>JAHTLZ010000038.1:310884-326631 GCA_023846285.1 Phrynocephalus versicolor | reverse complement strand
ATTTATTTATTTATTTATTTATTTATTTATTTATTTATTTATTTATTTATTTATTTCTATACTGCGCTGTCTTTCCGAAGGAACTCTGGGTGGTGAACAGCAAAACACATAACAATAAAACAGATATGGAACACATAAACCATTAATAAACAACAAATAGCAAAAAAAGTAATAATATTTGCAAGATGGCGCCATTAAAAAGAACCCTATTCGTTTATGGGCGTTTATACACGACCCCTAAGCTCCGCTGCAAATGGCTGCAAGCTCCGGAGCTTAAAAATGTTTCCCCACCAGCTCCGGAGTTTGCAGACAATTAAGTGCGACCCCGCCCACCTAAGCGCGACCCAGTGCACCTTTCAAGTACCTGCTTTTGGGAGGTGAAAAATATTTGATACGGAGAGTGCCTGAGCTCTCCTCGCTTCTTTTTGTGTTTTTCTTTTGCCTCCCGCCCCTTTAAGAGGAACCAGGAAGTGACCCGGGGCTCGGAGCAATTTCCACCGGCACTCAGAGGTAAGGCTTATTTCTTTTGTCCCTGTTTAAGGCTTTTTTCCCTCCCTCCCCTCACGCAGACAGAACAAGGAAGTGCGGAGCAGGTGGGGACGGAGGAACAGCAACAAACCCTCAAGATCTGTGGTCTGAATTTAAGGGACCAGCGGATCTTAGGGGTCGTGTAAAAAGGCCCTATGCCTCTCTAAAAAGCAAGGTCTTCAGTGCTGTTCTGAAGGTCGGCAGGGACTGTGCAAGGCGAATCTCACTTGGCAACTTGTTCCACTTCGAGGGGCCAGCCACAGAGAAGACCCGGGTTTGGGTGTTGGATTTCCTGGCCTCCTGTCCAGCTAATGGGCCTATTCAGACCAAGGTGGTGTGAAACCAAGGTAAATTGTAAGCCTCCCAACAGTTTCCCTCATACTGATGAAGCTACTTGGATCAGTAGTGAATCATTTTGATCTCAAAAGAAAAGAAGTCCAATTGCCATGGCAACTCACAGATAAAGCTTAGAAACTTAAATTATCCATGACATTCCATTCCTGTTATTTATTACATGGTTTTAAAAGTTGTCTTTTACCATTAGAATCAAAGGATCCTAGAATCATAGAATCATAGAGTTGGACGAGACCTCAAAGTCAATGCGGTATCAGATCAGCAGGCAGGGCAGTGCAGCCAACATAGGGGTGATATGTTGGTATCTTTTTATACCAGTTATACTGGCAACAGTATTTTGCCTCCGCATTAACTTCCAACGCAGCCCCATGTAGAGAGCACTACAGTAGTCTAATCTTGCAACTACCAGTGCATACACTAACACACCAAGACTGTGCACCTCATCCCACATGGGAAGAGTCGCCCCTCCCCCCCAAAAAACTGAGGGAATTTCCCAAACTGCTAACACTAGGCACTCCCGCCCAGGGGACTTCCATCTTTTCTAGGTTCTGTGTGTATGTGTGTTGTGTCATTACAGTTGTGACCGACTCTTTGTGACCCCATGTCCATGGAGTTTTCTTGACAGAAATACTAGAGTGGTTTGCCAGTTCCTACTCCAGGCGCCTACAGCACCTGGTATTCCCTGGTGGTCTCCCATCCAAGTACTAACCAGGGCTGACCCTGCTTAGCTTCCGAAATCAGGCGAGATCGGATGTGCTTAAGTGCAAATCCACAGAGGGAAATTAGATGTTCCCCTGAATACACTCTTTTTAACTAACACTAAAAGTCTCAAAAATTCACTGTGAGAAATTTGTTTGAGAAAGAATTGAAAATGTTTACAGATGCTTAAAATTACACATTTGTAAATGCTTTCTTTACTGAACATACACTGGTAACCAACCAAATGGATCAACAGCAACAAACAACTGCCATCAACTGATGAAACAGAGGGATAGAAGCACGCTGCCTTTAATTCTGAAAAGTTGGAAGGAGCAATTAGTTAATGGTGGATAGGCAGACAAACATTCTGGCCCAGAAAAGTCTATCCCAGACACTCAAACAACAGAAAGCAGGCATGTCCAAACTTCAGCCCTCCAGATGTTTTGGACCACAACTCCTACAGTCCTTTGCATTGGCAATCGAAGCTTAGAATTCTGGGAGTTGTGGTCCAAAACATCAGGATGGCAGAAGTTTGGACATGCCTGACAGAGCATGCAAGAGTGTAAATAAAATTTAGCAGGTTTTTTTAATACTTAAGATAGAGGGTATCTCCACTGCATGTTTCAAAGGACAAAGCTGAGCTAAACATTCATTGCTGGGATGTGTATGTTTCCAGCCAGCATTCAAAGCTGAGCATATTTTACACCTCTTGGACTACAAGAAGGAGGCAGCCCCCATGTGAAGACCTGCCTTCATGATGTTAAATGGTGGCATATAGACATGGGTACGGAGTGGCGAAATTCTTGTTTCCGTTTTCGGTTCTCGTTCTCGTTACGTAACGAGAACGGTAACGAGAGTTACTCCGCTCCAGCTCGAACCCGACCCGAAAAAAGACAAATTTGGTCAGGTTTGTCGTTGTTGTTCATGGCATCGCGGGCTCGCGCAATGCCATTGCCAACAAGCAGCACAGAAAAAAAGTTTTTAAAAGTAAAACAAAAACAAAAACCCCGATTCCCGGCCAAAAAGGCAGGCGACAATATGCCTGCCTGAGTGAGGGCACCTACCAGCGGGGTGTTCTCGGGGGGGGGGGGTCCCTGGCCTCCCCCCCTCCTTTCTTGGGCTGTCTCTATGCCATACGGTGGGGGAGATCCAAAATGGCGACCACAATATTTATTTTTAAATTGTGGTCCAAAAGCCCACTAAACCACAACAGAAATATGTGAAAATAAGGTATTTTAAATGCCTATTTTTTTATAGTAGCAGCAGTGGGTTTTTCTTGCAATAAAACGTCTCCATTGATTTTATTTTATTTTATTTTTATTTTTATTTTTTTACACCTGCGCATGCGCAATGATGGGCTGGCCATGGGATGGGACCATGCAAATTTTTTGACCCATTCCACCAATCGCATGGCCAGGTTTTGACTGAGACTTCTGGATGTGCCAGAGGGCATAAAAAGCCCACTAACCCTAACCCTAACCCTAACCCATACGCCAGTACACTGTCCTTCTTAGTGGGTCAGAGGCACCCAGAGGTGCAGCCCACTAACCCACCCTAACCCTAACCGTAACCCTAAGCCTAGCCCTTACCCTAACCCCAACCCTAAGCATAACCTGTACGCCAGTACACTGTCCTTCTTAGTGGGTCAGAGGCACCCAGAGAGGTGCCTCCCAGAGCCCACTTACCCCAACCACCCAACCCCAACCCTAAACGACAAACGACAAACGGAAACGACAAGTTCTTGAAAATTATCGCGACAAATGGAAACGACCCGAAACGGACCCGTTCCGACAAACGACAACTCGAACCGTCATTTTTTCTGGTCGTGCCCATCTCTAGTGGCATTCATTTGTGATGGAACAACCATCAATTAATAAGGGCTCTGCTAATTGTGTTACTTTAGTGTTTAGGGGTACTGTATGTACATGAACAACAGAAGGGTCCATCTACAACATGTAATGCTCCCTCTTCCTCTAACTACTAAGTTTGTTCCGCTCCAATTGACCTTTTCTAGTGTGTCATCTAGGCTTGATCTCAAACCTTTTTGATAATAGAAGTCACCATATCTCTGTGTGCTTCTACTCTCAACCCAACAGGAGCTGCGCGATTCAGATAGAAAGCAATGGAGAATGGACCAGGTGATTGCTAACCCTTTGTGTACAGAAATGGGGGGGGCAATTCATCCAGTATTGTCTGAGAGGGAACAGCCCCAAGCTCTCGCAACAAGCCTGCCGTCCCCATTGTTCGACATCACTATAATACTGTGTTTGTGAAGATTCTCTGTCAACCAGGTGAAGTTATCCAGAAGCTGAGTCATGGCAACTGGACTTCTTTTCTTTTGAGATTGAAATGCTTAACTATTCATCCAAGACTGAGGAAGCTACTTGGATAAGAAGTGAAACGTTTCAATCTCACAAGAAAGGAAGTCCAGTTGCCATGACTCAACTTCTGGACACTATAACAATACAACATCTGCCCAGGACAATTTTATAGAGGTTTTTTTCTGAAACTCTTTGTGGCTTGGCAATGCCACCATAAAGAAAAGTCCAGCTGGAGTCAACCTCACAACTGTCTTTAATATATAGTAGCCTCATAAGGGTAACACCCCAACTTGTTTGGGGTTTTGTACAAAGCCAGATTTTCTTTTTCTTTTAACAGAAATTTACTAAACCCCAACTTAATCAGCATTCAGATAGGCATTTAAGTTTTATCAGGATGCCTCTGAATGAGCCAGTTCTACCTGTTTTTCAAACCATCCAAGCTGCTTCTTAACTCAGTCTTGTGGTTGGTGCACAGACATATCCAAATGCACAAGGCAGACGTGATATTGATTGTGGCATCACCTGAGTTAATTGGCATTTTTGGTGTTTTATATTTATGTGTAATTTATTCTCCCAGTTTACTAGTATTTGTTTTGTTAGACTGATTTTAATGTAGAATGCCAACAGTAGCTATTTGCCACATAGACAGTATAAAACTTTAATAAATTAAATTAAATTAAATTAATATGCCCAAAGGAGCAACCAGTTGGCCCATTTCTACATAGACTGATCCCAACATTTTAAAAAGGCCCATGAAATCTTTGCTCAGTGTGCTATTGTAATACAATAGGAACATGGGATCTGTGGAGAAGCAGCTCCAAGCCCTTGTGCTGATGCTGATAAATGTGGAAGCAGCAAATGATATACATAACATTGTCTCTGCATTCCTCTAGTGGCTAGTTCTGGTAAATACATCATGGAAATTTGTGTGTAAACACACATTCATGTGCTTTTTATTTACTATTTTGAGGCAGATGATGAGTGAATCTGCAAATGCTAACCCAGCAGATAGGGAAGTCCCACTGTATTATCATTTTATCTGTCCCATTTTGGTTGGTCAGGTTTGGATCCCGCTGAAACCCAGTTTGGCCAAAAAGCTGCAATACAAATCACACAAAGACATTAATCCATCTCAAAGTTTAGTCCTGTAGAATATCCATGCAGGGTTTCAATACAACAACAGCAACAAAACTTTCAGCCTAAGAATCTGAAAAGCTGCTACCCATCAGAGCAGAGAACGGACAAACTTCTGAAGGGGTCAGGTGGAGACATAGGCTGGAAGAATACACTGCAATAGGACAATAGACACTTTACACCAGTGTTTCCCACAAAAGTGGCAGTATCTGTTCTCAGTCATCTAGAATCATAGAATCATAGAGTGGAAGAGACCTCCAGGACCATCCAGTCCAACCCCCTGCCATGCAGGAACCCCCATCACAGAACTCCCGACAGATGGCCATCCAGCCTCTGCTTAGAAACCTCCCAAGAAGACTCCACCACCCTTTGTGGCAGCATATTCCACTGCCAAACAGCTCAGGTCACAGGAAGCCAGATTTCAGTTGATGATCTCCTTAATTGTTAGAGCAGTACAACAATGGAACCAATTATCTGGTGAGGCATTCAAGAGAAAACTGGAAAAGCATCTGTCATATCTTTGATTTGCAGTCCCGCACTGAGCAGAGGGTTATTTTTGATGGCCTTCTAGGGCTCTTCCAACTCCATCATTTTATGATTCCCACAAAGCAGACTGTCTCATTAAGAAACAAAAAATGTATTCTCAAAGGCTTTCACGGTCAGGATCTGGTAGTTGTTGTGAGTATTTTGGGCTGTTTGGCCATGTTCTGGAAGTTTTTCTTCCTGACATTTCGCCAGTGTCTAGTGAAACATCAGGAAGTCTGGCGAAACGTCAGGAAGAAAAACTTCCTGAACACAGCAAAGTAGACTGAAAAATTCACAACAACTAAACAAAAAATGAATGTGTATTATTCACATGTGAACATTAGCTGTCCCAGAAATAGGCGGCCTCTCAAGCTCCATATTTCTGTGTGGCCCATGTCTGTTTTAGAGTTCATCCAACTATGGAATGGTCACTTTTCTTCCTCTTTCCTTTCTCCTCTATGGCTGTGGTCACACCTGGGTTTCGATCCTGATCTTCTGAAGGTCCGGCTTTTCCTCTTCTTCCCATCACGTGATTTAAATGTGGGAGAAGAGGTCTCACGTCAAAATCTGGTTTTTCAATTTTAAAGTGCAGTTCAGCCCCCTTGGCCAGCAGGTGGCGCTAGCACTTGAAAAAAACGGAAGACTTTTCTGGGGGAATTTAATTCTGTGTCGGACTTCCTGTTACTCCGATATGGAGCCAAATTAAAAAAACAGCACCGATCGGCCCCAGGAACAGCCGGTGGGTGCTATGCAAAAAAATAAAATAAAAAGAAACCCGGATCATCAGCGCGGTCCCATGGCGTCTGCCTCCTTAAAAGCCGGATTTCAAAAGGGAGGCAAAAATTCCCAAGCCTGGAAGGTAGGTCACAGAAACCTCGCTTAAGGGAGCTTTACCGGGTTTTATTTTTCCTTTTTTTTCAAAAAGCGGGGTGGCCATGAGGACGGTATTTTTGGGCACGATTTATTTAGTAATTTAAACTCTCTTTAAAGGGACATGTGACTGAGCCCTATGAGTCACCCAGCATCGTACAACTTTCGACAATGTGCTGCCCTTGTTGCACTGTTGGTTTCCTCCCTCTCCTTGATATTCTTTTTACACACTTGTAAACTAAAGTCTTCCCCCAACCTGCCAAGACCTTTTGGTGGATGGCTGTTATAGCTATGTAAGATATAGCAGAACTGGGAGAAAGTGTCTTCTCAGCTGAACTACAGTGAACTGGAGAAGTCTTTTACAAACTTGGGTCCCCTAATTGGACTACAGCTCTGAAGACCCCTTATCATTTGTCTCAAGTGTTGGAAAATACAGACTAACAGCATTTTGTGAACCAAGCATGGAACGGCTGGAATAGAAGACCAATAACACTGAAGAGGTCTAATCTGGTCACAGGGAAACATCCTACGGTTACATCTTGGCTGGATTACTGTAACGCCCCCTGTGTGGTTGTGCCTTTAAAAAGTGTTCTGAAACTCCAGAGAGTCCAAAAGCCTGCAGTCTCATTCTCTCAGTTCTACCACCCTCACAGGTTTGATGGTAAGGACACAGGAAAAGGCATTATCTCTTGCTGCACCCAGAATTTGAAACTCCCTCCCACAGGAAGCTAGGCTTGGCCCCATCTTTGCTGCCCTTCTGCAAACAGGCAAGGACTTTTCTCTTCTGGCAGGCTTTCCCTTAGTAACTGGTCATCTTAGAATGGTGTTTAAATGGATTGTTGTGCCTTGTTGCTTTTTAATATGTTTCCAGCACTAATTTTAATATAATACCTGTTTAATTCTTTTTAAATATTTGTATACCTCCTGTTTTTCCTTTTAAATGTTGTCTTTTAAATTATGTAAGCTGCCATGGGTCCTTTTTAAAGGCAACAGCTGGATAAAATATTTTAAATAAGTCTGACCTCATATAAATACCAGTGTAGCCTGACAGACTTGGAGAAATACCATTAGAAATTATTTGTACTTTTACAGGATGACAATACTCAGGATCACTTTACCGGCAACCAAAAGACTTCAGTCTGCTTGTTCCCTGAGTGAAATACACAACAGACATGGTGCCACTGGAAAAAAAACATCCAGTCTTGCACCGTAATGCAAATGCAGTGAGACAATCAACATCTTTTCAGAGAGACATGGACTGAGCCTTACTCCTTGATAGACTGGGAGCCTGCACTAAGCATGGCAAACCTATCATCAAATGTGAGTTCAAGACAACTCCAATCTCTTCTTGTGATTTTCTTAGCTAAGCAGAGCCTTCAGTTTTTAAGCAAGTGTATTGACTTTCTGTCTGGGCAGCTAAGACCAACAGCCAACAAATCCATGGGACAGGGTGCCCAGGATCAGAGATAAGGGCATTCTTTTAAGTAAAACAATAGAAACTCTGAAATGTTGATTTCTTGGCAAAAAAAAAAAAGGGGGGGAGACTTGTTACCTTTTCCTGTTAAATCTTATCCATTATGTTGAAAGGTCAGTAGACAAGATGTTGTTTTTTTAAAAAAATAGAGATTAAAAAATGGTTCTTGATAAATAATGTGAACTGACTGTTACATATTGGTCTTGATGCAACACAGGGAATCAGAACTACAGCAGTCACTAGGGATGGATGTTCAATGTCTGCTTGAAGACCTGCCTTGAAGCAGCCCAATTATCCACCTTGGAAATCGATTCTGTTGTTGGAACAGATAATAAAATTGAGATTTTCCTCTTTGCAACCAGATTGCTAACTGGGGCTGGTTACGGGGAACCACTGTCACCCTGTTCTGCTTCCAGGCACAATTCAAAATGCCCTAAATGGCTTGGGTCCAAACTCACTCGAAAACTGCATCTATGAGCCTTCCTAGGCATTAAGATCACTTGGCTTGCCCTTTCCCTCTGTGCCACCACCTTCACAGACATGGGGGAGAAGATTTGCTGTTACTGCTCCCAGACTCTGGAACTCCCTCCCACAGGAAACTAGGCTGGCCCCATCTTTACTGGTCTTCTGCAACATATGAAGACCTTTATGAAGGCTTTTCCTTCCTGAGTGACTGGTGGTTTTTGAGAGGAACAGAGGAAGTTGCAACACTGGAACACCTGCAAGTCGCTGATGGAAGATTTTAATCAGATTGTGCTGGAGGAGAAGATACCCAACGACTGGCAAAAAAGGACAACAGTGCCAGTCTGGAATAAGAAGGGGAACCCTGCTGAATGCACTAACTATGCACCAATAAGATTGCTTTTACACACTTTTAAATCTTTGAGCAAGTAATCAACACATGAATCCACATCATAGTACAACTAAGTGTCAATGAAGTCAGCTTCGTCAAGAACTGCAGAACGATAGATGCAACCCATACTCCCCGGCTGCTATTTGAAAAACAGGGGGAGAAACAGAAACAAGTGCATGCAGCATTCCTTGACCTCAAGAAAGCGTTTGACTGAGTCCCACGTGACGTCATCGGGTATGTACTGCGACATCATGGAGTCCCAGATGAACTTGTTTGTTGGGTCAAACTGCTCAGAGTCACCAAAGTGTGCAGCCTGCTGCTGGTACATCAAAAGATTTTTGTATCACAGTTGGGGGTCCATCAAGGATTGGCACTTTCCCCACTTCTTTTCATTCTGGTTATCAACGCAGTCACTTATGATCTGCACAGTCTAGTGCCCTGGATACTCCTTTACGCTGATGATATGACTGCATCAGAGAGTAAGGTAGAACTTGAGTGCCAAACCCAAGCATAGAGTCATCATCTGACAAGGTTTGGCCTGTGCCTGAATGTGAGGAAGATGGAATATCAGACGACTGACTCAAATGAATGTGGTACGATCCCTACAGATGGTATTGACCAACTGCAAACTGAGGAGTTCAAATACTTTGGTTCTATGATCACACCTGATGGGAGTCTGAACCATGAATGCACATCAAGGATCAACAGTGCCTGGCAAAAATGGTGTACAACATCAAGCATCATGCATGACAAAAAGATCAGTGACAGTTTAAAGTCAAAGATCTGATCTTAACCAATAGGGAGGACCTTGTAAATGGGGTCAAAATGGTGGGATATTTAGGTAGAAGTGACCGTGCTCTTTTGGAATTTATTATACATTAGGAAGGGGAAACTAAGTATAGCCAGACAAGCATCCTGGACTTTAAGAAAGCATTTTTTGTAAACTTAGGGAATTATTGACTCAAATTCCATGGACTGAGACATTGAAAGAGAGGGGAGTCCAAGATGGATGGGAATGCCTTAAAAGTGAGGTATTAAAGGCACAATCTAAAACTGTTGCAACAACAAGGAAAATGGGAGATGTCTAAGTAAACTGCAATGGTTGGCTACAGAACTTTCAATTCAGCTAAGTATAAAAATGTACAGGAAATGGAAAAATGGCGAATGCACCAAAGTAGCACCCCCGTATCCACTGATTCACCATCTGCGGATTCAGTTATCCATAGCTGGTGGACAGTGGGGTGGGTTGGGGTATCAGCAGCTATTCAAGCTTCCCAGGCAGAAGACCAGGAAGTGCAGCTACACACCTTGACAAAAAGGCTCAGAGATCTCCCTTGGCAGTGGCAGGAGCAGCAGAAATAGCAACCACCATGGCGGGTGGTGAAACCCACCTGCTCTCCCTCGATCCTGTATTCTTACTCGCCTGCCTGCTTGCCTGCCTTGCTAGCTAGCAGCCCTTTGGCCCCCAGTGCCTGCCTGGCTCTCACTCGCCTGCTCTCAGCTACCTGCTCTCTACCACCCAGGCATAAACTCCTCCCACACTGTCATTTTTCAGTTGCTGCACTGCCAGGTCTGCTGCTTGACCAGCCATGGACACCAGGCAGTACAGCAACCGAAAGACAAGAGGGTGGGTGGAGTTCATGCCTCGGAGGGAGAAAGCAGGTAGCTGAGAGTGAACGAGCAAGAGCCAGGCAGGTGCTGGGAGCAAAAGGGGCAAGACTGAGCAGAGTTGGCAGCATGAGACGAGCAGGGCACCAGGGCTCCCAGTTACCACGAGAGGCACCACTGGGAGGAGAAGGGAAGGGAAAAGCAAGAGGTAGGGCTGCTAGCTAGTAAGGCAGGCAGGCAGTCAAACAAAAATGCAGGAAGATTGAGGGAGAGCAGGTGGGTTTCACCACCTGCCGCCACAAAAGCTATTTCTGCTGCTGCCGCTGCTGCCGCCACTGCCAAGGGGCCTCTCTGCACCTCTCCACAAAGGCATGCTGCTGCCCCGCCCAGTCCACCACCTTAGAAGCTCAAACGGGACATCCCTGGTCATTCATGCTTACCAGGTGGTGTAGCAGTGCGCCTTTGCGCCACCTGCTCTATTGTGCTGCCCAGTGGTGGTGAAAGCTTTCACCCCGACACCCTACCACCACTGTCACCCTTGGAAAAGAGCATTCACTCTTATCACGGATGTTGTTATCTGCGAGGTGGTCCAGAACTGATCCCCCATGGGTACAGGGGTCCTACTATATAAATAAATAGCCAGTATATGCAGGGGGATGGTTAAAAAAGCCAAAGCACAGAATGAACTTAGAGAGATTAAAGATAGTAAAAAGAATGGTTTTTGTTACGTCTGCAGCAAAAAGGAAAATAAGGAAATGAGAGGATCTCTGTGTGGTGATGATAGCCAGTTACTAATAGGAGACAGGAAAAAGGCAGAACTACTCAACACCTTCTTTGCCTCAGTTTTCTCCAAAAAGGAAAAAAGAGCTAAAATGGGACAAAGAGTAGATGAGGCAGGGTGGAAATTGCAATATAGAATAGGTAGTCAGTCAGGACTGACTGAATAGGTAGGGAGGTAGTACAGGAATCCCTGGGCCAGATGAATTACACCCAAGGATATTAAAAGAACTGACAGAAGTACAGTCATACCTCGTACAACGTAACACTTGTACAACGAAAAATCCGTACAACGAAAAAATTTTTTGCCCCCCCCTTCCCCCTTCCTTGTTTTCTCTGCCTCTTCCTCCGCTCCCAACGGGAGTTTCCCGACTTGACTGTTTCTCTCTCTCTCTCTCTTTCTTTCACACACACACACACACACACACACACACACACACACACACACACACAGGGGGGTCTTGCAAGGGCTGCTGCCCCCCACCGCCCCCCTCCCCAACACAGCCCACAGAGGGGCGGCCCTCTCTTTCACCAACTCAAGGAGGTAATGCGCCGCCTGTGCACACACGCACCCGCACGCGCATTCATACACACACGAACACACGTGTGGTCGGAGCGAGAAGTCTGGGGTGGGTTTTTTGTTTTTTTGGAGGGGGGTAGTTTCTTTTTTCTTTTTTTACCTGCAGCGACTCGTTAGCCATCTCTGCCTTCCGCGTCCCACACACACACACACACACACACACAGAACGTTCAGCGGGACGAAGTGGCGCGAGGAGGAAGGCGAGCCGCCGCCGCCGCCAAAGCCCGCGCGAGCTGCCCGGTGGAGCAAGCAGGGAGGGAGGCAGGGAGGGAGGGAGAGTGAGGGGCGACCCCCTCCTCCTCCTCTTCTTCTTTTTTCCTGCCGGCTGCCAGGTCGAGGGAAGAAGGGTCCACCCCCTCCCTTGCGGGGGCTCGACGGGTCCGCGTGCACCCTTACAAAACCAACCGGGAGGGCGGCAGGAAGAGGGGCTGGAGGATGGCGCCGGCGGCGGCTCTGCGGCGGCGGCGGTGGTGAAGGCAGCCCCCCCACCCCCCGGGAACCGTGGCTTCTTCCCCCGGGGCGGGGCAGCGAGGAAAGTGGCAAACCCACCCCAGACTTCTCGCTCCGACCACACGTGTGTTCGTGTGTGTATGAATGCGTGCGCGGGTGCGTGTGTGCACAGGCGGCGCGTTACCTCCTTGAGTTGGCGAAAGAGAGGGCCGCCCCTCTGTGGGCTGTGTTGGGGAGGGGGGCGGTGGGGGGCAGCAGCCCTTGCAAGACCCCCCTCTGTGTGTGCGTGTGCGTGTGTGTGTGTGTGTGTGTGTGTGTGTGTGTGTGAGAGAGAGAGAGAGAGAGAGAGAGGCGGGAACCGGCGGTGGCTGGCGGGGCCTTTAGGAATGCATTGGAACAGATTAAATCCACTTCCAATGCATTCCTATGGGAAATGATAATTTGCATAACGAAAAATTTGTATAACGTAATTTAATTGGGAACCAATTAATTACGTTATACAAGGTGCCACTGTAATTTCAGAACTATTGGCAATAATATTTGAGAAGTCCTGGAGAACAGGGGAAGTACCCATAAATTGTAGGAAGGCAAATGTTGACCCCATCTTCAAAAAGGGGAAAAAGGAGGACCCAAATGATTACCACCCCGTCAGCTGGACATCTATTCCTGGAAAGTTTCTAGAGCAGATTATTGAGCCGGCAGTCTGTAATTATTTAACAAGCAATGCTGCTGCCAACACGGGTTTCTCAACAATAAGTCATGCCAGACTAATTTGATCACTTTCTTTGATAGAGTTACAGGCCTGGTGGATGAGGGAGACACTGTGGATTTTGCTTATATAGTTTTCAGTAAGGCCTTCAATAAGGTTCCCCATGATATACTTGCAGAGAGGTTAGTAGAATGTGGGATAGATAATGCTACTGTTTGTTGGATTTGTTATTGGTTGACTGATCGTAGGCAAAGGGTGATCATAAACGGCTTCTCCTCAGCATGGAGAGAGGTGACTAGTGGGGTGCCCCAGAGTTCTGTTCTGGGTCCAGTGCTATTCAATATCTTTATTAATGACTTGGATGAAGGAATAGAGAGTAGACTGATTAAATTTAAAGATGATACCAAATTGGGAGGGATTGCTAATTCACTAGAGGATAGGATATATATTAGAGTGCTGGGCCAAAGCTAATGGAATGAGTTTCAACAGACAAAAATGTAGGGTCCTCCATCTAGGCAGGAAAAATGAATTGCATAGCTATAGGAATTGAGACACCAGGCTGGAGAATAGTACATGTGAAAGGGATCTGGGAGTCTGGGTGGAACACAAATGAGTCAGCAGTGTGGACACAGTGACCAAGAAAGCCAATGTGGTTATTGGTTGCATCAACAAGAGCATAGTTTCTAGAGCAAGGAAAGTGATAGTACCACTCTATTCTGATCTGGTCAGGCCCCACCTGGAGTACTGTATCCATTTCTGTGCACCTCAATTTAAAAAGGATATTGAGAAGAAGCGGCTTAGGGAACTGGGAATGTTTAGCCTTTCAAAAAGAAGGGGATATGATAGCCATGTTTAAATATGTGAGAGGCTGTCATATTGAAGAGGGGACTGATTTGTTTTCCATGGTTTCCAAGACTAGGACTTGGGGCAGTGGTTTCAAACTACAGGAAAAGAGATTTAATATGAACATTAGAAAGAACTTCATGACAGTTAGAGCTGTCTGGCAGTGGAATATGCTGCCACTGAGGGTGCTGGAGTCTTTTTGGTGGAGGTTTTTAAGAAGAGACTGGATGGCCATCTGTTGGGAGTCCTGTAATTGGGGTTCCTGCATTGCAGGGGGTTGGACTGGATGGCTCCTGAGGTCTCTTCCAACTCTATGATTCTATGATTCTATCACACTGTTGTCTGACTTGTTGCATTCTATGGGGCAGAATGCTGGCTGGAGACTAAAACTGCCGAATGCCATCATGGAGTCATGGAGAAAAAGATGCTACAATGGACCTCCGGCCTCATATAAAATGATTGTGCATGCAACAATGACATATGGTCTAAATATGGCATCGCACCAATCACTGACAAGATGCGTGAAATCCAACTTTGATGGTAGAGATACATCTTGCATGATGACAAGTGAACTCTGGCCAAGAAGGATCTCACCCTGGAGATCAGGGGATCCCAACAGAGGGAATGACCAAAACAGTGCTGGATGAATACCCTTGACAGCAACATGAAGTTGTCCCAGGTTCTCTGGGACCAAGGCCATGACTGTGCCAAGTAGATGACAATAACAAGAATAGCAGACTCCACTACCAAGTGGGACAGGCGCTAAGAAAAAGAAGCGGAGGAATGCCTCCTCTGTGTTTTGAAACAGAAGTGAGACAAGGTTCAGAAAACCATCCTGGAAAAAGGAATAAGAAATGGAAGAAAATAAAAGAAACCACATAATAGCTTACATGAATTAGAAATAATTAAAAAGACAATTTGGAAAAATAATTTCAGGGAACTGCAGGATTGCTCTTTCTTCTGAGCTGGGCAAGTGGAACCAAATGGAGAGAAGGATGAGGCTTTAAAGGGTCACTTTAAAGACTGCACCCAGGAAAGTATATCTGCACAGCCCAGGGCAAATGTATATCACCAATCCTACAGTTACTGTTAACTTTTGAAGATTTGCTATGTTATACTTTAACAAGATAATGACAATCACGTGCTGTCGAGTTAGTTCTAACCTATGACAATCCTTTCCAGGTCTTTCCAGGAGTGGTTCCCCACTCCGTTCTTCTGGGGGCACTTCTGCAGCTCGCCCAAAGCCACCCAGGCTGGCTGTACTCACAGGAGGCCCAGTGGGGAATGGAACTCCCTGCTTGTAGATCTACTGAGACTGAAGCCACTGAGCTATGCAGTCTGCTTTGAACAAGACCCTTAACCCATATTTTGCAGAGGAGTTCTGTTCAGTAGTGAAAGGATCCATTAGCCATAGTATAATGTTTTCATCATTTAGGTTTACTGCATTACATTTATTTTATTTTGTAATTTGTTATTGGAAGGGAAGTACAGATTTAATCACTCTGATGACTGAGGCATGCATTTTCCAGGGACCTTTCTGACAATATGTTCCCCATAAGAACATAAGAACATAAGAAGACCCGTGCTGGATCAGGCCAAAGGCCCATCTAGTCCAGCTTCCTGTATCTCACAGTGGCCCCACCTAATGTGTCAGGGAGTGCAGAAAACTAGATCTCTGCCTCCTGATACCACACCCCTGCATCTGGCCCATGCTTTTTGTGTGACAGTGAATTGTCATGGGATGTACTGAAGCTTAGAATCTAATTTTTGTTTGTTTTATAGGCCACATTTATCTTGGTAAGGGGGCCAAGGCAGCTCATAATATTAAAAAATAGAATTAAAAACATAAAAGCTAAACATTAAAAAAATTAAGTTGTATGGTAATTAAAATACTATCAAAATTAAAAGAAAGTAAAAATTAAAAACTAATATAGCTCAAAAATGATTTTCTACAAAATGCTAATGTGCATAATAATAATAATAATAATAATAATAATAATAATAATAATAATAATAATAATA
>JAHTLZ010000038.1:285151-298208 GCA_023846285.1 Phrynocephalus versicolor | reverse complement strand
AATTATTTTCATTTTATTCCCTGACTACAACTACTAAACTATATTGTTACACCCCAATATCTTTCTGTTTGGGAGGCATAGTACCACACTACTGTCTTTTCACTTCAGGCTTATTTTTGGGGATTGGCTGAAGCCACTTGTCCAGCTGCTGCTGCTGCTGATATCAGCCTTACAATATTATTTATTCATTACTCCAGCTCATTGTTTGTTTGTTTACATACATACACTTGTTGTGTTGTGTGGGCACTTGAACACACAGGCAGGCACATTCTGTTTCAGTGGATCAAGTTGAATTCCGAATTTAGAAAATAATACCAAGGGCCAGCAGGGCAACATTGAAAGCTTGTACAAAAGAACACAGTGTGTGAGAGTAAGCTTATGGGTCAAAAGGATAGGTTTATTAGAATAGTTTGTTACTAATAAGAAAATATATTTCTAATACTTTTGAGAAATAAAAAAATGAGGAGGGGTGGCAGAGCCAGAGGGAAGGGCAGGGGGACCCCCACTAAAATAAATAGGGGCACATTTCTGAAGTGCAGATAGTGATATTGCTGCCACTCCCTCTCCAAGCAGCAGCTGCACAACCAGCATGACCGGACCATCTTCTGTCACTGAGGGAAGCATGGATGACTGCACGCGAGCCCCATCGCCACCATGCTTTGACATGGACCACCCCCCCCACCCCCCCGTTTATCAGGAGGAAGACGAGGACTTGGAATCAGAAACGGGCTCTTTGCATCTACATATGCCGGATTCTGAGGACCTGTTGGCAGGAAGGCAGGCTTTAGGCAGTGATGGAAGGAGCAGCCCTCTTTCCACCCAGCGTACCACCAGTGACAGCAGCAGTCAATTGTCCCAGCAGGGCACAAGCCACACCACCACCAGCACAGCAGCGGCAGGCAGTACCAGAGGGGGCAGTACTTTCCATAAGCCTCGCGTGTTTCTCTGGGAGCATTTTGAGAACAGCCCGGAAGACTCGAGGCTTGCGGTGTGCAAGAAATGCGGGGTGGTTGTGCGCAGGGGGAATGACCCCAAACACCTCTCCTCAAGTGCCTTGCGTAGCCACCTCATGCGAAAGCACCCTGGGACTCTGCCTGGGACAGTGTCAGGCCCTGGTTCCTTGGGGAGAAAGAAGGGGGAAGCAGGAATGGGGAAGGAGGACTCATCCAGAGACAGCTCCACTGAGAGTGGGAAGAGGCAGGCCACTCTGCAGGAAGTGGTGCCGAGGTGTGGGAGTTTTGTCAGCCAACGTAATAGGGCCAAGGCACAGGAGACCACCACTCGTGTGGTTGGTGAAATGGTGGCCATGAACGGGTTGCCCCTCTCCTTTGTGGAGTCATCAGGCTTCAGGCACCTGATGAAGCACGAGGCTCCATGGTACGAGCCTCCATCCCGGTGTACCTTCAGCAGGCGGGTGATTCCCTCCCTTTTTGAGTCCGTCAGGGACATGGTCCAGGCCCTGCTGCAGTCGGCCAGAGGAAGGAAGATTCACTTCACTTCCGACCTCTGGACCGGTGGGCACCATGGATACCTCTCTCTGACGGCTCATTGGTGGCAACCCAAGGAGGTCCTTGACACTAGGGCATCCCAAGAACAGCTGCAGGGGGGGCCACAAGGGAGCACCCCAAGAGGGTACAGGGTGGTGCTTCTCCAGGCACAAAGCATGGAGGACAGTGCCAAAGGCATCCACATTTCTGAGGTCCTCAAGACAGCAATGGGAGAGTGGGGATGGGGAACTGAGGGGCAGGTCAATCGCGGATTCATGGTCACTGACGCAGGACGTAACATGATCAACGCGGTTGAAAGGGCAGGGTTCCAGGGCATCGTGTGCACACCACACAAATTGCACCTAGTGGTGGACGATGCCATTGGGTTGGGTGCACCGAAGGACTCCTGGTGTGAGGGGACCCTGGAGACCAAGGCCTTGCTGGACAAGTGCAGGAAAATCGTTGGGCACTTCTCACGCAGCGTCAAGTCATCCAGGATGATGCGTGAGAAGCAGGCGGAGATGGGCCGACCAGAGCACGTCCTGATCCAGGACGTGACCAGCCGGTGGAACTCCACCTACGAAATGGTCAAGCGGTTGGTGGAGCAGAGGCAAGTGGTGGAATACGTCATGTCAACCACTCCTGTTCTGCCTGAGGGAAGGGTGTTGGACATTGGTGCTACCGAGTGGCTCACCCTCTCCCAGATGGTGGGTATCCTGCAGCCTTTTGAGGAGACCACCCACGTCCTCAGCAACTACAATGCCAGCCTGGGCCATGTACTCCTGTCAAGATATGTAAAAGTTGATAAAATATATGTTATGTATATTTAACAGATAGTGGAATGAGAATTGTAAAATGGAGGCAGTTAGATTCTGCAGTCTCATGATGTTAATCCACAAGTGTAAAAGATAAGTAATCACAGGCATGTTATGTGATGAAGCACAGGTGGAAGAATTTATTGCATCAGATTGCATCAGATTGTAATTAGTGATGACTCATATCTGATGGGTGCTAAACTGTATTTAAGCACTAGCTTGTCATATCATAGGTGGGCCTGTCTATGGTGAGAGACAGAACCCCACACTCTGTTTGTCTGTTGTAAATATTGCTTGGATGTTATGCTGTGTGTATATTTTTGATGTATATATGAATATATGAGTTTTTACTCTAACCATTGTCATTGTCTTCCATTAACCTAACTCTGCAATACTTTATATCAATACTGACATTTTATCTGCACGCTGCTGCTGCACTGCTCTGTGTTAAGCACATTTAAATATTATATTTTTTTGCTTAATTGCTGATAACTCCCCCTGATACATGCCCTTCGCCAATGCCTATAGGCCAGTATCTGGGAAGAAGCCGATCTTCTCCCAAAGAGCAGGGCCTTGGCAGACAGGCTGTTGACCGGCGTGGATACCCGCCTTAGCCCACTGAGGAGGGAAAAGGTGTACCAGATGGCATGCCTGTGTGATCCTCGTGTCAAGGATTCCTTGGCGGGGAGTCCTGCCGACCTGAACTCCTGGAAGACGGAGCTATGCCGTCAACTCCGCAGGGCTGTCTCAAATCAGGCCCAGGCGTTCCCGAGGGTGCACGGAAGCCAGAGCGATCCAGAAGAGGAATCCTCACAAGGATTCTCTTCCTACTCTACTGCAGGAGCATACACCCAAATACCAGGTTCCGTACCAGCAGCCAACTACCTGGCCTCTGCCCTAGCCATGGCAGTCTCCTCCTCAGTGGAGGCAAGGGAGGAAGAAGAACCGGACCCCGCTCTGACCATGGTGAGGGAGTACATGGCCGAGCCCCTCCAACCCCTCACCTTGGACCCACTCCACTACTGGGCCAGAAAGGCAGACCTCTGGCCCGCTCTTTCGACTCTGGCGTTGGACCTCTTGTCCATCCCACCCACCAGTGTCCAGAGTGAGCGTATCTTCTCCCACATGGGAGATGTCCTGAGGCCGCGCCACTCTCGTCTGGACCCGGAGACCGTGGAAAGGTTGACTTTCATCCACTTCAACCTTTCCACGTTGGGATTACCCCAACGCTCCAAGACCTAGGCACACAGTCGTTCTTCCACCGGTTCCTTCCAAACAGGCCTCCCTTGCTCTATCATGCACTACCACAGCAACATGCCTGCCTGCCTGCAATTATGCCCGCCTCCCATCTTGGCTTCCTCCCTGCAAGGCGAACTTCCTGCCAGCCTGCCTGCCTGGCTGGCCCTGTGCCTACCTGCCTAACTGCCTGCTTGCCTGCCTTCCTGTCTGTCTGCCTTCCTGCATTCCCACTCAATTTGAAGGGTTCGATTATTGCCCAATTTTTCTAGGCCTTGCCTTGCTCAAAACCAGGGAGGACCACTCAATGTGGCGCAGTGGTTAAATGCCTGTACTGCAGGTAAAACTGTGTTCACAACCTGGGGTTCAATCCCAGGTAGCAGGCTCAAGGTTCACTCAGCCTTCCATCTTTCTGAGGTCGGTAAAATGAGTACCCACTTTGCTTGGGGGGGGGCAATGTGTAGCCTGCACACTGTAATTAAAAAAAATTGTAAACTGCCCAGAGACTACTTAAAGTGGTATGGGGCGGTATATAAGCAGAACACTTTGCTTTGCTTTTGAAGGGAATCTCTATCTTAAGGCCCAATTTTTCTAGCCCTTGCCTGGCTCAAAACCAGGGAGGACCACTCAATGTTTATAATTTTGAACCGGACAAGACTTTTGGGGTTGCAGCCGTACAACTTCCCCTAACCCTAACACTAACCCAATCTAACCAATGCCTGTATGCCTCCCATCCTAACATTCCACCAGCGCAACGCAGTTATGCCTGGCTGTCTGCTCTGTCTATATGACTGCCTGCCTGAATGCTTCGCCTGCCTGCCTGTCTTCCACCTTTGTCTGCCTGAATGCCTGTAGTTCCGCTACATGTATGGATCTAATAAGGGCTACATAATTAGCCCTGTTTTTATAGGGCTTCCCTGGTCTTTTTAGCAGCCCAGGAATATTTTTTTCTAGGGTCAGTGTAGGCCCAATATTTCCCTGTTGGCCTTGGCTGGTCTGAGTATAGTACACCCTAATACCAGCCTTCCTCAATGCGTTCCTCCCTTCCCTGGGGTTTTGGAGCCACTCTGCTTACAAAGTGGTCGAGATGCACTTTACAACAACCTACCTCAAAGACTGATTATCAGGGGCCTAGCTCTCCTTACAGCCTTAAAGAAATAGCCCTGTTCTCCTGCATACACTCTGTCTCCTGGGTTGACGAAACTCGGTCTCCTGTGGTGGAGAAACTCTGCCTCCCAAGGCAGAAACAATCCTCTCTTCTGGCACTTTGGCTTTGTGCCTTCCCTAGCCTGGGTGGGTGGTACCTTGCAAGCCTGCCTTCATACCTGTAAGCCAGACTGCCTGCTTCCCTGCCTGCCTGGCTGCCTGCCCGCCCCTCTGCCTACCTGCCTGCCTGTCAGGCTCCCGGGACTCCCGGCTTGGAGGAGGCTTTCGAGGTGCTTCTCCTTCAGCCTATCAGTGGTTCAGTGCTTCAAGTTCAGCCTCCGAGCCGACATGCGCCCTGTCGGCCACTCTCCTCCACTTCCCCAGGCAGCAACCCTTGCTGCCCCCGCCTCTAGGCGGAAAATCACTTGAGGAGACCAACTTTAACAGGCACAGTCATAATCAACTATTTGGTTTAGAACTGGGGTACTCTGTCCTCCAACATGGGGAGGTTCACTCCCACCGGTTACAGTCCAGGTTGGGAAATCCCTTTGCAGAAGAATGGGAGATTCCTTCCAACTAGCATTCCGGCTTCCAAAGGCGGAAGAAACAATCCCTCCCTAACATTTGCACTCTGGCTTTGTGGCTTTCCTGGGTGGACTGTATCTCCACTGGGTAGGCAAAACTCTGGCCTAGTGGCCTCCAAAACTCTGGCTTCATGGCCTCCAGAACTCTGGCTTTGTGGCTTTCCTGGGTGGACTGTGTCTCCACTGGGTAGGCAAAACTCTGCCCTAGTGGCCTCCAAAACTCTGGCTTCGTGGTCTCCAAAACTCTAGCTTTGTGGCTTTCCTGGGTGGACTGTGTCTCCACTGGGTAGGCAAAACTGGCCTAGTGGCCTCCAAAACTCTGGTTTCATGGCCTCCAAAACTCTGGCTCCGTGGCTTTACTGGGTGGACTGTGTCTCCACTGGGTAGGCAAAACTCTGGCCTAGTGCCTCGAAAACTCTGGCTTCGTTCCTGGAAGCTTCGTTGAGAGATAAAAGTACCAGGCCGGAAACCATCCCTCCTCAAGTTCCCTGGCGCTCTGGTTTCATGGCTTTCCTAGGAGGACTGTGTCTGCACTGGGCAGTCAAAACTCTGGCTTGGTGGCCTCCAAAGTAGGTGGCTGAAAGAATCCCTCCCCATTGTTCCCTGCCATTCTGGCTTCATGGCTTTGCTGCGTGCATGCGTGGACTCTGTTTCCACTGGGTTGGTGGAACTGGTCTCCTTCCTGGAAGCTTCGTTGAGAGATAAAAGTACCAGGCCGGAAACAATCCCTCCCTCAAGTTCCCTGGCGCTTTGGCTTCGTGGCTTTCCTGGGTGGACTGTGTCTCCAATGGGCAGTCAAAACTCTGGCTTGGTGGCCTCCAAAGTAGGTGGCTGAAAGAATCCCTCCCTGTTTTCCCCCGCCGTTCTGCCTTCGTGGTTTTGCCACGTGCGTGTGTGGACTCTGTCTCCACTGGGTTGGTGGAACTGGTCTCCTGTTTTGGAAAAACTGGCCTCCAAAGTAGGTGGCTGAAAGAATCCCTCTCCGTTGTCCCCCGCCGTTCTGGTTTCGTGGCTTTGCCGCGTGCATGCGTGGACTCTCTCTCCACTGGGTTGGTGGAACTGGTCTCCTGTTTTGGAAAAACTGGCCTCCAAAGTAGGTGGCTGAAAGAATCCCTCCCCGTTGTTCCCTGCCGTTCTGGCTTCGTGGCTTTGCAGAAAGCAGACAAGAGCAGCCAAAGTTGGCCCACATGTCCTCTGGATCATGCTGAGTGGGAGGGAAGGCTCTGCCCGCAGCTGCCTGAGACAACACTGAAGGGAAGCCGGACGGAGTGGAGGGCAGCGGAGGGTCTCTGCCCTGGAGATGGGCATGGAACTGTGCCACCTGGTCAAGGAGGGAGAAGGTCTGCTCCATGAGTGAACCGGGTTCCTCGGTCGTCGCGCTGGGGCAAAGGATCTGAGGCAAAGGCCAAACCTTCCCAGGCAAAGGCTGGGTAGGTGGCTCGGCTGGGCTGAGCTGGTATGGCGTTTCCAGGGTGTTCCCACCGGGTGCTCCCTCTGCTCTGTCCCGAATTTGATCCTTTCTGCCAGTCAGCTCCTTTGGATACTCAAGCTGGCGATGATACCCCAAGAGGTTGAGGGGCACTCAAAAAGATGAGTGGGGGGGGAACTCTCATGGCACTACCATACTGAATCTCTGAGCGCTAGTTGACCAGGGTGGCATTTGCTTGGCTTTACAAGGAGTGTCATGGGGAGGGGACATTGAGAGGAGTAGAGTAGACCCTCATCCAGATTTGGGGGAGGAACGGAATACTGTGTCTCCTGCTGCCTCTGAGAGGTGGAGGGGAAATGGGATAGATGAAGGCTTCAAAACAAAACAAAAACAAAAAAGTATAACAGGCAGCCAGACCAAGTAGGGTGGCCGGTTCAGTCAGCGTTGACCAAGAGTAAAAAAGAATATTGCATTCTGCCCACTTTGTTGGCTTTATTGCATAGGATGCAGTCTTATGCTATGATATATTTATTAAATATATTATTCATCACCCAGTTTAAAGTGTTTTCCGCCTGCTCTGGGTCATTGCGGGACGCCCCCATGCTCTGGGAAGTCAAATCGCGCTAAATCGCGGTAGAAACAACAAATGACAAACGAAACGTCAAACCGAAATTTTTTCAAAAAAAATCGCGACAAACGGAAATGGAACGAAATGGACCCGTTCCGACAAACGAAAAATCAAAACGTCATTTTTTCTGGTTGTGCCCATCTCTAATTTCAATGCAATATAGCTCATGACTCTTTTCCAACCTTAAAAGAGCATACAGTAGGACCCCGGTATCTGCTGGGGATTGGTTCCAGGCCTTCCCATGGATAATAAAAACGATGGATAAGAAAGAACGCCTGCCCACCCACATCCAAACTGCTGTTTCCTGACAGTAGCTTGCTTTATGACTGCTGTTTTGAGGCAGTAGCTTGCTTTATGGTTGCTGTTTGTGACAGTAGCTTGCTTTACAGATGCTATTTGTGAAAATAGCCTGCTTTACAGCTGCTGTTTGTTACAATAGCTTGCTTTGTGGCTGCTGAATTATTTAATTTTTATCCAACCATGGATATCTGAATCAGTGGATAATGAATCAGTGGATACGGGGGTCCTACTTTATTTCCATATTTCCATATTTACTTTTCTTTTTTCTTTTTCCTTGTCAATATTTTATCCATGTTTAGTTATGTTTATTTTAAACCAATACAAAAAAGCAGAGATTTTTTTCAGAAGCTCTTATAGCTAAGAACGTTTTGTGGGCAGTTATAAAGGGGGTTACATCTTGGTCTATAGGTTTTCTTTTAAATATATTTCTTTTAAATATAAATTCTATTATATCTCTAAATACAGCAGTTTTTAGAGTATAGCAAGTTAGTATATGTCAGTATCTTTTCTAGCAGGTTAATATATGTTAGTATCTTTTCTCACTCTATCCATCTATCTTTGCTTATATCTATTTTAATATAATATAGGAGATGAATATAGCAAGGTACAATGTTATAATAAGCTACCTAATTTTAGCAGTATAATCAATCTTAGTATGTTTATTCCTAAGTTTATTAGACAAATAAATATGTATTTATGTATACATATTTATGTATATACATATTATATACATATGTATATATGTAAAAATTTTGTTAACTTAATATACAATAATGTTTATCAACTTTCCTCTAAATTTAAAAGTTCTATACCTAATAGATCACTAGATACTACACAGCAGTTCTCTTTAGGATCTACCAGAGTGATATCAATATTTCAGATTAGTCTTTATATCTCCATTTTTCATTTCCCATATCTTAACAATCCATTTACAGCTTTAACAAATTGAACTACGGGGAGCAAATTGCTTCTTGGGTAACCAATTCATTCAGCCAATAGTAGGAACCCATGGGGCACCAATAATTCACCACTGATACTTTGAGCCAAAAGATTCATTTTAGAACTTTGTTTTTCCTCATCTTACCTATCTCTTTGCTACTGGGAGGTTCCAGGACTTTTCCCTCTTTTGTATAAATAATCAGAACCAGAGCTTTCATCTCCCCTGGCATAGCCACAGATACATCAATCTTCTCCTCCTCTGTACTTGGAAATTCTTGTCGACTGTCCATAACTTGAGACTGAGTATCCTAAAAAGCTCTTATATCTCTTTAGATCTCTCCTCCAGTACAGATCCCTTCCCTGTGAGAATGTCCAGAATTTTCTGCAATCCAGATATAATCTTTTGTGATCTTCAACATTTTTATTAATGACCTGGAACATAGGGTGCAGGGGATGCTAAACAGATTTGCAGATAACACAAAATTAGGTGGAAAAGGGAACACCATGGTAGTTAAAAATAAAATTCCAAAAGATCTAGATAGGCTTGAGAATTAGGCTAAAACCGGCAGAAAGTGAGGTTACCTACCTGAAAGTATGGTTTTTCAAGTGTGCATCTGTGAATTCACACACCAGGTTCTTTGCACCTGCACAGAGATCTCCAGTCATTTCCAAGCTCTTGCAAAGACTAGGACCTCCACCTCCTCACCGTGCATGCTCCTCCTTTCCCACACGTGCAGCCTCTGTTTCCTGTGTATCCACCACTGAAAGAGAGCACAGACAAATGTGACAGGAAGGAAGGGTGGGTAGTGTGAATTTACAGATGCACACTTGAAGACCCATAGTTACATGTAAGTAACCTCACTTTCTTCTTTGTGGCATCTGAGAATACACATGCTGTGTGATTAGCAACCTGACTGTGAGGAATCTGTCAAATTCCTGTCCGTTGTGTTTCCTAGGAATCATTCATTTGGTTGACCATGCTGTTCCTAAATATCAAAGAGGAAAAGGCAAATGTTTTTTTCCTCTCCACAATCAACAGGTTGTTGTGAAGACAGATGTGTTTCCATCTTTCATATGCTTCCTCTTCATAAACTTCAAAAGGGGAATTTATGAGTGAAGAGGCAAATGTTTAATGTTTCATCTCTACATAAGAACATAAGAACATAAGAAGAGCCATGCTGGATCAGGCCAAAGGCCCATCTAGTCCAGCTTCCTGTATCTCACAGTGGCCCCACCAGATGCGTTTGGGAGTGCATGAGACTAGATATCTGTCTCTTGATACCACTCCCCTGCATCTGGCCCTTGAAGTACCCCGTTTTAAGCCTGGAGATTACACATCTCCATGATGGTTTGTAACCTGTGATGGACTTTTCCTCCAGGAATCTGTCCAATCCCCTTTTGAAGGCATCCAGGCCAGATGCCATCACCACATCCTGTGGCAGGGAGTTCCATAGACTAACAACGCGCTGGGTGAAAAAATATTTTCTTTTGTCTGTTCTTACTCTCCCAGCCCTCAATTTGAGTGTATGTCCCCTAGTTCTGGTATTTTGTGAGAGGGAGAAGAGCTTCCCTCTATCCACTTTACTCATGCCCTGCATTATTTTGTATCTCTCAATCATATCCCCCCTCAGGCGCCTTTTTTCCAGACTAAAGAGCCCCAAATGTTTTACCCTTTCCTCATAAGTGAGGTCCCCCAGCCCAGTAGTAATTTTAGTCTCTCTCTTCTGCACCTTTTCCAGTTCCACGATGTCTTTCTTGAGATGCGGTGACCAGAATTGTACACAATACTCCAGGTGTGGCCTTACTATTCTTTTGTATAATGGCATTATAATGTTGGCTGTTTTATTTTCAATCCCGTTTTTGATAATCCCTAGCATGGAATTGGCCTTCTTCACCACTGCCACACATTGGGTAGACACCTTCATGGAGCTGTCCACCAACACACCAAGATCTCTTTCCTGATCTGTCATGGATAACTCAGAGCCCATGAGTTGATAGATAAAGTTTTGATTTTTTGCCCCAATATGCATTACTTTACATTTGGCTACACTAAAACACATTTGCCATGTCTCCAGGTCATTTATGAACAGATTGAACAGCACTGGTCCCAGGACAGATCCCCGGGGCACACGGCTTTTCACCTCTCTCCATTCTGAAAATTTCCCATTGACACCTACTCTTTGTTTCCGGGATCTCAACCAGTTCTCAATCCATAAGAGGACCTGCCCTCTTATCCCCTGACTGTACAATTTTCTCAGCAGCCTTTGGTGAGGGACTGTGTCAAAAGCCTTTTGAAAATCCAGATAGACTATATCCACCGGTTCACCCAAATCCACATGCCTGTTGACCTTTTCAAAAAATTCTAAAAGATTTGTCAGACAAGACTTACCCTTGCAGAAGCCATGCTGATTTTCTCTCAGCAAGGTTTGTTCTTCTATGTGTTTTAAGATTTTCTCTTGGATGAGACTTTCCACCATCTTCCCTGGGACAGATGTAAGGAGAACTGGCCTGTAGTTTTCCGGGACCCCCTCCTTCCTTTTTTAAAAATTGGTGTGACATCTGCTATCCTCCAGTCCCCCGGCACTGTGGCCGTTTTAAGAGACAAGTTGCATATTACTGTTAAAAGATCTCCAATTTCATTTCTCAGTTCCCTAATAACCCTTGGGTGGATGCCATCTGGGCCCAGTGACTTGTTAATCTTCAATTTATCAATTAGTCCTAAAACCTCCTCTCTTTTAACCTGTATTTGATTTAATTCTTTACTCAAGAGGGGACGTTCAGGCAGCGGAATCTGCTCACAGTCCTCTGTCGTGAAGACTGATGCAAAGAACTCATTTAATTTCTCTCCAATTTCCAAGTCCTCCTTAACCTCCCCTTTTCCTCCCTCACCATCCAGAGGGCCAACTGGTGCTCTGGCAGGTTTTCTACTTCTAACATATTTAAAGAAGCTTTTATTATTACCCTTTATATTACTAGCCATGCTTTCCTCAAAATCTTTCTTTGCCTCTCTTATCATCTTCTTACATTTCTTTTGCCAGAGTTTGTGTTCCCTTTTATTTTCCTCATTTGGGGAGGATTTCCATTTACAGAAAGACCTCTCCTTGCGCTTTAGAGCCTCTGTAACTCCACTCGTTAACCATGCCAGTGTCCTCTTGGACTTAAATGAGCTCTTCTTTCTTTGTGGTATGCACTTGTGCTGGGCCTCTGTTACCGTTGTTTTAAACAGGTTCAATGCACTCTGAAGAGAATGGATTCTTCCAACCTTCCCCTTCAATTTCTTTCTAACTAGTTTCCTCATCTGAGGGAATTTTGCCCTTCAAAAATCAAGGGTTTTTATGTCTGATTTGCTTGACACTCTTCCTCCAACATGCATGGCAAAGGAGATTGCAGCATGGTCACTGATCCCCAGAGGCTCAGTGACATTCACATCCCTGACCAGGTCCTGAGTATCAGACAGTATTAGATCCAGGGTTTCCTGTTCTCGGGTGGGCTCCATGACAAGTTGCTCTAAGGCACAGTCATTCAGCAAGTCGAGAAACCCAGTTTCTCTTTCTTGCCCAGAGCTCGCATTGGCCCAGTCGATGTGGGGATAATTGAAGTCGCCCATGATTACTATCCTATCCTTAAGAACATAAGAACATAAGAACATAAGAAGAGCCATGCTGGATCAGGCCAAAGGCCCATCTAGTCCAGCTTCCTGTATCTCACAGCGGCCCCACCAGATGCATCTGGGAGCGCATGAGACTAGATATCTGTCTCCTGATACCACTCTCCTGCATCTGGCCCTTGAAGTACCCTGGTTTAAAGCCTGGAGACTACACATCTCCATCATGGTTTGTAACCTGTGATGGACTTTTCCTCCAGGAATCTGTCCAATCCCCTTTTCAAGGCATCCAGGTCAGATGCCATCACCACATCCTGTGGCAGGGAATTCCATAGACTTACAACACGCTGGGTGAAAAAATATTTTCTTTTGTCAGTTTTTACTCTCCCAGCCCTCAATTTGAGTGTATGTCCCCTAGTTCTGGTATTTTGGGAGAGGGAGAAGAGCTTCCCTCTATCCACTTTACTCATACCCTGCATTATTTTGTATGTCTCAATCATATCCCCCCTCAGGCGCCTTTTTTCCAGACTAAAGAGCCCCAAATGTTTTAGCCTTTCTTCATAAGGGAGGTGCCCCAGCCCAGTAATCATTTTAGTCGCCCTCTTCTGCACCTTTTCCAGTTCCACTATGTCTTTCTTGAGATGCGGTGACCAAAATTGTACACAATACTCCAGGTGGGGCCTTACTATTGTTTGGTATAATGGCATTATAATGTTGGCTGTTTTATTTTCAATCCCGTTTTTGATAATCCCTAGCATGGAATTGGGCTTCTTCACCGCTGCCGCACATTGGGGAGACACCTTCATGGAGCTGTCCACCAACACACCAAGATCTCTTTCCTAATCCGTCACGGATAACTCAGAGCCCATGAGTTGATAGATGAAGTTTG
>JAHTLZ010000038.1:269083-285111 GCA_023846285.1 Phrynocephalus versicolor | reverse complement strand
ACATATTTAAAGAAGCTTTTATTATTACCCTTTATATTACTAGCCATGCTTTCCTCAAAATCTTTCTTTGCCTCTCTTATCATCTTCTTACATTTCTTTTGCCAGAGTTTGTGTTCCCTTTTATTTTCCTCATTTGGGGAGGATTTCCATTTACAGAAAGACCTCTCCTTGCGCTTTAGAGCCTCTGTAACTCCACTCGTTAACCATGCCAGTGTCCTCTTGGACTTAAATGAGCTCTTCTTTCTTTGTGGTATGCACTTGTGCTGGGCCTCTGTTACCGTTGTTTTAAACAGGTTCCATGCACTCTGAAGAGAATGGATTCTTCCAACCTTCCCCTTCAATTTCTTTCTAACTAGTTTCCTCATCTGAGGGAATTTTGCCCTTCAAAAATCAAGGGTTTTTATGTCTGATTTGCTTGACACTCTTCCTCCAACATGCATGGCAAAGGAGATTGCAGCATGGTCACTGATCCCCAGAGGCTCAGTGACATTCACATCCCTGACCAGGTCCTGAGTATCAGACAGTATTAGATCCAGGGTTTCCTGTTCTCGGGTGGGCTCCATGACAAGTTGCTCTAAGGCACAGTCATTCAGCAAGTCGAGAAACCCAGTTTCTCTTTCTTGCCCAGAGCTCGCATTGGCCCAGTCGATGTGGGGATAATTGAAGTCGCCCATGATTACTATCCTATCCTTAAGAACATAAGAACATAAGAACATAAGAAGAGCCATGCTGGATCAGGCCAAAGGCCCATCTAGTCCAGCTTCCTGTATCTCACAGCGGCCCCACCAGATGCATCTGGGAGCGCATGAGACTAGATATCTGTCTCCTGATACCACTCTCCTGCATCTGGCCCTTGAAGTACCCTGGTTTAAAGCCTGGAGACTACACATCTCCATCATGGTTTGTAACCTGTGATGGACTTTTCCTCCAGGAATCTGTCCAATCCCCTTTTCAAGGCATCCAGGTCAGATGCCATCACCACATCCTGTGGCAGGGAATTCCATAGACTTACAACACGCTGGGTGAAAAAATATTTTCTTTTGTCAGTTTTTACTCTCCCAGCCCTCAATTTGAGTGTATGTCCCCTAGTTCTGGTATTTTGGGAGAGGGAGAAGAGCTTCCCTCTATCCACTTTACTCATACCCTGCATTATTTTGTATGTCTCAATCATATCCCCCCTCAGGCGCCTTTTTTCCAGACTAAAGAGCCCCAAATGTTTTAGCCTTTCTTCATAAGGGAGGTGCCCCAGCCCAGTAATCATTTTAGTCGCCCTCTTCTGCACCTTTTCCAGTTCCACTATGTCTTTCTTGAGATGCGGTGACCAAAATTGTACACAATACTCCAGGTGGGGCCTTACTATTGTTTGGTATAATGGCATTATAATGTTGGCTGTTTTATTTTCAATCCCGTTTTTGATAATCCCTAGCATGGAATTGGCCTTCTTCACCGCTGCCGCACATTGGGGAGACACCTTCATGGAGCTGTCCACCAACACACCAAGATCTCTTTCCTAATCCGTCACGGATAACTCAGAGCCCATGAGTTGATAGATGAAGTTTGGATTTTTTGCCCCAATATGCATTACTTTACATTTGGTTACATTAAAACGCATTTGCCATTTCTCAGCCCACTCCCCCAGTTTGGAGAGATCCTTCTGGAGCTATTCACAATCTTCTCTGGTTTTTACCACACGGAAAAGTTTTGTGTCATCTGCAAACTTGGCCACCTCACTGTTTATCCCTGTCTCCAGGTCATTTATGAACAGATTGAAAAGCACCGGTCCCAGGACAGAGCCCTGGGGCACACCGCTTTTCACTTCTCTCCATTGTGAAAATTTCCCATTGACACCTACTCTTTGTTTCCTGGATCTCAACCAGTTCTCAATCCATAAGAGGACCTGCCCTCTTATCCCCTGACTGTGCAATTTTCTCAGCAGCCTTTGGTGAGGGACTGTGTCAAAAGCCTTTTGAAAATCCAGATAGACTATATCCACCGGTTCACCCAAATCCACATGCCTGTTGACCTTTTCAAAAAATTCTAAAAGATTTGTCAGACAAGACTTACCCTTGCAGAAGCCATGCTGATTTTCTCTCAGCAAGGTTTGTTCTTCTATGTGTTTTAAGATTTTCTCTTGGATGAGACTTTCCACCATCTTCCCTGGGACAGATGTAAGGAGAACTGGCCTGTAGTTTTCCGGGACCCCCTCCTTCCTTTTTTAAAAATTGGTGTGACATCTGCTATCCTCCAGTCCCCCGGCACTGTGGCCGTTTTAAGAGACAAGTTGCATATTACTGTTAAAAGATCTGCAATTTCATTTCTCAGTTCCCTAATAACCCTTGGGTGGATGCCATCTGGGCCCAGTGACTTGTTAATCTTCAATTTATCAATTAGTCCTAAAACCTCCTCTCTTTTAACCTGTATTTGATTTAATTCTTTACTCAAGAGGGGACGTTCAGGCAGCGGAATCTGCTCACAGTCCTCTGTCGTGAAGACTGATGCAAAGAACTCATTTAATTTCTCTCCAATTTCCAAGTCCTCCTTAACCTCCCCTTTTCCTCCCTCACCATCCAGAGGGCCAACTGGTGCTCTGGCAGGTTTTCTACTTCTAACATATTTAAAGAAGCTTTTATTATTACCCTTTATATTACTAGCCATTCGTTCTTCAAAGTCTTTCTTTGCCTCCCTTATCATCTTCTTACATTTCTTTTGCCAGAGTTTGTGTTCCTTTTTATTTTCCTCATTTGGGGAGAATTTCCATTTACAGAAGGACCTCTCCTTGTGCTTTAGAGCCTCTCTAACTCCACTTGTTAACCATGCCGGTGTCCTCTTGGATTTAAATGAGCTCTTCTTTCTTTGTGGTATACACTTGTGCTGGGCCTCTATTATTGTTGTTTTAAACAGGCTCCATGCACTCTGAAGAGATTGTATTCTTCTAACCTGCCCCTTCAGTTTCTCTCTAACTAGTTTCCTCATCTGAGGGAAGTTTGCCCTTCGAAAATCAAGGGTTTTTATGTCTCATTTGCTTGACACTCTTCCTCCGACATGCATGGCAAAGGAGATTGCAGCATGGTCACTGTTCCCCAGAGGCTCAGTGACATTCACACCCCTGACCAGGTCCTGAGTATCACACAATATTAGATCCAGAGTTGCCTGTTCTCGGGTGGGCTCCGTGACAAGTTGCTCTAAGGCACAGTCATTCAGCAAGTTGAGAAACCCAGTTTCTCTTTCTTGCCCGGAGCTCGCATTGGCCCAGTCGATGTGGGGATAATTGAAGTCCCCCATGATTACTATCCTCTCCCTCTTAGCCACCTCCATGATTTCTCTCCTCATTTCAAGGTCCCCCTCAAGTTTTTTATCTGGGGGACAATAGAATACCCCAACTATCACATCACTCCTTGGACTTGGTAGTTTAACCCACAGTGATTCTATGGTGGAGTCAGACCCTCTGTCAATCTCCGTTCTGCTGGATTTTATGCCTTCTTTGACATAGATGGCCACTCCTCCTCCAACCCGCCCCTCTCTATCCCTTCTATAGAGTTTATAGCCTGGGATTGCTGTATCCCACTGGTTCTCCGCATTCCACCAGGTTTCTGTTATGGCTATTATATCTATGTTATCCCTAGCTGCCAAATGTTCAAGTTCTCCCATCTTTGCTCGGAGGCTTCGAGCATTGGCATAGAAGCACCTGTACAGTGGGTCCCACAACAACAGCTGGTGCTTTGTTCTTTTCCTCCCACAGCTTTTATTTTCAGTAGACAAACTATCACATTCCATTATTCTCCCAGTGCTAATACCTGCTATGTCTTCTCTATGTGATTCTTTACCCTCTCCAACCTCATTCCCCAAGGATGAGGTGTTCCAAACCGGATGCCACTCAGCTCCTGTCAGCTTTACCCCAGTTATCAGTTTAAAAGCTGCTCTACATCGATAGCATAGAGCTTGGAATACAGAAGGCAGAAGGGTCAATTTTTGAGTATTCTGGAAGTTGAGTCATGGCAACTGGACTTCTTTTTCTTGAAGGATTGAAACAGTGAAACATTGTTTTGAAAGAAGTCTGGTTGCCATGACTCAGCTTACAGATAAATTCACCTGGATGACTGAGAATCTTCACAGACATATTTGTGAGTGTTGTACTCCAGGAAACTGAGTTGGTCTGCTATGAGATGATATGTGAAGGGCTATCAGAAAAATGTCTCTTAGGTAGCACCACTCCCAGAATTGTATCGTTAGGTGGAATAGGTCTGGTGAGTGAGTTCCTCCCTGCTTGTTTATACAGAAGAAGGTGGTTGTGTTGTCCTTTATTACTTTGACTGTTTGTTGTAGAAGCATGTGTTAGAATGATATGAAGGCTTGAAAACTGCTAGTAGTTCTAAGAGGTTGATGTGGAGTTGTCACTCTGATGTGTTCCAGATGCCGTGAATCTTGAGGCCGCTGCAGTGGGCACCCCAGGCGGTTGGGCTGGCATCTGTGGTGACTTGGAGGGACAGGTACTAATACTGGAAGGGGCGGCCTTTTGCTAGGTGAGTTGGTGACGCCCACCACTGGAAGCTGGCATGCAACTGTGGTGTGATGGGGATAAATGTGTTTGGGTTGTCGATATGAGGATGGAATCTGGATAGTAGCCAGGACTGATGGGGTCTCCTCTTGAGTCTGACATGTGTTAGCACAGATGTGGTTGAGGCCATGAGACCAAGGAGGTGTTGGACAACCTTGGCAGTTCCTTTTGTATGTGGATGGAAGAGTCTGAGAGCTCAGAAGATCTTTTGTTTCCTTTCATCTTTAAGGAAGGCTTTTCTCGTATAGCATCAAGAATTGTGCCAATGTAAGAAACATGTTGACATGGTGTTACAACAGACTTTTTGGTATTTATCCGGAGTCCTAGAGAGGTGAGTATTGTTATTGTGTAACTTATGTTGTTGTGTGCCTTTTGTTTTGTAGGTGACACCAGGAGCCAATCATCCAGATACGTGAAGATGTTGATTTCCTGAAGGCAGAGGAAGGCAGCGACTGGAGTGAGGCATTTGGTGCTGGGTGCTGTGGAGAGGCCAAGTGGTAGAGCCTTGAACTGATAAGTAGAGTCTGCTATCTTGAATCTTAGATACCTGTGGTTGTCCTTTCTGATGGAGATGTGAAAATAGGTGTCTTGGAGGTCTATGACTGCAAATCAGCCTCCCTTCCTTAGGGTGCTTGCTTCCTTAGGGTGTTCCCCTCCCTTCCTTAGGGTGTTCTCCCTTCCTTAGGTGTTCTCTAGGGTGGTAAACCAAAAACGCCTTGGTCAAATGAAAAAGTTCAGGATTCTGGGGTCTAAAATAGGGTGGAGTCCTCCATCCTTTTTGGAACAGTGAAGTGATGTGAATAAAACCTGAGAGTGTTGTCTTGTAAAACATGCTCTATTGCATGTTTTGATAATAATGAGTTGACTTCATCTTGAAGAGAATGTGCGGAGGGTGTCGTTATTACTTGACCCGAGGGTGATGGAAAGTCAAACTGTATTGCATAGCCAGATGCGATGATGGTCAACACCCAAGATTCTGATGTTATTAGTTCCCAGTTGGGGAGAAAGGGTTGCAGTCTGACATCCTGAGTCGGCAGAAGAGGTGGTGGGCTGTAGTCAGGGAAACTACTTCTATTTCTGATCAGAACATCGGGTTGACTGAGTGTGATGAGCCCTGGGCTGAGTAGACTGACACTGGTATGCAGGTGTGGTATACTGCTGTCGACAACAAAGTTGCAGACTTTGCTGTTGAGATGGGTAAGTGTGGTGCCACTGCCGAGGCTGGTGATGGAAGGAAGATTGGGTGGAACTTCCTTGGCAGGTATAGGATCATGCAGTTTTCCTCATTTTCATGATATTATCTAATGCTTTATCTGTGGTAGAGGTGAAGAGGCCTTCTCCATCTAAGGGGGAGTCCTCTATCCTATTTCTGGTGTCATCTGTTATACTGGCCGTTCTTACCCATACATGTCTCCTTAGATAGACAGCAGTAGCAAGCTGTTTAAGTGCATGTGTGCTACATGGCATGCAGATATCATCTCATAATCAATGAGACATTATCTCAGTATGATAAACCAGGGATTTATTCTTTGGGTCATCCAGAAGGGAATCAAAGAATAGAAGGAATTTCTGAAGCAGGTGTTGTGTGTATGCCTCCATAGCACAAAGATAGTTAGAGGTTGGTAGTGAAAAGGTGGCAAGAGAGCAGTGGTGCCTGCTGATGAGGTCAAGTTTCCACAGCAGTGGAATGGCTTTTAGCCCTATTTTGGGTGGCGTCCACAATAAGTGAATTAGGCAGAGGATGTTTAAAGAGAAAGGTAGTGTCCTCTCCATGTGTTCTAAAGGTTGCCGATTCATCTGGGCATCAAGGGTGTTGAAGATGGCTTATTCCATGCTCCTTTAAAACGTTTCAGAAGAGATGGTATGAAACCCTGTTGTAAAGGAGGGGCTTGATTTTTATTTAGTTGTCAAAAAACTTGCATGACTCATCCGTGTCTGGCTGTTGCACCTGAAGATCCATCACTCTTGCTTTTTTGCAGATCATTACAGAGTATAAGTGAAGGTCCTTAGCAGGAGAGGGTGGCTGTTTGTCTGCAACATCAGAGTCCAGAGTGGGTAAGTTAAGTGGAGAAGAAGGGGGTGAATACTGAGAGTCATCATCGGTGCCAGAGCCTTGGGAAGGTTGGGTTGGTCCATTGATGCTGGGAAGTTGGGTGGAGTTTGAGTAGTCATAGTTGCATGATTAGGATGGGAGGAACATTGGATAGAAGGATGGGCAGGAGAAGCTCTTAAAACTGCTCTTGATCTCTAGGCATGGCATGAAGGGACCTTAGTTGGTGTCAGGGTCTCCTGTGGTGCTGAGGCAGTTGAAGGTGCCAGATGTCTATGAAGTTTAGAAGGAGGTTGGGATGCAAGGGGCGATGAATCCCTGTGTCGGTGTTGAATTCTGGTATCAATGTCAGAATTGTCCTCAGAAGAACAAGAAATAACCTCAATATACCTTTGGTATTGATGGGTGCGTTCTGTACCCGAGTGCATATACACGTCCTCAGTGTCGAGTAGGTGCCTGTGAGAGCAAGGACTCACAGATGTAATATGATCAGTATTGAGGTTCATGGTGTCGAGGTCAAGACCGGTGCATTGACGTCAGAGATAGTTCATCATAGTTGAGGTCACTCCAGAGTCAAACACGCTAGAACTGAGTCATATGGTGTTGAGGCGGTGGGGAGTCACAGGTGGACTCGATTTCAGGGGAAATTTCGATGTCAGGTGCCTGCCTGGCTTTGTCAGGCTTAGATGTCGGAAGCCATAGTGAGGGCTGCTCAACAACCTCAGGCTGCAAGGTGTGGCTGTGAAGTGAGCCCAGCAATAAGCCAGGGCTTGTAAGAGGCACTTCTATCATCATTGTTTGTTGAGTTGTATTGTCTCCTGAGCAGCATGAATGGCTGGATGATGGAGACAGCACCTGTATATGCCGCAGTGGTATGGTCTCATCCTCATGGTGTCGAGAATCCATCAATGTCTGGGCAGAGGCTCTGGAAGACGGAAGTGTCGGCCTCCAGGGTGCAGGCACTGATCTCAAGTCTGACATAGGAGACAAAGAAGGGGGCTTCTTTTTCTTTTTCTCCGGTGAGGAGGCTTTCAAAGTGATTTTGACCTCTGTGAAGATGTTGCCTTAGGCTGTTTCTTAGGCGGTGAAGAGGTGGATGGAGCCAAGTGCTCGGAGAGATCTTGAGGTTCCATGGATTTCAAGGATTTCTCCCAAAGATGTGCCTGAAACCTTCCAAGGTGCTGTTTAAACGCTGGCTTTGTTAATTTTTTGCACTTAGCACACTGGGAGGGCTGATGAAATTCTCCAAGGTAGTAAAGGCATTGGCTATGCCCGTCGGAGAGTGGAATCTTGTTAGTACAAGAAACACATCTCTTGAAGAGTCCCACGGAGGCCATAAAATGGTGTGGGTGGAGGAGGGAGGGAAATAAACGTCTTAAAAACCCCTCACAAGTCCTGACATTTGAAGATCCAGAGGAAGAGGAGGAGGCAACAGGAGAAAACAGTACCAAAGAAAAATTAGAAAGAGTGCAAAAGGTGTTGAATTTTTCCAATTTGCAGGAGCTACGGAGAAAGGTGACTGATCTCTGTGGTGGCAAAAAGGAACCGAGGCTTCAAGTGTAGGAAAGGAAGAGCATGTATGGTGGTGAGGAGGAGGAGGTCCTAGCCTTTGCAATCGATTGGAAATGACCGTAGATCTCTGCGTAGGAGCAAAGAACCCAGCGTGTGTATTCACAAATGCCATGAAGAAGAATCAAATGCAGCAGGGATAAAAACAAAGTACAGTGGACCCTTGTATAACAAACAGCTTGTATAACATAAAATTTGTACAACATAAAAAATTCCAGAGATAGGGGAAATTTGCTTAACATAATCGCATATGGGGAAAATCTGTACAACATAAAAATGGGATTACTCCATTTTCAATGCATTCCTATGGGAATTTGTATAAAGGAAAATTTGCTTATAATTTCATTTGGAACGAATTAATTCCTTTATACAAGGTACCACTGTACTGTGGTACCTCTACTTACGAGCAGCTCTACTTATGAGTAATTCAACTTACGAGACGAGAACCTTCCCTCTTTTTAACTGCCACCTTATGAATTTTAGATGTGGTTTCCTCTACTTACGATTCCCCCAGCCTTGCCTTCTGGCGGGGACTTTGTAGCAGCAAGCACAAGACAGCAGTTGGGGGGGGGGGAGGCAGGAATCCTGCCGTTGCCTCACCCAGCTCTTCCCCAGCAGTCTTGCCTTCCGGCGGGTGGGGGGAGGTGGAGCTGGCTTGCCTCCCACAGTCTGGCCTTCCCTGCCTGGGCTTGTGTGGTGTCAAATTCAAAAGGATCCAGCCTTCCTCCTCCTCCTCTTCACCTGAGTCTGGGGTGAAGAGGAGGAGGAAGAAGGCTAGATCCTTTTGAATTTGCCACTGCACGAGCACCCTTGCTGGTGCCGCAGTAAATTCAGAAGGATCCAGCGGTGGAAGGGGCAAGCTGTGCAAACATGCACGTGCTTCCCTTCCACCCGCCTGAGCGGCGCCAGCATACACTGATTGGGTGTATGCTGGCGCAGCTCGGTGGGTGAAAGGGAAGCACGTGCATGCAGAGCTGCAGCAGCAAACACCGAGGGGGTCATGGTGGTTTCAAGGGCTAGAGCCGAGCTGTCGTAGCCCTAGCACTTTGAAACTCACCCCCTGCCACCTTCCCATAGGAATGTATTGAAAGTCAATTGCAGTAATCCCCCGTCTATGCAGGTCAAGTCAGGCCGGGGGGGGGGGGGGCTAGCTGGGGGCTCTTGTACTTAACCCCAGCCTGGCCCTACCTCGAATGGGCCTGTGAGAGCCTTAGTGGGCCTTCTGGAAGCCCCAAAAGGGCCTCCCTGCGAATCAGAAGTGACTTCCGGTAAACCGGAAATCATTTCTGAAGCCTCCGACAGTCCTAGAAAGGCTCTCAGCGGCCTCACAAATGATTTTCAGCGATTGGAAGTCACTTCCAGAAGGCCCAGAAAGGCCCTCACAGGCCTGTTTGGGGCACTCCAGTCCTGGGGTAAGTATGGGAGGCTTGAAACAGGACTTTTCCCCCTTACCCTAGGAGGCCTTTTTTCATATACTGCAGTCCCACTATATAGTGGGACCGCAGTATATGAACCATGAAAGGGCAGGGGACCACTGTAATCCATTCCGGAGGGAACTGATTTCAATGCATTCCTATGAGGAAATGGTGCCCTACTTACCAATTTTTTCTGTTTATCAGCATGCACTCTGAACTGATTAAATTCGTAAGTAGAGGTACCACTGTACTGTATCTAGGAAGAAGAAACCAAACACACAGCTACAAGATGGGAGATACTTAACTCAGCAATACTACAAGCAAGAAGGATCTTGAAATTGTCATAGATACAAGCTAAATATGAGTCAAAAATATGATGTAGCTAAAAAAAGGCAAATGATATTTTAGGTTGCCTTGACAGAAGTTTAGTCTCCAGATCCTGCAAGGTGCCATTTTCCCACTATTTTGCATGGCTTTAGCCTTGTGTTGAATACTGTGTCCAACAATGGATACTGCCAGGGCCAGATTTATGTACAGGCTAAGTAGGCTGAAGCCTAGGGCCTCTAAATCTAGGGAGGCTCCACAGCACTGTCCCCTCTTCCAACCCACCCAGGCTGCGCGAACATGTACCCATCTAGTCTCATGCGCTCCCATAGGCATTTTGGTGGGGCCACTGTGAGATACAGGAAGCTGGACTAGATGGGCCATTGGCCTAATCCAGCATGGCTCTTCTTATGTTCTTATGTTCATCCTCTTCCTCTTCACCGGAGTCTCGGCGCCAGGGTGAAGAGGAGGAGGAGGAGGGCTGGATCCTTTTAAATTTCCCACCACATGAGCACCCTCAATGGTGCAGTGAGAAATTCAAAAGGATCCAGCCTTCCACCAATCTCAGCCAGGCAAGTGTCAGTGGTCGTCGAAAGCTTGCCTGGCTGAGAAGGAGACTGGTGGAGGGCTGTTCCTTTAATCAAGGGCAGCCAAAGGCTGCTCTCCACAACCATCCCCCAGAGCTGACTTTGACAGGTCCGACCTGTCAAAATCATCTGTCTGGTGGGGCTGCAGAAAGCAGCCTTCATCTGCCCTTGATTGAGGGGGGTTGAGACAGCCTTCCTGCAGGAATGCATTGACAACCTATTAACTCAGCATTGACAACTGGAAGTGATTGATTAGTTTTCAATGCATTCCTACAGGAAACAGTGCCCCGCAAGACAAATTTTTCATAAGATGAATTGACCCGTAGAACAAATTAAATTTGTTTTATGAGGTATCATAGTAATTTGTAAACTCAATGATTTTTTAAGAAAAACATTACAACTTTATTCCGAAAAATTAATAGTTATTCCTCAAAAGGTTTACATAGTTCAGTTACTGCAAAAGCTTTTCAGTGTTAATTTTCACATTTATGCATTTTTCCAATCACTATGGTATTTAACAATAATGTGTTCTTTAGAGGAGAAATGGTGAACTGCAGAATTTAAAACACCCATCTTCATTCTTGGCTTCACTCCATTTTGTTTATAATACGCTTCCATTTTCTTCTAGTTGTGAGGGTGTGGGACTGGGAAGGGCTTCAGAAGTGGAGTAGCCTATGAGCTCTCTTCATCTAAATCCGGCCCTGTATACTGCACACCCCCGTGTGCACGCCCAGCGCCACAAGCTTCTCGGCGGTGCTGGTGGTGGTGGCCCGCCCCCTTGCCCGCCCACCCCACAAGCTTCTGCTCACCGGCCGGCCCAGCCCCTCAAGCTTCCCAGCAGTGTCAGTGTTGGTGGAAGATTTTTAAAAAAAAAAAATGGGATGAAGGAGGGGGAGGGAGGGGCGGGCCAGCCAGCTGCGGGCCACTCAGAATGGCCTGATGGGCCAGATTTGGCCCCCAGGCTGGACTTAGGGCAGGCCTGGCCTTATAGGTCCCTTCCAACTCCATTATTCTATGTTTCTATAAAACTGAATGTCCAACTGACTCCTCCCTGCCCAGCAAATTGGGGGAAATGGTGTAATCGATGGGGGGGTCCCCTCATCCTCTCCCCTTATTTTCTCATTATGGAGGACATGGGGCCCACACCATTAAACAAAGCTAAGCCTTTTATTACTATGGTGTAGCAACATCAACAAACTCTGAGCAACAGGCACAGGTGTAGAACAGAGGCTGGATGGCCATCTGTCAGGAGTCCTGTGATGGGAGTTCCTGCATGGCAGGGGGTTGGACTAAAAGGCCCTTGAGGTCTCTTCCAACTCTATGATTCTATGATTCTTATGTGAACCAACCAACCTGAAGTCAAACTGGAGCTACCCAGATCATCTTTAGACTAATCTACTTTGTTGGGCAGAAGTTCTATCCCCCAAATGGCATCCATACCTTTGTCTCAAGGCTTGCCTCTGGGTTTGAAAGGACCTATCCCAGGATATTCCCCAAGGTGCTCTTGACATGCTCTGTTTTCTCTGTTATTGGCTTCTCTGGCTGTCCACTCTCTCTGTCCCTTGCATCTTGCTCTTTCTTCAGTTCTGACTGGCACACATTGCTATTTCTATTCTATCCATCTTCTCTACCCACTGGGACTGTCTCCCTTGGCTTCACCTTCTCGGGGCTTTTCAAGTCACAAGTAGGTTGAGGAGCCAAGGAAAAGGAGGCAAAGAAGGAAGCAGCAAGCCTTTTGAGGTGCAGACAGAGCAGACACGTCTCCTCCTGCACTTACCAAGGGGCACTCATAAAAAATATTGCTCAAAACACTTCTGGAAATTGCTTTCAGCAACCTGCATTTTAGCCTCCTATGGTTCATACATATAGAGAACACAATCCATTTGAATGCTAATGTGCTCATTAGAGATGGGCACGAAATGAACAATTTTTCGTTTCTGTTTTCGTTTTTTCATTTCGTTACATAACGAAATGACAAATGAATTTTGTCTCTAAAATGAAACGAAACGAACAGAAACACCGGAAATTTTGTTGTGCGTTTCGTTTCTGTTACTGCAATATGAGTGAATTGCTTAAAATCCTAAAAAAATCACAAAAAATTGAAATAAATGGTAACAAAATGGTAACAAAATGAACAAAAACAAAAATGATTTTTTTGCAAAAATTCGCAAAAAATGGAAACAAACCGAAACGGACCATCCAAACGACAAACGAAATGCCATTTTTTTATTCGTGCCCACCTCTAGTGCTCATTTTTGAGCTGGCAAACTAACCACTCAGATTTGTAGTTGAGGAAAGAAGGCAAAAGCAGAAACAGAATGACCTCTGTTCTGATACTCAAATAATTTCACAGTTCAAAAGTTATTGGAACCTCTTCTGAAAGCAATGCTTGTAATTTGCATGGCAAAACCCTCTTTGTATATGGAAGCAGCAGGAAAGGTTATTCCGCTCAGCTTTAATGCCGATGCCCTTTATCTCAAATTAGTGCTTCCCGTCATGTCCTGAGGAGACAATATCTTTGATGCCAAGCAAAATTATAGTCATGTTCTGCTGTGATCTTATCCAGAGTGACTTCCATTGCCATGGGCTCTGGACAAGAAAAGGAAGTCCCATTAAATTTTATTCACAAAACCAATATTCTGCCTGCAGTCATGTGAATAATAGAGGAAATGCCATATGCATAATATGCTGAGAGAGAGAGAGCGCGGGCCCCCCCCAACCAACTATTAACAACCCGGGGCGGGCCAAATCAGAAAATATGAGCAGCCCACGGTCCCCATGTAGTAAAGATTGTCTTGCTATGAAGAAAATGTGAAAGGCATTTTGGTTTAGGCATCTGGCTGCCAAGCCAAACGTTGGGGGTTCGATTCCCCACTGTGCCTCCTTGACAAGGACTGGACTCAAGTCTCTTCCATCTCTGCAGTTCCAAGATGATGGTGTGTGTGTTGCGTCATTACAGTTGTGATTGACTCTTCGTGACACCATATCCATGTAGTTTTCTTGGCAGGCTGGAGTGGTTTGCCAGTTCCTACTCCAGGCGCCTACAGCACCTGCTATTCCCTGGTGGTCTCCCACCCAAGTACTAACCAGGGCTGACCCTGCTTAGCTTCCAAAATCAGGCAAGATCAGGTGTGTGGTGATGAAGATTATTTAAAATACGAGGCACAGAATATCAAAATTATAAAAACATTGACTGGTAGTATATAGCATACAAATATTAAATAAAAACCTAAATATCTGTTCAGTATCAGCACACTATGTATGTTGGTCCTAGTAATGCAGTGTTTTGTATCTCTAATTGAGTTATTTCTGAGATCTGCAACTGCTTATAATACTGTGTAAAATTTCTTGAGATTGTTCCCAAAGCCCTAATTTACAGGGGGCCACTGAAATGTGTTTCATCCACAAACAAAATGTTTTGAGTGACAGATCTCTGTACTGTATTTTGTTAGTTTTCCCATTTCTTTAGCTTCAACTCTGGCATCTTTTGAAATTGCAATGTCCATGATCCAGACATTTCTTCATTCTATTATGTGAATGTGTCTGGTGTGCTACGTTCAAGATGTCTATCAGATTGAATGCAGAAATCCCCCAAGATCTTTATTATGTTATTTTTTGAGACTTTCTGTACCTGACGTCCCTATGGGGTTTTTGGAGGATGGCAAGTTATATAGTTTACATAATGACCAGTGCACTAATCTCTGTGCACCCTACCATGCCTAATTTTGTAATCTATTTGTGCAGTCTTTGGACATTCACATATGAGGTATGACACAGTTTCATATTTTTCTTGGCAGAGCTGACATGTGCTCTTGGTACCAATTCCTTGAATCTTGGCTTTCATTACATTAGTCTGAAGTGCTTGTTCTTGTGCAGCAAAAATCCATCCTTCAGTTTCTTTCTTAGTGGTCCCCAGTTTTAGTGTTACCTGGTCATGCCCAGGTTGAATTACTGCCATGCTTTCCATCAATATTTTTCATGATTTTTTATATTTTTTCCAACTGTTTAATTTTCAAATTGTTGTATTGAGCCTTTGCTTCTTTTTCAAAATATTCTCCATGTTACAGCCTTAAGTAATTTTTCTCTAGTTGTATCAATATAATTATTTAAGTTCCTTTCCCCCTCCTCTACTAAAGCCTGCATTTGCAATAATTTACAACCACACATGTTTGAGGTAAATATAATCTCTCCACATCATTTTTTGATGTACTGTGTGATGCATGTGCATTAGTTTCTGGTTTGTTTGTTTTTTATGATCCAGTTCTTCTAATTCATTTTGAATTCAATCTGTTATTCCAGCTGGGTCTCTAATTACTAGGACTGCCCATCTATCTATGACTTTGACTGTATTTTCACCATTCAATTTTGATTTTAATATTTTATCTGATTTTAAATCAACCTGAATCTGATGGATTTGGTTCACAGTTGGAGATCTGTTCACATTTGGTGCAGAGCATTACTAAAAAAAAATGTAGGCAACTCTGTAATTTGGGTTTATCCAAAAGGAGACAATCTCAATTTTGGTTTGCATTCAGAAATAATACCTGTATTATCTACCTTAGATTCATTATCCATGCCTGCTCACAATCATTCCCAGTTTGCATGAGGGCAAAGTAAAAAAAAAAAAATCTCAGCCAGCCGTTTGCGATTTAGAGAAGCAAAAAGGCTGTTTGAATGATAAAAAGCCTGAGCAAAATCCACTTGCTACTCAAGTCTTTTCAGCTAGAATTACCCATTAGGAAGCATGTAATTTCCCACTCCTTGCCCATAAAACCAGGAGGCTGTCCTTTCCATTTGTCTCCCTCTCTGCTATTAGCCTGTTCTGTTTTACACTGAGCTGCTCCATGCCAAATGACTCAGCCTGTGCCATTTGCTGCTCAGATTCTTTCACAATAATTAAAGGTTTGGAAACGCAAACATTACACAACATGGCAGGACTGACACAACATGATCCTGCATCATAAAGCAGTCTTTGGGATAGCTGAGAGCTATATATTATTTATATATAGGTCTTTTGTCCTGGATCTTTATTTTCTATCTTTCTGACTGTCTGTCTGTCTAAATATCAAAGTCAAAATACCCATTAAGAGTATTAAAGTGTAGCTGTGTTAATTTGTGCTAGCATGTCAGAAATAGATAGATAGATAGATAGATAGTGTTGTGTATTGATCTGTAATTGCTTGTTGAAGTAACTGCCTTCCTGTTCCAAAGGGAACAGGCCTATTGGTTGATTCTAGTTGCTGCATTTGGATCTTCAATCCTATTGGTTCCCGCCAAAAGGCACCCTTGTGATTGGTTGTAATTGTTCCCTCCAAAATGTATCTTTTCCTAGCCAGTCCTGGCCCCTATAAATGTAACCCCCTCTCCCGAGTCCTCAGTCTTGTCTCTCACTGATTAAAGAGCTGTTCACTAGAAGCTGTCTCCAGCCTGCTTTGTCTCTGAGCTGAAATCACTGTTGAATCACTAACCCCACGCTACAATAGATAGATAGATAGATAGATAGATAGATAGATAGATAGATAGATAGA
>JAHTLZ010000038.1:245694-267849 GCA_023846285.1 Phrynocephalus versicolor | reverse complement strand
TAGCCCATCTGAAAATAATTTCAGAACCCTATTTTGGGACTTGACATCGTAATGCATTCCATTGTTGGGGGTGAGAAATGCATCTTCTTTCAAAGGAACATACTTAGCTAGTGGGGAGTTATTGATAAGGACAGAGGAAGGGGAGCTTTGGGCTTGGTCACAAACAAGATGTGCCCTGAGACCCTGCCATTGTTTTTCTAGCCTCCTGAGCTAGTAGGTCAGCTCTAGGTCAGCTTAACCACCGGGTTCCTTTTTGGTCTCTGGATGTCTCTGGAAATCCAGGGCCTAAAGGCTGCCTTTGTGCTGCCAACATATTGGGTTTCAGGGTCTGTTGGGATATGGAATCACCACATCTCCCCTTTGCTTTTAATTATGAGAGCGCTGGCGAACAGCTGTGGCCTTTTTGCATACCAGTCAGGAGGTGCAGATGGGCACAAGTTTAACAAACCAGAGATCAGGCACTCATCTGTTGCTCAACCCATACTGGGCCTGGAAGTCAGTGACCATTGCAAGCCTTAATGCTTGGCCCAAGAGGAAATTAAATTCCTATCTAGGAGAAGAGTGGCACTGTTGCTTGTCTCTGGCCAGACAAGCCTAACATGTCTGGGGGGATCTTCTGTGGCTACCCCCTAACCCCACATGTTCCTTATGGTGGCACTAGGGCAGGTCATGGCAGAAATACTAGGCTGTGGGTGAAGAGTAAAGGCTTTTGCAGAAGCTTGGGGAGACTAGGGTGTACATCCTAAGCTGTGGTGTGCTATCTAAGGGTGAAGGGTCACACCTGGGGTGCTTGACTGAAGGTAAGGGGTAACAGGTGATGTGCATCTCCCCCACACCAAAGTAAACAATAAAAAACTCATACCTGAAATAATACCTGAAATGGCATAATAGACGAGAGTTGCCTCTGAAGCAATTACATTGGGGGGGGGACATCATACATAGCATACCTAGCATCCAAACACAGATACATTAACAATAATACACTGATAGCATGATAGTAAGAAATAACAAAGAGGGTACATAGCATGAGCTTGCATGAAGTTATAGCATGAAATACATGAATACATCTCATGAACTATTAGAGGTAGCGCATGGCATGAAATTGCATGGCACACGAATATTTTAAAATACAGTACATAGATACATAAGCATTGTCTACCTAGGGGTTACACTTGTAAAGGGAAAAGGAGAACTAACTAGCAATACTCTTTTCTGTTCCCGATGTGATCTGGGAGTAAATGTTTGTGTGGTTGTGTGCTGTAAGTCTTTTGTTAAAAAATTGCGTGACTCTCAGAAATGCATTAATTTGCGTGACTCTCAGAAATGCATTGTCCTTTTCATTGCTCTGGTGCTGGAGCAAATCTGGTTTGCATGAATGACTAACAGTTCCCCTGTTACTCATAGTCCAAGGCCCTATTGCTCCAGCAATGGGAGGTGCCTCTGATGTGTCAGGAGGCTGTTTGGCATGGCTCCATACCTGTGAGGATAGCAGAGAGAAAGAGAGGGACCCTATCTATTTCTTCTCCCAGGGTAAATGTGATTGAAACAAGCAACCTTTGTTGCTGCCTGTCCATTACCTTGGGGGGGGGGGTCTCCCCCTTTCTTTTTCTCTCTCTCTCTCTTTTTAAATTTGAAATTCATACAGACTGTTAAATTTTTTCTATAACCTGGGATAAAGCCCTTTTTGGCCTTGCTAGATTTTTGGAGAGAAGAGGCATTAGTTGCAAGCATACATTTTAGACCTTAAGCACTGTGGATTGCTTGTGCCAAAAATGTAAGGCACGTGGGACTTGTAGTCTGTGTGCTTTCAGCCCCGAAGGCCTGTCTTCTCTGCCTTCTTTGTCCTTAAAACAGGCAGTAAATGATCATCTTTCCTTCCAGAGGAAATTCAAGTGAGGCTGGTAAAAAGCTGACTCTTGTTTACACAAACACTTTGGAGACATTCCTAAGGGGAGCTGATATCTTTGGCAAACACGACAGCCATACCACCCCCTTGTCCTGCATGCTTTCTGTGTGGGGGTGGAATGGAAACATCCTGCCTAATTCCCTTGGAATACCCTATGAGAATGGTTGAAAGGCCTTGCTGTGGGTGAGATTTTGGGGGATTTCATTGGAAAATGACTCCCAAAATCTCTTTTCCTTCTTCTGAATGGGTTTTTTTTCTAAAGCATTTGAAGTCTTTGCTCCTGAAATCTGCCTGGCAACTGGTGACTCATTGCTCTCCACCACCCCCACCCCAAGCTGTGTGTTAGACATGGGCACAGAGCGGCGAAATTCTCGTTTCCGTTTTCGGTTATCGTTATCGTTACATAATGGGTAACGGTAACGAGAATTACTCTGCTCCAGCTCGAACCCGACCTGAAAAAAGGAAAATTGGCTCGGGTTTTTCGTTGCCGTTCATGGCATCGCAGGCTCCCGTGATGCGATTGCCAACAAGCAGCACAGAAAAAAAGTTTTAAAAAGTTAAAAAAAAAAACCCAATTCCCGGCCAAAAAGGCAGGCGAAAATATGCCTGCCTGAGTGAGGGCACCTACCAGATGGGTGTTTTCTGGGGGGGGGGGTGTCCCCAGCCTTCCCCCCTCCTCTTTCCTGGGCTGTCTCTATGCCATGCGGTGGGGGGGATCCAAAATGGCGACCACAATATTTATTTTTAAATCGTGGTCAAAAAAACCACTAAAGCACAACAGAAACATGTGAAAATTAGGTATTTTAAATGCCTGAATTTTTATAGTAGCAGCAGTGGGTTTTTCTTGCATTAAAACATCTCCATTTATTTTATTTTATTTTATTTTTATTTTTATTTTTTTACACCTGCGCAATGATGGGCTGGCCATGGGATGGGACCATGCAAATTTTTGGAGCCATTCCACCAATCGCATGGCCAGGTTTTGACTGAGACTTCTGAATGTGCCAGAGGGCATAAAAAGCCCACTAACCCTAACCCTAACCCTAACCCTAACCCTAACCCTAACCCATACGCCAGTACACTGTCCTTAGTGGGTCAGAGGCACCCAGACCTGCAGCCCACTAACCCACCCTAACCGTAACCCTAAGCCTAGCCCTTGCCCTAACCCCAACCCTAAGCATAACCTGTACGCCAGTACACTGTCCTTCTTAGTGGGTCAGAGGCACCCAGAGAGGTGCCTCCCAGAGCCCACTATCCCTACCCCTAAGCCTAACCTGTACGCCAGTACGCTTCCCTTCTTAGTGGGTCAGAGTAGAGGCACTCAGAAAGGTGCCTCCCAGAGCCCACTATCCCTACCCCTACCCCTACCCCTAACCTGTACGCCAGTACGCTTCCCTTCTTAGTGGGTCAGAGTAGATGCACTCAGAAAGGTGCCTCCCAGAGCCCACTTACCCCAACCCCAACCCCAACCCTAACCTATACGCCAGCACACTTCCCTTCTTAGTGGGTCAGAGGCACCCAGAGAGGTGCAGCCCAGAGCCCACAAACCCTAACCCTAACCCCAACCCCAACCCCAGCCCTAACCCCATGCTCTGGGATGTCAAATCGCGCTAAATCGCGGTGGAAACGACAAACGACAAACGGAAACGACAAATTTTTGAAAATTACTGTGACAAATGGAAACGACCCGAAACGGACCCGTTCCGACAAACGACAACTCGAAACGACATATTTTCTGGTCGTGCCCATCTCTACTGTGTGTGTCTCTAGGCGCTGTGACAGAGAGATAGAGAGGAAAATTGTTTTTTAGATTTTTCTGCTCTCGCTTAAAGTGAGAATGTTGTGGCTTGCTAAGGACAAAGTGAAGAAACTCTGCAGAGACCTTTGGTTGCAGAGTTCTCTTATCTGGCTGCTTATGATTTTTTGGGATAGGAAATTGCATTCTCAACGGCTTTGGAGGAAGGCATTGAGCGTGGGCGCATTTCAGGTAGGAAAGGAAAGAGGGTACCTAATACAAGGATCCCTGGAATGATTTTTCCCTTGGGGGCCTTTCTTTTGAATTTGAACTAGGGGTGCCCTCAGTCTGCAGGGCCCCACGAAGGGCTTGCCTTTGATCTAATGGCTAGCTCCTTTCCTGTGGGAAAGAAGTCTACCTTCTGAATTCCCCTTCTGGGCAGATCTGCTTTGGTCCAGCACAGAGCTGAACTCTGCATTGGCTTTAGAGAAATCTCCAGCTTCTGATTTCTGAGGTGCCTTCCCCAGGCAATGGAATTCTGAGTCTTAAATGATTCCAGGGCTTTCTTTACAGCACTCTGGTACAAGCTGTGGCTTCTAAGCCTTTCCTCGGGGAATTTTCCCCACTGATTTTGCTCCTTGCTGTAAAGATTCACAGCAGGAAAATCTTCTGGCTGAATGGATTCCAGAACCTGTGTTACGGATACCTGGCCCAAGGTGTGGCCTCTCTGCATTTCTCTGGGCAAATCTTCCCCATGGCATAGCTCTTTGCTGGAATGGAGTGACGGAGCTACTTCCAGCACTGACTTTGGCAAATTCTCTGGCAGGGCACAATTTCTTCCCTCCTGTTCTTGAGGTTTTTCTTTTGTTGGGTTCAAAATGAGTTTAAAATTATATTTCAGCTAGGCTAATCCTGCTGAGTTCCGCCGGACCCCAAAAGCACAATGAAAAGATCCGACGAGAGAGAGATCCTGAGAGACTGTGTTTATTAGGCCTAATAAAGAGCAGTAGGTGGACACCAAGCCAGAGACTGACCCAAAATGTCCGACCCCGAGCACATGGAAACCCCAACTTTTATTGATTCTTCCCCCCTCCCATTCCAGAACGGCGCCTGTCCAGAGATTGGTCGGGGGCAATTCGAACGACCCAATCAAGAGGGGTTGGGGGTTGGACGGGGGCAGACCTGGGTGGTCCCTGGCAGCCGAAGCCAGGGCTTATGCAAATGTTAATGAGTCCAAACATCCTTTGCTGGGATCATCCGGGTGACACAATAGGGCAGGGATGTGTGGCATTGTTTTCTGGGTGCAGGTAAATCAAAGAAATCGGTAAATCAATAGTGGGTGAGAGAAGGCAACTATCAGGGCCAGCGGGGGGCAGGAAGGGTTGATGGGACTACATACAGGTATTTGAAAGACACAAGAATTCTGAAAACACAAGAATACAAGCTCTTATAGGATTACATACAGGTGTCTGGGTGGTTACAAAAACTGGGAACATGAGAATACAAGTCCTTTCCAGGTGTGTGAATGAAACAATGGAGTGTGTCCTCAGGCTTTGATGACAATCTGGGTTGGCAGACAGGAATGTTGATTTTCTGAAGAGCAGCTACTGGGATACGTGTTGAAGATTCCTGGTGATTATGGAGGTTTCCAGACACCTCTGCCAGCCTGCAAAGTTACCATCTTCTTCCCCTGCTCTGATTTTCCTTTTGCCCCAGATGGTAGAGTGCAGGGATCCAAGAATAGGACAGGCACGCGTATAAGCATGCCCACGGTAGAGGAATGGTTGGATAATAGGGAGAGGACAGAAATAGAACAAAGGAAAGAGAGGGGGAGGAGAGGGGAAGAAAAAGGGGGGGTGCCTTCTGGCTTTTGGCTTGTGCCAGGCATGGGCAGTGGGGCTGAGTTCTTGAGGGTAGGGAAGCCCCTTGACCCATGAGAACGAGATTGGTAATCATTCTCCTTCCCAGCCAGAGCAGATAGGGAATAATCTCTCAGCCTAGGACTTATTTCGCCTAGGTTGAGTCTCTGGCTGCAGCTTTTCGTGGGTTCTTTTAGGAGGAAAAGGAGAGAAGAGGCAGGGAAAGGGTTAATACAGAGGAGCAAGGTACGGTTCGAAAGCAGAAAAAGGCTGGGAGAGTGGTCGAGAACTTGGCAAGTTGAGCAAGAGACAAGTCAGAGGGGAAGGACAGAAGAGGGTTGTGCTTATGATGAGGCGAGTGCCAACCTAGCGGTTCCGAATAGTCTCGGAACCGGTCCAGTATTTTATAAATTTTATTTTTCGCCATGACTCCACACTTTAATGAGACCTGTTTCCTGGATCAGAGTCTCAATTTGCCCTTTGCCAGGACAAAACTTGACTGGGGAATCTGATTCTAGCCCTTTCAGGGGTTCTGTTGCTAACCTTTCCCATTCCCCTTGAGTTTCCTGTCTTTGCTCGACTGATTCCTCCTTCTGGGACATCACTCCTAATTGCAGGGTACTAGGTGGCAAAATAATGTGTAGGGGACCCATGATTTCCAATGCATGTGTAGGGGACCCATGATTTCCAATGGCATGGGTAAAGAAGCCATCTCCATGTGCCCCCACGATCCCACCTTCGGGATAGTGGGCAAAGACTGTACGATGACTGGAGTTGGTGATTTTCTAAGGCGTTAAAAGAGGGGCAAGTTCTCTTCCTGGCCTGCATCCCCATTGCTTCTGTGCACTCCAACCTGAGTCCTGGCTGTGAACCCTGGAAGTCTCTGCTTGCAGATCCCTTCCTACCACTGGTTTCCAACCCAACTCTCCTAGGGGCTTTTCTCTTGGAGAACAGGGGCTCCAGTCTGCTACTGACTGACAAGGCTCTGTTCTGAGCTCATGGCTGGCACAAGGCTTTACTTGGCCTCCCAAATTCCCTGGCTTTGTGAATTCTCACGCTCCAACCGTGAAGAACGCTCCCATCTCACCTGTGGGATCCTTTTGGAAGGACGTCTGGGTGCGCCTTGAAGCCTCTTTACGTGCGAGGTGAGATGAGGAAGAGCCACATTCCGTGACTTCTGGCATGGAGCTTGGGATGTTCCTTGTGCCTTAGTGGTTCCTGTGCATCTGCATTGCCTTAGGAGATCACATCAGGGTCATCATATTAATTACGCATATACAGAGTTTGGGGGTACAATCATCTCTGGTCCCAGGCTGCATGTCTCTGTGTGTGGGTGTCTCTGTGCGTGCATGTCTGTGAATGAGTGTGTGTGTGTCTCTGAGAGCTGCACCCGAGACCCAGAGCTTTATTGATAACAGAAACACAATAGGAAGAGAAAGAGGAAGTATGGTTGTGGTCACGTAATGCATTCCATTGTTGAGGGTGAGAAATGCACCTTATCTCGGAGGAACATACTTAGCTAGTGGGGAGTTATTGATAAAGACAGAGGAAGGGGAGCTTTGGGCTCGGTCACAGACCAGATGTGCCCTGATATCCTGCCATTGTTTTTCTAGCCTCCTGAGCTAGTAGGTCAGCTCCAGGTCAGCTTAACCACCGGGTTCCTTCTTGGTCTCTGGATGTCTCTGGAAATCCAGGGCCTAAAGGCTGCCTTGGTGCTGCCAACATATTGGGGTTCAGAGTCTGTTGGGATATGGAATCCCCACAATGTTCATTGCCAGGTGATGTCACCTCATCCTGTGCCCACTCAGACTCTTGGTTGTACAGTCATTGTATAAATATTTGACATGCAGTCCCAACTCGCTTGTCTGAAGAAGTGGGCTTGCTCATGAATGCTCACATTAAACTAGAGCAGGCAATCTTTAAGGCTTCACGGCACTTTTTGTCTTCTCTATTATTATTTTTGTTTTGCCTTATATAAGATCTGAAAGGACTCTTAAGTCTTTGTATTGCACTGGAAGAGGCTTGTCTCCCATCTCAGATCTGTTTCAGACGTATGTAATACTCCACAATGCAGTGAGATAAACCCAAGTGCTGGATAGCTCAGTAGCGTAGGTCTCTGGCTGTGGAGCTAGAGGCTGGGAGTTCAATTCCGTGCCTCCTTAAGACGGCCTGTGCTTGGTGATCCATAGTTTTCCATCCAGCTCTGCGGTTCAAAGGTTTTATTACAGTATTACACCCTGAGGGAAGGGAGAGATGCCTTACAATAGGGTGACATGTTTGGCTCTTGATTCTGTCACTGATTGCCTAGCAAGGATGAGCTGTTTGCTTTACTTCGTTGGCTCTTTATTGGGCTCTCTCATATACCATCCATGGCTTCTCTCCCATGAGCAGTTGGGAGTAGAAAGCTTGCAGCAAAAAAGCTGGACTTAAGGACTGGTGTGTGTGTGTGTGTGTGTGTGTGTGTGTGTGTGTGTGTGTGTGTGTCAATCTGCTTTGAGCTTTGCTCTAAACTTTAACTCACTGTTGAAACAAAGCTCAACATCTTGTGTAACTCATATAAAGTCCATATCACAAGCTAGAGTAGATTCACCCCCCTTCCCCCATGAAATTTGAATCTCCATTCCTCCCTAGTGTCCTAGTCAAAGCGAGGAACAATCTTGAAAGTACAGTATCTTGTTAAAATTACAAAGGAAAGTTATTCCCCCTGCCCCAGTTATAGAATTAACTACAGTTGCAAGATGATGTCTTTGCTTCTTTGAATTATGGGCTGCAGTTCTTGTACAGCCAGAAGACAAGCACAGCGCTGATGAAATCCTACCTTTCTAAATCCATTTGTCATTGCGCACATGAGGAAACTATGGAAACTCACACTTTATTAATGGAATAAATCAAATCCTAATCTTTCTTGCCCAGCAGCCTTTGGGGTATGCTTGCTTTTAATGCTTTCAAGACTACCCACCATACTTCCTAACCTCGTAATCAAATGGGATTTCTGTGGAACAAATGCCATCACTCATTACAATCAAATTATGGGTCTAGCAACTTCGGGTTTCTTCTCTCGCTACAAAACGCTGAGGTAAAGAATGGGACCCAGGAGGCAGGTGAGCATGACTGTTCTCCTTTATCTGCTTTAGGTGAGGAAACGGCGGCTTTTTCTAGCAGTGTTGTGGGACATATTCTCATTACTCTGGTCTCTTGGCCACTTGTATATCCTTCTAAAGACCAGGGCCGTATATCTATGTATGATCCTCCAGATGTCATCAAAGAAATCAGACAGCCAATTACTCTAGCCAAGGTGGCATTTTTTAAATGAGAGTCAGGGATGCTAGAAAATCTTTGTGTCTGAGCCTTTGGTACCAAGCCCCAAGTCCAAGTCTCTATTAGTAGAAAGTTTCAACCCCCACCCCCACCCCCGAACAAAAGGAGGGGTGGGTGAGTTTCAAGTCTTGAGTCAAGTCCAAGTCACTGAAAAAACCCACCAGAGTTGTGTCCAAGTCAAGATACCGGTGCAACATAAGGTCTCACTTGACAGCAAGTCTGCAACTTGAGTCCAGTCCAGCCTAGCAACAATCCAAGTGCTACAGTTTCTTTGGTTCTGCTGTTGAGCTCTAGTTTGGTATTTGTAATAAAATGACTGCCCCTTAGAGCCCAGTTTTTAGGAGAAAGGAAAGTTACAAACCAAATGACTAAATACATTTACATTGGGAGCTACTGCAAAAACAGAAGGGAAAGAAAACACACCACAAACTGCAAGTGGTGATACCATAAATAGTCAAATTATTGTGTAAAGAGCATTGAAGTTAAAAAAGCAAACATAGAAGAAGGTAAGATCACTGTAACACAGGCACACAGAGTTTCACAGGATGAAGAAGGGACTGGTTTGTTTCCCATGGCTTCAGAGAATAAGACTCAAGGCAATGGTTTCAAACTACACAAAAAGAGATTCAATTTAAATATTAGGAAGAACTTCATGACAGTTAGAGCTATTCATCAACGGAATATGCTGCCACTGGAGTCTCCTTGTTTGGAGGATTTTAAGCAGAGGTTGGATGACCATCTGTTGGGAGTCCTGTGATGGGGGGGGGGGTTCCTGCATGGCAGGGGGTTGGAATAGATGGCCCTTGAGGTCTCTTCCAACTCTATGATTCTAGGATTCTAGGATTCAGAGATCAACTTCCCACCAGTCTCTCTTGCTTGGAAAATCTGAATGATCACCAAGTGCTGTGATCACAATCCTGCTTGCAGTGGGGAGACCAATTGACTTTATTATCTTTTGCAACTTGGTGCACACTCATGAGTGACACAGTCACAAGTGAACAGATCCTTGTGTTGATTGCAAAAGTGTATGGAGAGAAATTGATTTATTTTCATATCTTAGATAGAATCATAGAATCATAGAATCATAGAATCATAGAATTATAGAGTTGGAAGAGACCTCATGGGCCATCGAGTCCAACCCCCTGCCAAGCAGGAACCCCTTCACAATATTTCCGACAGATGGCCATCCAGCCTCTGCTTAAATACCGTCAAAGAAGGAGACTCTACCACCCTCCGTGGCAGCATATTCCATTGCCGAACAGCTCTAACTGTCATGAAGTTCTTCCGAATGTTCAAATGGAATCTCTTTTCCTGTAGTTTGAAACCATTGCCCCGAGTCCTAGTCTCTGAAGCCATGGAGAACAAACCTGTTCCCTCTTCAATATGACATCCTTTCAAATATTTAAACATAGCTATCATATCCCCTCTCAGTCTTCTTTTAGATAGGCTAAACATTCCCAGTTCCCTAAGCCGTTCTACATAAGACATCTCCTCCAGGCCTTCAACCATCCTAGTCGCCCTCCTCTGCACCCACTCGAGGTTGTCAACATCCTTTTTAAACTGAGGCGCACAGAACTGGACACAGGACTCCAGGTGGGGTCTGACCAGGGCAGAATAGAGTGGCACTATCACCTCCCTTGATCTAGACACTATGGTTCTGTTGATGCAACCAAGAATCGCATTGGCTTTCTTGGCCGCCGCATCACACTGCTGGCTCATGTTCAATTTGTGGTCCACCAAGACCCCCAAATCCCTTTCACAGGTACTATTCTCTAGCCAAGTGTCCCCCATCTTATATCTGTGCAATTCAGTTTTTTTACCTAGATGTAGCACCCTACATTTCCCTCTGTTGAAATCCATTCCATTAGCTTTGGACCAGACTTCTAATCTGTCAAGTTCCTTTTGGATTTTCATCCGATCCTCTAGGGAATTAGCAACCCCTCCCAATTTGGTATCATCTGCAAATTTAATTAGCATACTCTCTATTCCTTCCTCCAAGTCATTAATAAAGATATTGAAGAGCACTGGACCAAGAACAGAACCTTGGGGCACCCCACTGGTCACGTCTCTCCAAGATGATGAGAGACCATTTATGATCACCCTTTGGGTGCGATCAGTCAACCAATTACATATCCACCTCACTGTAGCACTATCTATCCCACTTCCTACTAACTTCTTAGCAAGAATACCATGGGGAACCTTATCGAAGGCCTTGCTAAAGTCCAGATAAGCAATATCCACAGCATTCCCCTCGTCTACCATGCCTGTAATTCTATCAAAGAAAGAGATCAAATTAGTCTGGCATGACTTGTTTTTAAGAAACCCGTGTTGACTTTTTGCAATGACAGCATTGTTTGTTAGATAATTGCAGACTGATTTCTTAATAATCTGTTCTAGGATCTTTCCGGGAATTGAAGTCAAGCTGACTGGGCGGTAATTATTTGGGTCCTCTTTTTTCCCCTTTTTGAAGATGGGGACAACATTAGCCCTCCTCCAGTCGATGGGGACTTCCCCTGTTCTCCAGGACTTCTCAAAGATTATTGCCAATGGCTCTGAAATTACTTCTGCCAGTTCTTTTAATATCCTTGGGTGTAACTCATCTGGCCCAGGAGACTTAAATTCATTTAATGTTTCCAGATGTTCCTGTACTATCTCCCTACCTATTCTATGTTGCAATTCCCGTCCTGCCTCATCTACTCTTTGTCCCAGCGGATCTCCTTCTTCCTTTTGGGAGAAGAGAGAGGCAAAAAAAGTGTTGAGTAGTTCTGCCTTTTCCTTGTCTCCCGTTAGTAACTGATTATCATTGCCACGCAGAGAGCCTATCGCTTCCTTATTTTTCCTTTTGCTGCGGACATAACTAAAGAAACCCTTTTTATTATCTTTAATGTCTCTGGCTAGTTTAAGTTCGTTTTGCGCTTTAGCTTTTTTTACCACCCCCCTGCATATATTAGCTGTTTGTTTATATTCCTCTTTGGTGCATTTCCCATTTTTCCATTCCTTGTACTTGTTTTTCTTTATAGTCAGCTGAGTTGAAAGTTCTTTAGTAAACCATTGTGGTTTCTTTAGACCTCTCCTATTTTTTTTCTTGTTGGAACAGTTTTAAATTGTGCCTTTAATATCTCGGTTTTAAGGAACTCCCATCCATCTTGGACTCCCTTCTTTTTTAGTGTTTCAGTCCATGGAATCACAGCCAATAATTCCCTAAGTTTACAAAAATTGGCTTTCTTAAAGTCCAGGATTCTTGTCTGACTATGCTTAGCTTCTCCTTCCAACTGTATAACAAATTCCAAGAGGGCATGGTCACTTTTACCTAACGTTCCTACCACTTCGACCCCATTTACAAGGTCCTCCTTATTTGTTAAGACCAGATCTAAAATGGTTTTGCCTCTGGTTGCCTCCTCTACCTTCTGGACCATGAAATTGTCTGCAAGGGCAGTAAGGAATTTGTTAGACCTTGCATTCCTAGCTGAGTAGGACTTCCAGCATATATCAGGATAGTTAAAATCGCCCATTACTACTACATCTGAGGAAGGAGATCTTTCTGCTTCCGCCTGATCTGCATCAGGAACCTTTTCTTTGCTGAAAGATCTTACCAGCTACACTTGATCTTTGTTTCATGTCATATTTTTGAATGTGTATGTTTCAAACAGAAGACTATGATTCATAAATTATGGTATTGAGGAAGCTGAGAGAATAATTAGCAATATTTATTGTTCCACTAATCTTGAAGTATTGAAAGCATTGTGTGTGTTGAACCTGGAATAACATACAATTTTCAATTGAAAAAGATGAGCAATCAGGTGTTCTGATTGAAGCCATTTTACTTTCCTCCTAAAAGTTCAAGTAAATTGTTTTCTTGAAACAAATGCAAACAATGATTACAGCCATGTTTTGCAACAGGGGGCCTCCCCCTCAGCCAAAGATGAAGAAGGAAGATGGAGAAAGCAGGAGACACAGGGAGGGGAACAGATGAAGAGCGGGGGCTGCAGGTGGTGATTATTGGTGGTAGGCTGTGGCAGCAGCCAAGGCTGACAGGGTGCACCACTCGCTCTCACCACTGGAGGAGAAAGAGGCAGCTGCACCCCTCCTGTTGGGTATTTCCTCAGGGCCTCACAAACAGCCTGAAAAACCCACAACATATATCAGGTCCCGTCCGTGAAAGCCTTTGAGAATATATCAAGTAAATTCTAATTAAACAGCATTTTGCAAAGACCCACATGCACAACCTTGAGAATGATTTAGAATGAAGTTTTGTAACATGTATTCATATCTTTTCTTTAGTCTTCTCACAAATTATAATTTGTTGTTTGGCCTTTCCCCATTTTTAGAATTCCTTCTGTTCTCCCTGCAGGAAAAGCTCCTGGGGTCCCTCCTGGGAGCCTAGAGACTGTTTCCCCTCAGACCCTGTGCTAAAAGAGAGTCTTTGGGAAGTCAGCCTAAATTGAGGTGAACTTTTCAGCCTTGGGTGAGCATTTGGTTCTGCCTTTCTTTGTCCTTGGGGACTGCATGCTTCGGCCATTCTCTGTCCTGGGCAAGCGTTTGCTCCTCCCTTTTGCTCGCTTTCAGCACAGGGTCTGAGGGGAAACAGTCTCTAGGCTCCCAGGAGGGACCCCAGGAGCGTGCAACTAATAGCGCGGGAAATCTCTAATTTTACTCTTTTTATACCAAGAAGCAGAACTTGGGAAAATAGGAAAAACAAATAGGAGGGCATATTTTGAACTTACATGAAAGTTTACGGGGACTTTATAGAACTTGCTCTTAGGGGAATGGACAACCTGGGGCAGGATTCCAAGGAGCAAGAAGAGAACTGGAGAATATTTCCTTTAAAAACCTTGGTCCAGCTGGCCCGGCTGGTAGTACCTCGTAAGAGCCCCTATCTGGGGTTACAGGAGAGGATGGTCAATGGTTTTGAAGGTGGAAGAGGGCTCTCATTGCCCCAAAGGCAGAAAAAGTAGAAGAACCACCCTTAGGAGAAGGGAATTCTTTCAAACCTCCACTGCCTTGTGGCTTTATCCCTCATTGGAAAAGGCTTCAGGAGTCAACCTCGAGGAAAAAAACGGAGCCAGAGTCCCGGAGACAGTTCATGACTGTATACAATCATGTTCTGGCAATTCCTGTGACTCAGCTGGAACTAATCGTATCGGCTTTACCGTTCCATTGGACCACTCCAGCTACATGGAGAGGGGGTATAGCTGCCTGGGTAACAGCCTAATCTCCATATTGAATTACCCAGGCCTTGTGCTCTGGAGAGGACCATTTGCAGCAAATAGTGGGGGAACAACACAGGAAGCGACAGCTACCTGGGTGTTGGCGGATCAGGATGTAAACCAGCAAATGAATTGTTGACTCCGCACCATACAATAAACATAAAAATATCTCGAGCCTAAAGATGGGCACATGGAATGTTAGGACAATGAATCCTGGCTGTTCAGACTATCTCCAAGAAATGGACACTATACAAAAGACAGCTGTCATTGACAGGGAACTGTGCAGACTGCGGATGGACATTGTTGCTCTCCAAGAGACAAGGCTACCTGACTCTGGATCTGTCAAGGAGAGGAACTTTACGTTCTTCAGGCAGGGAAAACCATCAAACGAGACCAGGGAATCTGGTTTTGGCTTTGCTGTTAGAAATACGTTACTAGGTCTCATTATCCCACCTGCTGTAGGAAATGAGAGAATCCTGTCCGTGCAACTACACTCTACAGCAGGGTTGGTTACACTTATCAGTGCATACGCACCAACATTATCATCTCCAGCAGAACTCAAAGACAAATTCTATGATGATCTAGCTGCCACTTTCAAGAAAATCCCTGAGAAAAGACCAATAGCTATCCTTGGTGACTTTAATGCCAGGGTTGGAGCTGATTATAACTTCTGGCCACCTGCCTAGGTCGGTTCGGCATTGGAAAGATGAACGAAAATGGCCAACGCCTGCTGGAGTTTTGCTGCTATTATGGTCTCTGTGTCAGCAATACATTCTTTAACACAAAGCCCCAGCACAAAGTCTCTTGGAGACATCCAAGATCGAAGCACTGGCATCAGCTCGACCTGATTCTTGTCAGGCGCTCCAGCATCTCTAGCGTTACAATCACACACAGTTATCAGAGTGCCGACTGTGACACAGACCACTCCCTGGTGTATAGCAAAGTAAAACTGAAAACAAGGAGATTGCACCACCTGAGGAAGGAAAGAAGATCAAAAATTGATACCAGTAAGACCTATAACCAAGGAAAAGTGGAGGAATTCTCCCATGTACTCAAGGAAGCTCTTCCTGGCCCTGCTGAAGATAATGCATCTAAACGTTGGGAAAATTTTAAGAATGTTGTTTATAACACTGCTTTATCAGTATTCTGCAAGGAGACTCGAAAGACAGCAGATTGGTTTGAAGCCCACTCAGAAGAGCTGAAGCCAGCTACTGAGGAAAAGAGGAGAGCCTTGACTGCATATAAAGCTTGTCCCAGTGAGCACAACCTACAGGCCCTTGCGAGCTGTTCGTAATAAAGTCCAGCAGACTGCCAGGAAATGTGCTAACGATTACTGGCTGCAACTGTGTTCTCGGATTCAGATAGCAGCTGATACAGGTAACATCAAGGGGATGTATGATGGAATTAAACAGGCCTTAGGGCCAATACATAAGAAAACTGCACCCTTAAAGACTGTTTCAGGTGAGATCATCCAGGATCGTGAGCAGCAGATGGCACGCTGGGTGCAGCACTACTCTTCTGAACTATACTCCAGAGAAAACACAATAACCGAAGAAGTCTTAAATAATATTGAATGCTTGTCTGTCTTGGAGGAGCTTGACAATGAACCAACACTAAAAGAACTAAATGTGGCTCTGGATTCACTTGCCTCTGGCAAGGCACCTGGGAAAGATAACATCCCTGCTGAAGTTCTGAAGTGCTTCAAAGAGATCATTGCCACTGAACTGTACGAAATCCTTTGCCTTTGCTGGAGGGAAGGGGGAGTACCACAGGATATGAAGGATGCTAATATTGTTACGCTTTATAAGAACAAAGGTGACAGGAGCGACTGTGACAGCAATCGTGGTATCTCTCTTCTTAGTGTTGTCAGGAAGCTGTTTGCACGTGTTATACTGAAGAGGCTCCAGATACTTGCAGAGAGAGTCTACCCAGAATCGCAGTGTGGGTTTTGAACCAACAGGTCCACTACTGATATGGTATTTTCCCTCAGGCAGTTGCAGGAGAAATGCAGGGAACAAGGACAGCCACTTTTTGTAGCCTTCATAGATCTTACGAAGGCATTTGATATGGTTAGTAGGGACGGACTCTTTAAAATACTCCTCCAGGTTGGATGCCCACCCAAGCTCCTTAACATCATTAGGTCTTTTCATGAGGATATGAAGGGCAATGTAGTTTTTGATGGCCGAGTGTGAGATCCCTTCAACATCCGAAGCGGAGTGAAGCAGGGCTGTGTCCTTTCGCCAACCTTGTTTGGGATCTTCTTTGCTATCATGCTGAAGTATGCTTTTGGAACTTCAACAGAGGGTATCTATCTCCAGACCAGATCAGATGGAAAACTCTTCAACCTCTCTAGATTGAGAGCAAAGTCTAAGGTACAGGTGAAATGTTTGCGGGTTCTCCTCTTCACTGATGACGCTGCCATTACTGCTCACTCTGCCGAAGATCTCCAACAACTCATGGATCATTTTAGTAAAGCTTGCAAAGATTTTGGGCTAGAAATCAGCCTGAAAAAAACACAAATAATGGGCCAGATAGTGGACTCTCTTCCTCGCATTACAATTTCTGCAAAAGAACTGGAAGTTGTCCATGACTTTATGTATCTTGGCTCAACTATCTCAGATACACTCTCACTAGAGTCTGAGCTGAATAAACATATAGGTAAAGCAGCTACTATGTTTTCTAGACTAACAAAGAGAGTATGGCTCAATAAGAAGCTGACAGAACTTACAAAGATACAGGTCTATAAAGCTTGTGTACTGAGCACACTTTTGTATTGCAGCGAGTCTTCGACCATCCATGCCCGGCAGGAAAGAAAGCTTAATACCTTCCATATGCGCTGTCTTAGGCGAATATTCAACATTACCTGGCACGACAAAGTTCCAAATGGCATAGTCCTGAATCGAGCCGGAATCCCAAGTATGTACACTTTATTGAAACAGTGACGCCTACGCTGGCTTGGACACGTTGTGAGAATAGATGACGGACGGATCCCAAAAGATCTTCTATACAGAGAACTAGTGCAGGGAAAGCACCCCAGAGGGAGACCACAGCTGCGGTATAAGGATATCTGTAAGAGGGACCTGAAGGCCTTGGGAATGGACCTCAACAGATGCGAAACCCTGACTTCCGATCGCACTGTCTGGAGGCAAGAGATACAGCATGGTCTACATAAATTTGAAGAAGCATTTGTCCAACAGGCAGAGGAAAAGAGGCAGGCATGGAAAGAATGAAACTCGAGGACGAGGCAAGAAACAGAATACATCTGTCCCCAGTGCAGTAGAGACTGCCATTCCCGAATTGGTCTATTTAGTCACACTAGGTGTTGTTTTTAGGATCTCTACTCCAGGCATGATACCATAGTCTTTCAAGACTGAAGGATGCCAATGAATTAATTTTTAGAATTGCCTTTAGAAAGTAAATTTGTTCTGCGACACAAAAAGGCAGCAAAAATGTACAATAAGTGGGTCATGGGCCCAATGATCATTAATTTGTTTTCTCTTCTCCTGATCAAGGGACTCAAAGCGGCATACAGTACTAAAATGAACAACTGATTAAAATATATTGAATAATTAAAACATGTAAAATATTAAACTCTAACTCAGTGGTCCAAAACATATGGAGGGTCAAACTTTGGCCACCATTGCTCTAACTAAACTAAAAATTGTCATTCAGTCATAATTCTTAAAATAATCTATCCTTTGATTTGAATTTTGAAAGTGTGGAAGGTATTTTTATTTGTTTTTTCAGAGTCAGTGAAGTCTGAAAGTTCTTCTTTCTGGAAAAAAGAGTAGCCTACATACATCTTTTTTGGAAGCCAGATTCTCAGCCACTACTTAGCTATTAGGACTGTTTACTCTCCTAACTAGATTTCCTAACAAAATCTCCCACAGATTTAACTGATTGAATCAAAGCTGATAACTAAAACAAGGCTTCTGAGGTATAAGGGAGAATTACATTTCCTGGAATAAGTTGGGGGTCCTGTCATAGAATCATAGAAACCAAGTGCATGTTAAACAGTAACTTCACTGGTTCACCCCCAAGTTACAACAAGCAAGGCAAACTTCTGGTTATCCAAGACTTTTTGTCAGGGAAAGATAGCATGAAATATGGGTTTTAGGCGAGCAGCTCAAAAATGTCCATGGCTCATGAAGCCAGACTTCATTCTTGGGACAGTTTTTCATTTTTCAATTTAAATATAAATGCACCCAATCTGGTGTTCCCTCAGACACCTGGCCAAATCATTTGAATCCCCAAATTCCAGGGGAGGTTTGGATAAGGAAACATTCTTTGTTATGGTTATTTTCTGGAAACAGCCAGTGTGTGTTCGTGGAACAGTGTTAATCAGATGACAACTGAAAATCATTACCAGAAGGGGATTCCAAACTGTCTGTTTCTGTCTAGAACAAAATAAAACAGGTTAATCTTAAAAACAATAAACATACAACCAAACTATAGTGGGGTGGGTGGGAACAGAGACCATATCCTGAGATTACAAAGCCCTTTAAAAACTGTTGTAATGGACTATTTCACTAAATCTGGAAGCAGAAGCATCTGGTTTAACAGCAGAACTGATGAAGCAGATCTATATCACATTGCAGCAAAAGTAACACCAGAGATTTGTTCTCAAGTGAAGGATAAAGGTACAAACAGTGTGAGTTAGGTAAATCAAACAAGTTTTCTGGGAGTTGAGTCATGGCCACAGGACTTCTTCCTTGTGAGATAGATCTCACAAGAAAAGAAGTTCAGTGGCCATGACCCAGCTTCCTGATAACCTCGCCTGGATGACTGAGACTCTTCACAGTCAATCAAGTTTATTTTATCTGTAAAAGATACCCAAATCAAATACAAAGAACTACACCTTCTTGGCTCCGTTACAAACCTTTGCATTTTTTTCTTCTCAGTAACAGAGGAAACAAGCAGGTATTAAAACAGTTATTTTCATAGAATCATAGAATCATAGAATCATAGAATCATAGACTTGGAAGAGACCTCATGGGCCATCTAGTCCAACCCCCTGCCATGCAGGAACCCCTTCACAATATTTCTGACAGATGGCCATCCAGCCTCTGCTTAAAAACCACCAAAGAAGGAGACTCCACCACCCTCCGTGGCAGCATTTTCCACTGCCGAACAGCTCTAACCCCCAGGAAGTTCTTCCTAATGTTCAAATGGAATCTCTTTTCCTGTAGTTTGAAACCATTGCCCCGAGTCCTACTCTGAAGCCATGGAAAACAAACCTGTTCCCTCTTCAATATGACATCCTTTCAAATATTTAAACATACCTATCATATCCCCTCGCAGTCTTCTTTTTGAAAGGCTAAACATTCCCAGTTCCCTAAGCCGTTCCTCATAAGACATTTCCTCCAGATCCTCAACCATCCTGGTCGCCCTCCTCTGCACCCGCTCGAGGTTGTCAACATCCTTTTTAAACTGAGGCGCACAGAACTGGACACAGTACTCCAGGTGGGGTCTGACCAGAGCAGAATAGAGTGGCACTATCACTTCCCTTGATCTCTGGTTCTGTTGATGCAACCAAGAATCGCATTGGCTTTCCTGGCCACCGCATCACACTGCTGGCTCATGTTCAATTTGTGGTCCACCAAGACCCCCAAATCCCTTTCACAGGTACTATTCTCTACCCAAGTGTCCCCCATCCTATATCTGTGCAATTCATTCTTTTTACCTAGATGTAGCACCCTACATTTCCCTCTGTTGAAATCCATTCCATTAGCTTTGGCCCAGCATTCTAATCTGTCAAGGTCCTTTTGGATTTTCATCCGATCCTCTAGGGAATTAGCAACCCCTCCCAATTTGGTATCATCTACAAATTTAATTAGCATACTCTCTATTCCTTCCTCCAAGTCATTAATAAAGATATTGAACAGCACTGGACCCAGAACAGAACCCTGGGGCACCCCACTGGTCACGTCTCTCCAAGATGATGAGAGGCCATTTATGATCACCCTTTGGGTGCGATCAGTCAACCAATTAAATATCCATCTAACAGTAGCACTATCTGTCCCACTTCCTACTAACTTCTTAGCAAGAATACCATGGGGAACCTTATCGAAGGCCTTGCTAAAGTCCAGATAAGCAATATCCACAGCATTCCTCTCATTCACCAGGCCTGTAATTCTATCAAAGAAAGAGATCAAATTAGTCGGGCATGACTTGTTTTTAAGAAACCCGTGTTGACTTCTTGTAATGACAGCATTGTTTGTTAGATAATTGCAGACTGACTGCTTAATAATCTGCTCTAGGATCTTTCCGGGAATTGAAGTCAAGCTGACTGGGCGGTAATTATTTGGGTCCTCTTTTTCCCCCTTTTTGAAGATGGGGACAACATTAGCCCTCCTCCAATCGATGGGGACTTCTCCTGTCTTCCAGGACTTCTCAAAGATTATTGCCAATGGTTCTGAAATTACTTCTGCCAGTTCTTTTAACATCCTTGGGTGTAATTCATCTGGCCCAGGAGACTTAAATTCATTTAATAGAACATAAGAAGAGCCATGCTGGATCAGGTCAAAGGCCCATCTAGTCCAGCTTCCTGTATCTCACAGCGGCCCCACCAGATGCGTTTGGAAGCACATGAGACTAGATCTCTGTCTCCTGATACCACTCCCCTGCATCTGGCCCTTGAAGTACCCTGGTTTCTCCATCATGGTTTGTAACCTGTGATGGACTTTTCCTCCAGGAATCTGTCCAATCCCCTTTTGAAGGCATCCAGACCAGATGCCATCACCATATCCTGTGGCAGGGAGTTCCATAGACTTACAACGCGCTGGGTGAAAAAATATTTTCTTTTGTTAGTTCTTACTCTCCCAGTCCTCAATTTGAGTGGATGTCCCCTAGTTCTGGTATTTTGGGAGAGAGAGAAGAGCTTCGCTCTATCCACTTTACTCATACCCTGCATTATTTTGTATGTCTCAATCATATCCTCCCTCAAGCGCCTTTTTTCCAGACTAAGGAGGCCCAAATGTTTTAGCCTTTCTTCATAAGGGAGGTGCCCCAGCCCAGCAATCATTTTAGTTGCTCTCTTCTGCACATTTTCCAGTTCCACTATGTCTTTCTTGAGATGCGGTGACCAGAATTGTACACAATACTCCAGGTGGGGCCTTACTATTGTTTTGTATAATGGCATTATAATGTTGGCTGTTTTATTTTCAATCCCTTTTTGATAATCCCTAGCATGGAATTGGCCGCTGCTGCCACACATTGGGGAGACACCTTCATGGAGCTGTCCACCAACACACCAAGATCTCTTTCCTGATCCGTCACGGATAACTCAGAGCCCATGAGTTGAAAGATGAAGTTTGGATTTTTTGCCCCAATATGCATTACTTTACATTTGGCTACATTAAAACACATTTGCCATTTCTCAGCCCATTCCCCCAGTTTGGAGAGATCCTTCTGGAGCTCTTCACAATCTTCTCTGGTTTTTACCACACGGAAAAGTTTTGTGTCATCTGCAAACTTGGCCGCCTCACTGTTTATCCCTGTCTCCAGGTCATTTATGAACAGATTGAAAAGCAGGACAGAGCCCTGGGGCACACCGCTTTTCACTTCTCTCCATTGTGAAAATTTCCCATTGACACCTACTCTTTATTTCCGGGATCTCAACCAGTTTTCAATCCATAAGAGCGGTGGTCCCCAACCCCTGGGCCGCGCTCCTCCCCTTTTCCTCCGCCGCCCTCCTCCTCCTCCTCTTCTCTCCCGCGGGCGGCCGGTGGAAGAAGAAGGCTGGAGGAGCCGCCCGCCGCCCGAAGGACAGAGAGCGCTGTCATGCGGCTGCTGCTCTGGGCGCCTCCGCCACCTTCGCCTTTGCCCCTGCCGCCGCCGCCGCGCTTCGCCCTGGCCCTGACGGTGCTGCTCAGCGCCGCCGCCGCCGCCGCTGCCTCCTCCTCGTCCCCGTCGTCCCCGTCAAGGTCGGTGCTGCGGCGGGGAACCCCGTTTGGCCCGCTTGCCCCTCCTCGCCTCCTCCCGGCCCCTCCCCCCTGCCCTGGGGGCTGCGCACGCGGGGGCCGGCGGGGAGGAGGGGCGCGCGCGGGAGGTGCGAGGAATGGGGGAGGGATGAGGGAAGCCGGGCCGGAAGGAAGGAAGGAGCGGCTGCTCCCATCCCCCGCCCCCCCC
>JAHTLZ010000038.1:218901-245684 GCA_023846285.1 Phrynocephalus versicolor | reverse complement strand
CCCATCCCCCGCCCCCCCCACACAGAGAGAGAGAGAGAGAGGCCGGGGCCCCCGAGCCCCCCCCCCAACCGGAGTGTGCATGCGCTGGCCGGCACCCCCCCACCGGCCTGGACACAGTACTCCAGGTGGGGTCTGACCAGAGCAGAATAGAGTGGCACTATCACTTCCCTTGATCTAGACACTATGGTTCTGTTGAAACCATTGCCCCGAGTCCTAGTCTCTGAAGCCATGGAAAACAAACCTGTTCCCTCTTCAATATGACATCCTTTCAAATATTTAAACATACCTATCATATCCCCTCTCAGTCTTCTTTTTGAAAGGCTAAACATTCCCAGTTCCCTAAGCCGTTCCTCATAAGACATCCCTTCCAGGCCTTCAACCATCCTAGTTGCCCTCCTCTGCACCCGCTCGAGGTTGTCAACATCCTTTTTAAACTGAGGCGCACAGAACTGGACACAGTACTCCAGGTGGGGTCTGACCAGAGCAGAATAGAGTGGCACTATCACCTCCCTTGATCTAGACACTATGGTTCTGTTGATGCAACCAAGAATCGCATTGTTAGGGCCATGGGGACATAACAGAAGTGAAGCAGAATCTAAGGGACGTGGGAACTTGGAACCCACATCTTCTCTCAGGTGATCAGGTTAGGACAAAAGCTGGAGTTTTCCATTCTCCGCATCTTCCCCCTTGTGTGATAGCCCCCTAAGCGTATCCAGGTAAACTTTTGACCCACCACATCTGATAAATCACAACTTCCACCAATCCTATCAAATACAATAAATGGCTAATGTATAACTGGATGTACTAGTTATTGTCACTAATCAATCTGGTTTCTGATCAGACAAGCCTGGGTAACGCCTATGGTTTCTTCTGACCATAAAAGTAATATGACAAAAAGTCTTTTCCCCCATTACTGTACATTGCATATACATTCCCTTTTCCTTCCTCTTTTAGTATTGCAAATATATGTGGGTTTATTTTACAGTTTTATTGCTAAGTAGAGATGGGCACGACTCAAAAAAATGGTGTTTCGTTTGTCGTTTGGTCGTTTGGGGGTCCGTTTCGGTTCGTTTTCGTTTTCATGAGGTTTTTTGCAAAAAAAATCATTTTCATTTCGTTAGGTAAAGAAACGAAAAAACAAAAATGAAAAATTGCTGTTTCGTTAGCATTCATTACAGTTCAATGTATTTGCTGTAACAAAAACGAAGCGGTCAACAAAATTTTTCGTGTTTCGGGTCATTTCGTTTCATTTTGGAGTCAAAATTCGTTTTTCGTTTTGTTACGTAACGAAACGAAAAAACGAAAACAAAAATGAAAAATCGCTTGTTTCGTGCCCATCTCTATTGCTAAGTACTAATATGATTTTTTGCAAAACAAAAAATCAATTTCCCCTTGCACAATTTAATAATTTCTGGAATAAAACAAATCTTAAATTCTCTTAACAGCACAATTCCAATTTTCTTCCATTAAAATATATCATTTTTAGACTGATGTACAGAGGCGATGCCCAACCAGACATCCACACTAAAATGGGCACTCCTGGGGCACAAAATACAGCAATAACCAGGGGAGCTCCAAGTGTGCAACTTACTTTACCAGGGCCCCAACCTCCGCTGTGGCTCTTCATTCCTTTTGGCTAAAGTTATATCTGACAAAGTGGAGTGCCTTAAAAGGGAGAGGTCTTCCAAGCCGAGTTCTCCTTGGGTAGGGCATGCTGCTATGAACACCAGGTCTTACAAGGCTCTGGAATGAGAAGGACCCATCACAGGAGCTGCAAATGTGAACCTAGGCTCAGGGGTTTTAGGGGAGGTAACCTGTGGGTCTCCCTTGGCACTAGGTAGAGATGGGCACAAAACTCTTTATTTTGTTTTTCATTTTTCATTTTGTTTCCTAAAAAGAAAAAAAACGAAATGACCCATCAAAGAAAAATAAAATGAAACAAAACAGAATTTTTTGTTTTGTTCTGTTTTGTTTTTCATTTCCCCATAGGAATGAAACCAATTGGGTGGGAGAAAACTGCAGGCTTTTTACACTCTTTTTCCTACCCAAAGTCCTACACACCAGCGTGCCTGATTGGGAGGGAACTGTGGGCATTTAAAAAAAATTCTGCCCCAGCGCTGACCAACTGGTACATGGGGCTTGAGGGAAAAAAAATTAAAAATGTTTCTTTTCTCACCCGAGCCCCGATCAGCTGGTGCATGGGGCTTGGGGGAGGGGGGAAGTTTTAAAAGTCCTGGGCTTTTTAAGCTCCCCCCAGGCCCTGCGTGCCCACTGATCGACCCCCTTCCCCCCCACCCAATCGGGCAAGGGGAAAGGGAAGGCTTTTAAAACTTTTGTTTCCCCTGTAGCCAGCACTGATCAGGTGGTATGTGGGGCTTCAGCAGGGGAAAAAATTGCACAAGCACTATACACACACAAAAGTTGCACAAGTAACACACACAGAGAGACAATACACATACACATTTTTAAAAATGAAAAAATGAAAGAAAGAAAAATCATTTAAAACAAAATGGAACAGAACAGAATGAAAAATGAAACGAAACACTCTTTTAGTGTTTCGTGCCCATCTCTCAGTTATCATTTGTCACCTTTGCATTTCAAACTTTTTACTAGAAAAATAGAGGAAAATTGTGGAGCGGATATGGGTGACCATGTAAACCCACTTTGAGCTTGGGCTGACCAAGTCAGGGAATTACAAAGGACAGAAGTAACTTCTATGCTCTGTTCTGTTACCAACTCACTGTGCTAACCAGCTGCTCTAAAGTGCCTCACACATTTGGTGCACAGCTCTGACATGGGATCCACAGGCTCATTAAATCAAATGTACTTACAAAGTTTTCACATTAGGGATCCTTGTCCTCTAGGGGGCCCAGATGCATGATTTCCCTCCCCCCCACACACACACAAACACACACCCTTCTTTCCAACTCTTCTACAGAATCTGCAACATTCTGGGCAGGCAAATTCCATGCTAAATGGTGTATGGAACAAATTCAATCTTTGCTACAGTAATACCTTAGTTTACGAGCATAGTCCATTCTGGAAACATGCTTGTAAACCAAAACACTCTTATATCAAAGCAAATTTCCCCATAAGAAATAATGGAAACACAGATGATTCATTCTGGGGTCCCATAGACTACTATACACACAAAATGCCAAAACTCACAAAAAAGTTGGCCAGAAGTCCACGTCCACACCATGGTTTATGTACCAGGCTGCAGAATCTGCCCTGCTTGGGACTAACAACGGGATTTTACTCTGTGTTTGTAATGTGACAACAACAAAATGCAATTTGTAGCCCTATACACGTTTGACTTGCTGTCCCATGATTAGAATTTGTTTGAAAAAGAAAAGGTGTTGAAAAGAAATTAAAGAAAATATAAAGAAAAATAAAACAAAGCCCTAACCTGCGCTCCCCTTTGAAAACATTCCTGGCTGGTGCAAGGGAGACCTCCCTTCCTCTCTCCTCCCTCTGCTTTGAAGGCTGACAGAAAGGGAACGTTCCAGACAGTCACCCATAATTGCGGGGAGGGGGGGAGCCACCATTTGCTCACTTGACAATGTGACCTGCTCCAGTTACCTGTATTACCAGACATTACTTGTTGATCAAAGAAAAAACTAGAAAAATGTTTGCTTGTCTTGCAAAACATTCTCAAACCAAGTTACTCTTAAACCAAGGTATTACTGTACAGTATTTACCATATTTTTCGCTCTATGAGACAACTTTCCCCACCTTAAAAGTAAGGGGGAATGTCTGTGTGTCTTATAGAGTGAATATAGTAGTCCCCACTACATATATATTTCACATGTTCATTTAGAGAGAAGTTACCTGCACAGAGCCTCTCCTGTCCCCTGCTTCAGCCTGGATTTCACTGTTCTAATCACCTGGTTTGCAGAGGCTTCCACAGAGCCTTTGCCCTCCCCTTCTGCAGCCTGGATCCCCCAGTCCCAATCACCTTGTTTCCAACCCTCCCCTTTTGCAGCCTGGATCCCCCAGTCCCAGTCACCTCGTTTGCAACCCTCCACTTTTTCAGCTTGGATTCCACAGTTCCAATCACCTCGTTTGCAAAGAGGCTTCCATGGAGCTGCCGCCGTCCCCTGCTGCAGCCAGGATTCTAAAGTCCCAATCACCTCCTTTGCAAAGAGCCTCTCCCCACCCCTTCCCCGCTGAAGCAAGTATCCCCCAGTCAAAAATCACCTTGTTTGCAAGGAGGTCTCCTCCACGGAGCCTCTGCCCACCCCTTTTGCAGCCAGGATTCTCCCGCCATGAAACCTTAGGCTAAACATTTTTCTTGTTTTCCTCCTCTAAGACTAGGTGCATCTTATGGTCAGGTGCATCTTATAGAGTGAAAAATATAGTATATATTCATAAAATCATGGAATGACTAAGTAGGGAGGGGGCCAAAAAGGCTATTGAATCCAACCCTCTGCTCGGAGGAGGAATCCAAATCAAAGCAGATGTGACAAATAGTTGTCCAGTATTCTCTTGAATGGTTCCATTGACTTCTAATTACAAATGACATAATCCATGCTTCCTAGATCAATCTGTTGACTAGAAGGCAACTAGGCATTTAAATATATGTATGATTATTTTAAAATGCATACCTTGAGATGTATTTCCAAGAGAATGATGTTTTTGCTGCTCATGAAACCAGACTTATAGGAAGTGTCTAACTCTAGGTGTTAATCCTAAATGGATAAGACCCACTGTACCAATTAAACATGTTAAATCTTGACTTAAGTTGCGTTCTATTTCAATGTGTTTAGCTAGGTATGTACAATGATCAGAAATCCATGTGAAAAGAGGACAGAGCAGATTCAGAATGAATAATGGCCCAATGTGCCAAAATGGACCTAACAGGAACTGAGACATTTTAGTATCTATCTTTCTTTTTGAAAATGTGGACAGGGAAAAGAAAGCAAGAAAACACAGAAAAAGTGATGTTTGTGTACTGCAGGCAAGTTAAAAGTAGACGGAGCTGTTTATGTGAGGAGAGCAGACCCTAAAGCAATAAAGAAGAGAAATTGTTCCATTAATTTGAGCCAGAAAAAAATCAATACCAGTGACACCAACTTCTTTTTCTCTAAAGATCTAATCAAGGACTGAACCAAAACACTGTTGTCTCAAAAAAGAAAAAAAAAACACAAAAAATCCCCAGCCAAGAATGCAAACTTTTGTTTTCTATTTCTTTATCACTATGATAGAACAAACAGCTCTATTCAGTCATTACTTACCCAGGAGTTGTACCCAGATTTTCTAAGATTCTCGTTCACATGTAGAGCCTATGAATCTTCATCTTATAGTCCACTTTGACTTCTTGTCCTCCTGGTCTGAAATAGAATCATAAGATGAACAATGGCATGTGTGAGGGTTCGGACGGTCGACTTGGTAAACCGGCTTCGCAAATAAGATGAGGACTAGCGCCATTCTCAACTTCAAAAGAACTTTTATTACTTAAAGGATTAAAATCCCTGTAGGCTTTTTCTTCTTCATTTAACAACAATGAGGGAAAAGGTTTTATAACATTGTCCAACAGGGTAACTTCTTTATAACTAGATTCGAACAGATTGGCTGTGGGAACTGGACTTCTTATATGGTCTGATGATCGTTCCTGCCCCGACCCAAGCATTGACTGCCACAGCAGCGATGCTTGGCCCATTGAGCTACTGGCATGGGGCTTCGCTCCCTCCTCCATAACTTTTGAAACTGCTCAGAGTTTTCCGGCCAGCCCAGGGGTTTCACCGTTACCGCCCAAGTAATAGCTTCAGGTCTCTTGGGCTTCGCACCCCCTGTGTTCTCCCTCACTCTGCTCTCCAACGTCTGAGTCCCAACTGTCACTTTCCCCCAACTGTCCTCCTTCTTCTCCACCTTGCACGCGCCTGTCTCTTCTCGCTCCTCCCACTCATCCTCGAGCCCATAACACTTGTGGTTCCTTAACCCTTTTCGCGCCTCCTATCTCCTCAAGACTTATCATCTGTAGTCCCCGCATATTCGCCTCCTGATTCCTGAGTAGTCCTTCCTCCTTGGCCTCTTCTTTGTCGTCGTCTGTCTTTGCAGACGGCACACTCTCACTGCTTTCTTTCATTTCCATCTCTGTCTCACAGCATGAATAGGCTTGTTAGGTAGACAACAGTATCCATAGCCTTAAGGTAAACAATGACCAAGGTGCTGAAACCCATAAAGTATAGGTTGTCAGCATTGAAAACCTCTCTGTCAACAGAGGTGGGGGGTTCAGGCACAGTCTATCTCCTACTACCTGCTACTTATCAGGCAATGCTTTCAATAATACCCAGACAAATCAAAAGTCACCACCAAGCCAGCACCTTAGGCCATTGTTCACCTTAAGGCTATGGATACTGTTGTCTACCTAAAAAGCCTATTGAGGCCATTGTTCATCTTATGAGCCTATTTTAGACCAGGGGGACAAGAGGTCAAAGCAGACTATATGATAGAGGACTCACCACTAGCTTTATTCAGACTGATGAAGCTGTTTGGATGAGCTGTGAAACGTTTCTATCTCTCAAGAAAAAGAAGTCCAGATGCCATGACTCAACTTCCAGTTAAACCCAGAAGATCTGTTTCTCCTAAAAAAGTAAATGGACTGCATCCAATTGAATGGCCATTTAATTACCTCAGGGAACAACATTGGATAAGAACATAAGAACATAAGAACATAAGAAGAGCCATGCTGGATCAGGCCAAAGGCCCATCTAGTCCAGATAAAATTCATAAGTGGAGGTTTTAGTGTAATAGCCCTTAGGCACTTTCGTCCAGAAAAAGTAGACCTCGGCCTATTCAAAGTTGGACAGCCCTGGGTGTGCTCATAAGTTAAAAAAAAATTAAGTAGAGCAGCGGTTTCCCATATGAACGCATTGAAAATCAATTAATCCTTTCTGGGGGGGGGCATATTTCAATGCTACTCAATTGGTCATGACACAGTGGCGGACCAATCATCTGGCCAGTACTACTTCTACTTCTAACATATTTAAAGAAGCTTTTATTATTACCCTTTATATTGCTAGCCATGCGTTCCTCAAAATCTTTTTTTGCCTCCCTTATCATCTTCTTGCATTTCTTTTGCCAGAGTTTGTGTTCCTTTTTATTTTCCTCATTTGGGGAGGATTTCCATTTACAGAAAGACCTCTCCTTGCGCTTTAGAGCCTCTCTAACTCCACTCGTTAACCATGCCGGTGTCCTCTTGGACTTAAATGAGCTCTTCTTTCTTTGTGGTATGCACTTGTGCTGGGCCTCTATTATTGTTGTTTTAAACAGGCTCCATGCACTCTGAAGAGATTGGATTCTTCTAACATTCCCCTTCAATTCCTCTCTAACTAGTTTCCTCATCTGAGGGAAGTTTGCCCTTCGAAAATCAAGGGTTTTTGTGTCTGATTTGGTTGATATTTTCTTTTGGGTCAGGCTGAAATGGTACTTAATCATAATCATCATCTTTGTCGTCGTCATCTCATAGTCATTGAGGATTTTGATACAATATCAAGACATTTCATACAGTATTATAAGCAGTTGAAGATCTCAGAAATACCACCACCACAGTTACGAAAAACAACATTATTATGGACAGTTTACATACTGGGGTATTCCTTAGGGTTTTGGTTTAATTTTTTATTTGTTATACAAAATCAATCAATATTTTTAAAATTTTATGAACTATGCCTGGTATTTCATCATCGTCGTCGTCATCATCATCATCGTCGTCGTCATCATCATCATCATCATCATCGAACTGCAGAGCTGGAAGGGACCCTATAGTTTGAATCAAGGATGTGTCAGAGGGCACAGTTGGGGATAACCAGAGACCTAGACCACTGCTTTTTAGCAATTTGTCTGTCATCTCTGGTATAAAAATGAATCAAGAAACCTGTTTTTAATCTAGGCTTTCACATTTCATGGATCAAAATTATGTATTCACAAAAATAATGTGCATTTCCAAAGAGAAAGGCAAAGTAATACTACTTGAAAATAAAATAAATAAATAAATAAAATTTCCCCCCTCTTAAAAAAAACCAAAGCACAAAGGAAAGGACAGCCTAACCGCACAGAAGAACAGGACAATTCATAAATGTAAACAAAGCAAATTTTCCAAGACTTCTGATTTTTAAAAAAATAAATTAATGCAACAAGGTCACATATATTAGAGGCTTCTATAAACATGAGAGCTCTTGTTTGTACCGACAGAAAATATATGGCTGACTCATAGGGATTGACTGAGACTAATCTTTTTTCTTTAATTCTTGCACATAATGAGATCTACAAGGGTTTACAGCTCTAGATTTGGCCCATCAGAGGAGTTTCTACTACAGTGGTCCCCTTCCCTTTTGCAGTTCACATACTGCGGCCACGCTATATTGCAGGACTGCAGTATATAAAAAAGGCCTCCTGGGGTAAGGGGCAAAGGCCTGTTTCAGGCCTCCCATACTTACCCCAGGACTGGTGCTGCCCCGAACGGGCCTGCAATGGCCTTCCTGGGCCTTCTGGAGGCCTCAAACGGGCTTCCCTGCGAGCTGGAACTCACTTCAGCTCTGCACTTCTGGATTGCCAAAATAATTTCTGAGGCCTCCAGAAGGCCCGGAAAGGCCCAATTCCAGGCAGCACCCCTTGATCCAACCTGCATGCGCATATTGTGGATTTTCAATTATCATGGGTAGACATGGGCATGGAGCGGCGAAATTCTCGTTTCCGTTACCATTTGTCATTTCCGTTACGTAACGGAAACGGTAATGACAATTACTCCACTCCAGCTCGAACCCGACCCGATAAAAGATAAATTGGGTCTGATTTTTTGTTGTCGTTCATGGCATTGCAGCGATTGTGCGATTGCCAAGCACAGAAAAAAGTTTTAAAAATAATATAAAAAAAACGATTCCTGGCCAAAAAAGCAGGCGAAAATATGCCTGTCTGAGGACACCTACCAGAGGGGTGGTTTCTGGGGGGGGGGTCCCCAGCCTTCCCCCCCCTCCTGTCCTGGGCTGCTTGCACCAGGCTGGGGGGGGTGGCATCCTCGTCGTCTCCATTTGCCATGTGGTGGTGGTGGGGAATCCAAAATGGCGACCGCAATATTTATTTTTAAATTGTGGTCCAAAAACCCACCCAAGCACAACAGAAACATTTGAAAATTAGGTATTTTAAATGCCTGATTTTTTATAGTAGCAGCAGTGGGTTTTTCTTGCAATAAAACGTCTCCATTGATTTTATTTTATTTTATTTTTATTTTTATTTTTATTTTTTTACACCTGCGCAATGATGGGCTGGCCATGGGATGGGACCATGCAAATTTTTTGACCCATTCCACCAATAGCATGGCCAGGTTTTGACTGACACTTCTGGATGTGCCAGAGGGCATAAAAACCTGAGGCACCTACCAGAAGTCACAGTCGCTCGGGACTCGGGGCTTGGATGTGGAGGGTGGAGGGCTGCTGCTGGCTATCGCTTCGCTTGCTTGCTGTTCGAATTTGGAGGGAGGCTGGAGGCTTTTGATTTCAGTTAGGCAGGCAGGGGGGAACTGATTCAATTGAATTTAATAGAAAATAATTCCTTTCATTCCCTGCAGCTTTGTCTGCTGTGGGGAATAGCATAGCAGTTTATTCTTTTTTTTCTCTTGCAGTTTGTGAGGATTTTTTTCTGATATTGGTTCAAAGGGGAGGTTTGCCTGGGAGGGGAGGTGTGGATTTATTTTAAAAATTTATATTTATATACTACCATTTATTTTCTATTTTCCAAACTTCAGTTTGCTTGGTGGCAAGCTAAGGGCACCTCTATCTAGTGGAGATTATTTTACATTTTACAATTACATTATTATTTATTTAGTTTACTATTACTTAGACAGCAGTTTATTCTTTTTTTTCCTCTGGCAGTTTGTGAGGATTTTTTTTTTCTGATATTGGTTCAAAGGGGAGGTTTGACTGAGAGGGGAGGTGTGGATTTATTTTAAAAATATATACTACAGTACCATTTATTTTCTATTTTCCCAACTTCAATTTGCTTGCTTCCAGTACACACAAACACATTTGGTGGCAAGCCAAGGGCACCTCTGTCTAGTGGAGAATATTTTACATTTTACAATTACATTACAATATTATTTATTTAGTTTACTTTTACTTACATTGCTTTCTAAACTTCTTGTGAGGACACTGTGCAGTTCAACAACACAGGCTGCCCACTGATTCTGATATCAGCCTTATTATTTGGATTCCATCCTTATATATTACTCCACTGTTTGTCTGTGGTTTTGTTTACTATTACATTATACATTCCCTGGCCTGAGCAACAACCAGAAAACTATACTGTGTGCTTGTGCATTTACAAGGCAACCCTATATCTTTCTGTTGGGGGGCTGCCCACTGATTCTGTCGATATCAGCCTAATTATTTGGATTCCATCCTTATTTATTACTCCACTGTTTGTTTGTGGTTCTGTTTACTATTACATTATACATTCCCTGGCCTGAGCAATGACCAGAAAACTATACTGTGCTCTGTGCTTGTACAAACACAGTGTGTGAGAGTAAGCTTGTGGGTGAAAAGGATAAGTTGATTAGAATAGTTTGTTACTTAATAAAATATAATCAGACAATCTATTTCTAATACTTTTGAGAAATGAAAAAAATGAAGAGGGGTGGGATAGCCAGAGGGAAGGGAAGGGGGACCCCCACTAAAATAAATAGGGGCACATTTCTGAAGTAAGGTACAGGAAGTAGTGCAGATAGCGATATTGCTGCAACTCCCTCGCCAAGCAGCAGCTGCACAACCAGTAGCACCGTACCGTCTTCTGTCACTGAGGGAAGCATGGATGAGGTGATACAAATCCCTACATCACCATTACTTGACACCCCCCCCCCTTTATCAGGAAGAAGACGAGGACTCGGAGTCGGAAATGGCATCAGAATCAGAAACGGGCTCTTTGCATCTAAACATGCCAGATTCTGAAGACCTGTTGGCAGGAACAGACTTAAGGCAGGCTTCAGGCACTGATGGAAGGAGCAGCCCTCTTTCCAGCCAGAGTAGCACCAGAGACAGCAGTAGTACTCTATTTTCAAGTCAGGGCACAGGCCACACCACCACCAGCACAGCAGCGGCAGGCAATACCAGAGGGGGCAGTACTTTCCATAAGCCTCGCGGGTCTCTCTGGGAGCATTTTGAGAACAGCTGGAAGACTCGAGAATGGCGGTGTGCAAGAAATGCGGGGTGGTTGTGCGCAGGGGGAATGACCCCCAAACACCTCTCTTCAATTGGCTTGCGCAGCCACCTCATGTGAAAGCACCCTGGGACTCTGCCTGAAACACTGTCAAGCCCTGGTTCCTCAGGGAGGAAGAGAGGGGAAGAAGGCATGGGGAAGGACAGAGACACCTCCGCTGCTGAGAGTGGGAAGAGGCAGGGCACTCTGCAGGAAGTAGTGCCGCTGTGTGGGAGTTTTGTCAGCCAGCAAAATAGGGCCAAGGCACAGGAGACCACCACTCGTGTGGTTGGTGAAATGGTGGCCATGAACGGGTTGCTCCTCTCTGTGGAGTCATCAGGCTTCAGGCACCTGATGAAGCATGTGGCTCCATGGTATGAGCCTCCATCCCGGCGTACCTTCAGCAGGCGGGTGATTCCCTCCCTTTATGAGTCCGTCAGGTCCAGGCCCTGCTGCAGGCGGCCAGAGGAAGGAAGATCCACTTCACTTCCGACCTCTGGACCGGTGGGCACCACGGATACCTCTCTTTGACGGCTCATTGGTGTCAACCCAAGGAGGTCCTGGGGGCTGTCTCAAATCAGGGCCAGGCGTTCCCGAGGGCGCACGGAAGCCAGAGCGATCCAGAAGAGGAATCCTCGCAGGGATCCTCTTCCTCCTCTACTCCAGGAGCGTACACCCAGAGACCAGGTTCTGTACCAGCAGCCAACTACCTGGCCTCTGCCCTAGCCATGGCAGTCTCCTCCTCAGCGGAGGCAAGGGAGGAAGAAGAACCGGACCCCACTCGGACCATGGTGAGGGAGTACATGGCCAAGCCCCTCCAACCCCTCACCTTGGACCCACTCCACTACTGGGCCAGAAAGGCAGACCTCTGGCCCGCTCTTTCGACTCTGGCGTTGGACCTCTTGTCCATCCCACCCACCAGTGTCCAGAGTGAGTGTGTCTTCTCGTCTGGACCCGGAGACCGTGGAAAGGTTGACTTTCATCCGCTTCAACCTTTCCACGTTGGGACTACCACAACGCTCCAAGACCTAGGTCCAAAGTCGTTCTGCCATGGGTTGCTTCAAAACGGGCCTCCTTTGCTGCAACATCCACTAACAGAGCAACACTTATGCCTGCCTTCCTGAAATTACACCTGCCTCCCAGCTTGGCTTCCTCCCTGCAAGCCTAATTTCCTGCCTGCCCGCCTGCAAGCCTACCTGCCTGGCTGGCCCTGTGCCTACCTTCCTAGTGCCTAACTACCTGCCTAACTGCCTGCTTGCCTGCCTGCCTGCCTGCCTTCCTGTATTCCCACAGATTTTGTAGGGTTCTATTACTGCCCAATTTTTCTAGCCCTTGCCTGGCTCCAAACCAGCAAGGACCACTCAATGTGTCATTTGGAAGGGTCTGTGTTGGCCCAATATTTCCCTGTTGGCCTTGGCTGGTCTGAGTGTAGTACACCCTAATACCTGCCTTCCTCAATGCGTTTCTCCCTTCCCTGGGGTTTTGGAGCCACTCTGCTTACAAAGTGGTCGAGATGCACTTTACAACAACCCACCTCAAAGACTGATTATCAGGGGCCTAGCTCTCCTTACAGCCTTAAAGAAATAGCCCTGTTCTCCTGCATACACTCTGTCTCCTGGGTTGACGAAACTCGGTCTCCAGTGGTGGAGAAACTCTGCCTCCCAAGGCAGAAACAAACCTCCCTTCTGGCACTTTGGCTTTGTGCCTTCCCTAGCCTGGGTGGGTGGTACCCTGCAAGCCTGCCTTCATACCTGTAAGCCAGACTGCCTGCTTCCCTGCCTGCCTGCCCCTCTGCCAACCTGCTTGCCTGTCAGGCTCCCGGGCCGGGACACCATGGCTTTGAGCATGCCTTCCAGGTGCTTCTCCTTCAACCTCCTCTAGTCTGGCCTTCTGGCCTCCCCTACTCTGTCCTCTGGGCTGAAAACCCCTGTGACCCACTAAGAAGGACTGGCTACGTGGTCTGTCTCCTTTGGATATTCCACCTGGCGATGATAACCTGAGAGGGGAACTCATCAGGAATACTGGGAGGGGGGGTTAGGGTTAGGGTTAGGGGGGGCTGCTATGGCCTCTGCTACTCTGTCCTCTGGGCTGCAAAACACTGTGACTCACTAAGAAGGACATTGTGCTTGTGTGCTAGAAAACAGCCGTGATTGATTAGGCAAAACTCTGCCTTACTGGCCTTGTGCCCTCCCCTACTCTGGCCTTTTAGCAGCCCGTACTCTGGCCTTTTGGCAGCCCGTACTCTGGCCTTTTGGCCTCGCCTACTCAGGCCCTGTGGCCTCACACTCAGGCTATGTGGCCTCCGCTACTCTTCACTCTGGGCTGCAAAACACCGTGACTCACTAAGAAGGGCTGAAAACTGTTTGTAGTAACACACTGCTTTGACTTGGCTAAAGTCTGGCTTGCTGGCCTTGTGGACTCCCGTACTGTGGCCTTGTGGCAGCCCCTACTCTGGCCTCTGGGCTGCAAAACTCTCTGACCCACTAAGAAAGACAGAGAACACAGCTGGGCTTCGTGGTCTCCTTTGGAAACTCGAGCTGGGAATAACCTGAGTGATTGAGTCTCTGGCTTGCTGTCCTTTTGGCAGCCTGTACTCAGGCCTCAGACTCAGGCTATGTGGCCTCCGCCATTCTTTCTTCAAGCAAATACAATGTACAACACAAAAGGCGACAACAAGTTCGAGTTGTGTCTTGTCTGGATGTATTCCAAGAATAATGGTTGGGGTGGGGTGGGGGTGGGGGGTAAATGCCTTCTTCAACAAAACATAATAAAATGAGAAGGACTGTGGCAGATCAAAACAGAAGGCAACCAATTATTTTCCTTCCCTACGAGTGCAAGGATTTAATGTCTCATGAGGTTTCTCTTTACAGCTGGGAAGGAAGAGGCAAAACTCTTCCTTGTTGTCCTTTTGGCAGCCTGTACTCAGGCCTTGTGGCCTCCCGTTCGCAGGCCCTATGGTATCAGACTCAGGCTATGTGGCCTCCGCCACTCTGTCCTCTGGGCTGCAATACACTGTGGCCCACTAAGAAGGGAAATGTACTTGCGTACTGTGCGTACTGTCACCATTTACAAATAGAAGAGCCTATCAGGAAGTTCCAGGCTTGGTTCTTGGTGGATACTCTGACTGTGTGTCTGTGACTCACTAAGAAGGGCATTGTACTTGCGTGCTGGCAGTTTGCCAGCGTACCAGCACACAGCTGTGAAGGAAGACCCTCTGTCTTGCAGTCCTTTTGACAGCCTGTACTCAGGCCTCAGACTCAGGGTATGTGGCCTCCGCCACTCTTTCCTCTGGGCTGCAATACACTGTGGCTCACTAAGAAGGGCTGAAAACCTGTGGCCTCCCGTTCGCAGGCCCTGTGGTATCAGACTCAGGGTATGTGGCCTCCGCCACTCTGTCCTCTGGGCTGCAAAACACTGTGACCCACTAAGAAGGACATTTTACTTGTGTGCTAGAAAACAGCCGTGACTAGGCAAAAGTCTGCCTTGCTGTCCTTGTGGCCTCCACTCCTCAGGCCCTGTGGTCTCATACTCAGTCAGTCCTTTTGGCCTCCACTACTCTGTCCTCTGGGCTGCAAAACACTGTGACTCACTAAGAAAGACAATGGCATTTTACTTGCATACTCAGGCCATTCAGCTCCTTTTTATACTGGAGCTGGCAATGAGCCTCCCCTACTCAGGCCCTGTGGTCTCAGAATCAGGCTATGTGGCCTCCGCCACTCTTTCCTCTGGGCTGCAATACACTGTGGCTCACTAAGAAGGGCTGAAAACTTGTGGCCTCCCGTTCGCAGGCCCTGTGGTATCAGACTCAGGGTATGTGGCCTCCGCCACTCTGTCCTCTGGGCTGCAAAACACTGTGACCCACTAAGGACGACACATTTTACTTGTGTACTGGAAAACAGCTGTGATTAGGCAAAACTCTGTCGTGCTGGCCTTGTGGCCTCCCGTACTCTGGCCTTATGGCCTCAGGCACTCTGGCCTTGTTGCCGCCCTAACTCTGGCCTTGTGACCTCAGGTACTCTGGCATTGTGGCCTCCCGTACTCAGGCTCTGTGGCCTCATACTCTGGCCTTGTGACCACCCTTACTCTGGCCTTGTGGATGCCCATAGTCCTTGTATAGCTTAGACTAGTTCTGCCTAATCCGAGCTGTGTGCCCATACACCAGTAAGCTGTCCTTAGTAAGTCAGAGCAACCCAGAGCCCACTATCCCTACCCCTACCCCTACCCCTACCCCTAACCTGTACGCCAGTACGCTTCCCTTCTTAGTGGGTCAGAGGCACCCAGAGGTGCAGCCCAGAGCCCACTATCCCTATCCCTAACCCTAACCCTAACCCATGCCCGCACCTCCCCACCACCACCCGCCCCCCCCCGGTGCCTAGGGCACAAAAAACCTAGCGCCGGCCCTGATTGCTGTCCTTGTGCTCCCATGCTCACTGGGACGTCAAATCGCGCTAAATCACGGTGGAAATGACAAACGACAAACGGAAACGACTAATTTTTGAAAATTATCGCGACAAACAGAAACGACCCGAAACGGACCCGTCCTGACAAATGACTCCTCGAAACGTCATTTTTTCTGGTCATGCTCGTCTCTAATTATGGGTCAGGGCGGGTTCCTAGCCTCTGCTATAGGCAGGGGTTACTGTAACCTCATATCTAGCTCCACAAATAATGTGTGGTTTTGAACATAGGTTATTCTTCTGACTTCACATTTCTCTACATAGGTGAAAGAATTCACAACATCTGGAAGACCTGAGGACATGCAAACAAACTGGAGGGCAACAAGGATGGTTAGGGGCCTAGAAACCAAGGCCTAGGAAGAAATACTGAAAGAACTGGGCATGTTTAGCTTTGAGAAAAAGCAAAGGGGTGTGTGAGATATGATACTGCTCTTCGAAGACTTGAAAGGTGGTCATGCACAGGATGGACAGGATCTATTAACCTGAGTTAACTGAGTGAAAGACATGTAATAATGAGCTCCAGCTACAGGAAGTTAGATCTGGCTGAATATCAGGAAAGCTTCCTATTGGAGTTGTACAACAATGGACCCAATTATCTTGGGAGGGGGTTGAGTACTCCAATGCTGGAGGAATTCAACAGAAAACTGTCAGATCTGCTTTGATCTGGATTCCTTCATTGAGTAGTGGGTTGGACTTGATTGCCTTATGCTTCAAGGAATAAAAAATCAGAAATAGCTACTTATACTTCAAAAAGGCCTATTTAGCTGAAGCAATATAGAACAGTACTTAAAATTATAATATACAGAACTAATGAACTACAAATCAACTACTGTATTCATGGCTGGTTTATATGTATGTGATCATTTCCTAGCCAGAAAATATGATACTGATATTATGTGTTGGCTTCTTCTAACTTGAGCTTTAATTCCTGAAAGAAGAAAACTCTTTATCTAATAGTCTCTCACAATGAGTAATTGCTACCTTCTGCCAATCTCAAAAGGGACCCAACAGTTCAATTATCATTTCTTTATATTTTGCTAATAGCTCAGCTCTCTAATGAAAGCCCTCCAATCATATGGGAAGCTCATGAAGGAGATTAACAAGGTTTTAAATGGGTGCTGCAGAATACAGGATATTTGCATGGATTTACATTTAATGCTCATATTAATGTCAGACAAGTTCATCATGGTTCATATAACAATGATGAACACTTGTGGAATAAGTAATAGCTATTTAGTTTCTGATGAATCACTCAGTTTCATTCTCCACCTGTGCTGGTGCCTTTCCCCACCATCTCTTGGACTCAAAATCTGAATACAGTAGTTTCTTGGCTTTTAAATATTGTATTTTTGGTAAATTGATTTCATAAATTGGAAAAATGTTTAAGAATTTCAGGCTAGGACTTTTCGTTTCAACAATACATAGTTTAAAACTGTCTACCTGCACTTAACTTTTGATTTTCTTGATGACTACCCGAACAACCGCCTTATGCAATTTTAGGATGCATTAACAGAAGCACGCAGGAAACAGATAAAGCTCCAATGACTGAGCAGATTGTAATGATTAAGGACACAATGACAATGAATGTCGCAAAGACATTTACTCGACTAACCTTCTAACATATTAGGGTTGGGGATGCATTAACAGAAGAACGACTGAACAGCAGCAACAACAGAAGCACAGAGTCCAAATAATTTTAGGTACTAGTCTCCCTGTATTTGGCACTAGTTAGGCCTCATGTAGAATACTGTGTACACCCCATTTTAAGGAGGATGCTAAGAAATTGGGGCAAGTCCAGAGGAGGGCAACAAGGATGATTAGGAGGCTGGATATCAAGTCCTATAAGGAAAGACTGAAAGAACTGGGCATGTTTAGCCTTGAAGAAAAGAAGACTGAATGATGTTGTGAAAGCACTTTCCAAATACTGAAAGGCTATCATACAGGAGGGGCATGATCTGTTCTCAATGAAACCAAAATACAGGGCACACAACAATGGACTCAAGTTACAGTAAGCTAGATTTCAGTTGACCACCAGGAAAAACATCTTAACTGTTACTGCTGTACAGCAATGGAACCAATTGCCTTAAGAGGTGGTGAGTGCTCCAACACTGGAGGCATCAAAGGGAAATTTAGACAACCACCCAACAGACATTCTTTGATCTGAATCCCTGCACTCACCAGAGGGCTGGACTCAATGGCCTTGTTGGCCACTTCCAACTTCATGAATCTATGATTGATTCTATTTGAGACTCAGACACATGCACTTCAGCATGATCAGCACGAGTAATTGTGGTATAAATTGGCAAATCAATCGATTACTTTATTAAATTCATCTATTAAGTCTCCATGTTTATTGTTTGGAAACATATTGATGCATTATGCAATTTTTAGATCCATAAACTGGAATCCAAATTGAACCAGACAGTAAGTTCATAACTAGTAAAAGTATGCTTCTAGCAATGTCAAACCCAATCTCAGAAAACATTTACTCGACTAACCTTCTAACATATTAGGGTTGGGGAAAATAGTATTGCATTTACATCTCCCTGCAGAAATGATTTTGTTCCTGCCATGTCTGGCCATGAGACCCAATGTACAATAGAGATGGGCACGACTAGGAATTTTTTTTTTCGAGTTGTCGTTTTTCGGGACAGGTCCGTTTCGGGTCGTTTCCGTTTTTTTGCGAAAATTGCAAAAATTTGTCGTTTCGTTTTTCGTTTTTTCGTTTGTCGTTTCTACCGCGATTTCGCGTAATTTGACGTCCAACCGAGACTTGCGGGGGCGGGGAGCTGCGGGCGCAGTGCGGGCGGCGGGGGCGGGGGTCCATGGGTGGGCGGCGGCAGCGGCAGAGGGGAGGGGCGGGCACGCGGCGGGTGGGCGGGCGGAGGGCACGCGGGCGGCGGGCGGTCACGGGTCCCGCAAATGAGCAGGCGATTAGGCGAAAAACAGTTTAAACTTTAAACTGGCCTGGGTGATGGACTTGCTGCTGCACACAACAAGGCTAGTGCATGCATGCATCCTATATAAGCAACAAAGTGGGGCAGAAAGAATGCATTTCTTTTTTTTCCCTCTTGGTCTGCTGAATCTGCTGATGCTGAACCGGCCAGCCACCCTACTTGGTCTGGCTGACGTGCCTGTTTGTTGTTATACTTTTTTGTTGTTTGGTTTTGAATCCATCCCATCTCCCCTCCACCTCTCTCAGACGCAACAGGAGAAACAGACATTCCGTTCCTCCTGGATGAGGGGTCTACTCTACTCCTCTCAAATTGGCCCCCCATCTCCAAGGTCCTTCTGGCTTCAGTTCACACACAGTCACACACACTTAAGGACAAGCAATTAAGCCAAAGCCAATGCAACCCTGCTGGTCATTAGCACTGCAGTTAGAGCCTGAGGGTTGGGTTAGGTGGTGGTTAACTGGTTATATTAGCTAAGCTAGCTAGCTACCTAGCTAGTAGCTAGTCAAGAATAGTTTTGGTAGGGATGGGAATGGGATAGGGCTCTGGGTTGCTCTGACTTAAGTTTCACAGCCCACATCCCAGCACACCACCAGGCTATACAAGGAGGACTATCATCTATGGTCGTCGACGCATCCATAAGGCCAGAGTAAGGGCGGCCACTCCGGCCAGGCCACAAGGCAGAGTATGAGACCACCACAGCACAGAGCCAGAGTACGGGAGGCTCATTGCCAGCTCCAGTATAAAAAGGAAGGAGCTGAATGGCCTGACTGGAAGTAAAATGCCATTGCCCTTCGGTCAAGTGTCTTGCAGCCAAGAGGAAAGAGTGGCGGAGGAGGCCAATCACCTTGAGTCTGGTCTGGCACCACACTGCCTGCGATGCGAACGTGAGCCCACAGTCAGGCAGCCCTTCTCAGTGAGCCACAGTGAATTGTGGCCCAGAGGGCAGAGTGTCAGACAGAGACCCAAAGGGCTGAGTCTGAGTGGCACAAAGACTAGTGGCCGAAGCCTAAAGTCTACTCCTTTTGCAAGGGAACCCCTTGGTTTCTAGGGTCACACAGACAGTACCCAAAAATCTACTCCTTCCGCAAGGGAAACACTTTGTTTTCAACGGCAGCAGTACCAAAGTGCCTCCAAACTCAGTCCTTTTCCAAGGCAAACACTTCATTGGGTGGGTGGTCACACAAAGACAGTCAGCCAGCCCTTCTCAGTGAGCCACAGCACAGTGTCTTGCAGCCCAGAGGACAGAGTTGCAGAGGCCACATAGCCTGAGTCTGAGGCTGCCAAAAGGACAGGAAGGGAGGACTGGGAGAGTTCTGTCTGTATGACTCTTCCTTCCCATGTGCTTACTTACTGGCAGACTGCCAATAGGCTATGGCAATGCCCTTCTTAATGAGTCACACAAAAAGACCACCAGGAACCAACCCTGGAACTTTCTGGTGAACTGTTCTAATGGAGAGCTGGCACACAACTACTCTTTAGTGAGCCACAGTCATGTATTGCAGCCCAGAGGAAGTAGTGGCAGAGACCCACAGGCCTGAGTCTGAGCCTAGGCCACAGGGCCTGAGTAGGGGAGGATCATTGCCAGCCACTCAGGAAGCTCCAGTTGCCCAGCATGGCTGAATGGCCTGAGGACACCATGAAAATGCCCTTCTTCGTGAGCCACAGTTGGCAGCCAAATGGAAAGAGTGGGGGAGGAAACAGAGCTAAGCCTCTGTGAATTACAAACTCACACAGTCAGTGTGCGACAGAGTATCCAAACATGGAGGCTTCCTTGTTCCTTCCTTCACAGAGAGACACAGTGCATTGCAGCCCAGCCCAGTGGCATGCCCTTCGTGGTGAATCACAGGTTCCACAACTCCAACAGCCAAGCCAGGAACTTTTCGAAAAGCTGTTCTATTTGTAATGGTGACAGAGGGCCACCAGCACAACAGTAAGTTGTCCTTCTTAGTGAGCCACAGCGTATGGCAGCCCAGTGAAGACTAAGTAGCGGTCCGGAGGCTGACAACACTCCCACACAGCAGCACTACTTCCTGCAGAGGCCTGTCACTGTCCCAGGCAGAGTCCAAGGGTGCTTTCGCATGAGGTGGCTGCGCAAGCCACTTGAGGAGAGCAATCATGGGCCCACGGCTGTTTTCTAGCACACAAGCACAATGCCCTCCTCTGTGAGCCACAGTGTGTGCAGCCCAGAGTGAAGGGTAGTGGAGGCCAGAAGGCCAGACTAGAGGGGGTAGAAGGAGAAGCACCGAATCTCCCCTCCTTCTGTCAAGGGATTTCCCAACCTGGAATGTGTGAAGAACCCCCCCCCCCCATGTGGGATGACAGAGTCCCCCAGTTCTAAACAAAATAGACTGCACTGCACTGTTACAGTTGGTCTTGTTCTCCTCAAGTGATTTTTTGCCTAGAGGCGGGCACAGCCGTGGTTGCTGCATGGGCAAGTTGAGGGGAGTGGCACTGGCGACAGGGCTGAACTTGAAGCACTAACTGGACCATGCTGTTAGCGTGAAGGAGAAGCGGCTGGAAGGCCTCCTCTAAGCCGGGAGTGGGGGGAGCCTGACAGGCAGGCAGGGAGAAGACACAGAGCTTGATTGAGTCTGAGTCTTTGACCACACAGGCTTCCAAAAGGACAGCAAGCCAAGCTTTCTGACTTTCTTTCCCAGCTGTGTGCTGGTAGACTTGCTCCTAACTGCCGGGCCGGCATTCCATCTCCATGCCCTTCGTAGTGAATCACAGCAGTTCCACAACTCCAAGAGCCAAGCCTGGAACTTCCTCCTGAAAGGCTCTTCTATTTCTAAGAAACAAATGATTATTGTGCAGAACTGTGGTACGCGCAAGTACATTCCACTCCAGCCCTTCTTAGTGAGACACAGTGTTCTGCAGCCCAGAGGACAGAGTAGTGGAGGCCTAAACATCCCATCTAACCCTAACCCTAAGCCCACCACCAGCTGTTCCTGATGAGTGTTCCCATAACTCAATCATCATCATCAATCACAACCTAGATTTGCAACCAGTAACTTTTCTTGTCCGGCAGCCTTTGTTCCGGGGTTAGGGCAGAAATGATTATTGATTATGAAATGTTTAAGCAGTGAGTGCCTAGCTTGAACATCAGGTATAGTACTGTGTGTTCAGGTTACTTGTCAAGCCAGATTAAGTCACCTTTTCTGCATGTTATTTGCAGGAAAAGCCATTACATACAAGTAACATAGTTAATAAGGTTAAAAAGGCAGAGTAAGATCCATTAGCTTTAGAAAAGCCGAACAGTGTGCGCACTGAGTCTTAATGAGTCACACAGCACAGCACCAAGATCCACACATGGAACTTTCGGACAGGAGTACGCACACAGACACAACAAGTACGTTTCCCTTCTTTGTGAGCCACAGGGCATTGCACATGGGGTCCTGACTCTGAGATGAATGTCTCAAAGAACTCCCAATGTAGATTGCTGCTACTTGCTGTAAACATTGTTCTTTCTGACCAGTGATGAAGAGCACATTATGACAAGTGAGCAGAAATATATTAAAAATTGGGTCAAAGAAAACGTGACAACAACTAGGGTCTGACTGAGTCACACAGCACCAAGATCCACACATGGGACTTTCGGACAGGAGTACGCACACAACAAGTACGTTTCCCTTCTTTGTGAGCCACAGGGCATTGCATCCCAGAGGAAAGAGTGGCGGAGGCCACAAGCTGGAGTGAGTCTGACTTGTCTTAGACCACACAGGCTGCCAAAAGGACAGCAGCAAGCAAGAATCTGAGTCTGACTCTACCTTCCCAGCTCTGTGCAGGTAGACTTGCTAACTGCTGGGCCGGCAATCCACTACCATGCCCTTCGTTGTGAATCCCAGCTCCCACAACTCCAAAAGCCAAGCCTGGAACTTTTGGGAAACTGTTCCATTTGTAAATGCCATGGTGACAGAGTGCCACCAGCACGCAACTAGTACATTTTTTTCCCTTCTTTATGAGCCACAGTTGGCAGCCCAGTGGAAAGAGTGGCGGAGGAGACAGAACTAGGCCTGTGTGAATTACAGACTCACACAGTCAGTGTGCGTCAGAGTATCTACCAAGAACCAAACATGGAGGCTTCCTTGTCCCTCCCTTCACAGTGCATTGCAGCTCAGAGTGTAGAGTAGCGGTAGCGGAGGCGGACAAAACTCCCACACAGCGGCAACACTTCCTGCAGAGAGGCCTGCCTCTTCCCAATAGAAGCGGAGCTGCTGTCTTTCCCTTTCCACAGCCCTTCTTAGTGGGTCACAGACCAGCCCAGACGACAAAGTATGGGACTGGGAGGCCAGAAGGGCAGACTGGAGGAGGTTGAATGAGAAGCAACTGGAACGGAAGGCATGCTCAAAGCCGGGACTGGTGGAGTCTGACAGGCAGGCAGGTTGACAGAGGGCCGGGCAGGCAGGGAAGCATGTAGTCTGGCTTATAGGTATGTGTGTGTAGCCTAGGCGCATGCTTTGAGGATACCAGCCTCCCTGGCTAGGGATTGGGAAGGCACAAAGCCAAAGTGCCAGTAGGGAGGATTGTTTCTGCCTTGGGAGGCAGAGTTTCTATCGCCACCCCAGGAGACCGGGTTTTGGCAACCAAGGAGACAGAGTGGAAGCAGAACTGGGTGGGTCTATTTCTTTAAGGCTGTAAGGAGGAGAGCTAGCCCCCTGCTACTCAGTCTTTGAGGTAGGTTGTTGTAAAGTGCTTCCTGACCACTTGTAAGCAGATTGGCCCCCAAAACCCAGGGGCAGGTATTAGGGTCTCACTCAGACCAGCCATGGCCAACGGGGAAACATTGGGCCAATACTGACCCTTTCCAATGACACTTTGAGTGGTCCTTGCTGGTTTGGACTAAGGCAAGGGCTGCAAAAATTGGGCCAATACTAACCCATACAAATGACATTTTATTGAGAATGGTCCTTGCTGGTATGGACCCAGGCAAGGGCTGCAAAAATTGGGCCAATACAGTCAGACCCCTTCCAATGACACTTTGAGTGGCCCTGCCTGGATTTGGAGACAGGCAAGGGCTAGAAAAATTGGGCCACTAATAGTACCCTTCAATTGTGTGTGTGTGTGAATACAAGAAGGCAGTCAGTCAGTCAGGCAGGCAGTCAAGCAGGCAGTTTGGCAGGGATTAGGCACTTGAGTCGGCAGGTAGTCACAGGGCCAGGCAGGCAGGCTGGCAGGCTTGTAGGGACTAGGGAGGCAGGCAGGCTTGCAGGCAGGGAGGGAGGATTGCGGGCAGGAGGTTAGGTTACAGGCAGCAACTTAGTTCTTGGAGTGGTGGGGTAATCCCAAGGTGGAAAGGTTGAAGTGGATGAAAGTCAACCTTTCCACCATCTCCGGGTCCAGGTGACAGCGGCGCGGCCTCAGGACATCTCCCATGTGGGAGAAGATACGCTCACTCTGGACACTGGTGGGTGGGATGGACAAGAGGTCCAACGCCAGAGTCGAAAGAGCGGGCCAGATGTCTGCCTTTCTGGCCCAGTAGTGCAGTGGGTCCAAGGTGAGGGGTTGGAGGGGCTCGGCCATGTACTCCTTCACCATGGTCAGAGCGGGGTCCGGTACTTCTTCCTCCCTTGCCTCGACTGAGGAGACTGCCATGGCTAGGGCAGAGGCCAGGTAGTTGGATGCTGGTACGGAACCTGGTCTCTGCGTGTACGCTCCTGGAGTACAGAGGGATGAGGATCCTTGCGAGGATTCCTCCTCTGCATCGCTCTGGCTTCCGTGCGCCCTCTGAAACGCCTCACCCTGATCGGAGAGAGCCCTGACTTGACGGCATAGCTCCATCTTCCAGGATTTCAGCTCGGTAGCGCTGCCCGCCAGGGAACCCTTGACGCGAGGGTCGCACAGGCATGCCATCTGGTACACGTTTTCCCTTCTTAGTGGGCCAAGGCGGGTATCCACGCCGGTCAGCAAGCTGTCTGCCAAGGCCCTGCTCTTTGGGAGAAGATTGCCTTCCTCCCGGATACTGGTCTCTAGGCGTTGGCGAAGGGCATTGACCAGGGGGAGTACGTGGCCCAGGCTGGCGCTGTAGCTGCTGAGGATGTGGGTGGTCTCCTCAAACGGCTGCAGGATACCCACCATCTGGGAGAGGGCGAGCCACTCGGTAGCACCAATGTCCAACTCCCTCCCCTCATGCAGGACTGGGGTGGTTGACATGACGTATTCCACCACTTCCTTCTGCTCCACCAGGCGCTTGACCATTTCGTAGGTGGAGTTCCACCGGGTGGTCACGTCCTGGATCAGGATGTGCTCCGGTCGGCTCGTCTCCGCCTGCCTATCACGCATCATCCTGGATGCCTTGACGCTGCGAGAGAAGTGCCCCACGATTTTCCGGCACTTGTCCAGCAAGGCCTTGGTCTCCCGGGTCCCCTCACTCCAGGAGTCCTTTGCTGCACCCAGGCCAATGGCATCGCCCACCACTAGATGCAGTTTGTGTGCTGCGCACACAATGCCCTGGAACCCTGCCCCAACAACCGCATTGGTCATGTTACGACCCGCGTCAGTAACCATGACTCCGTGAATGACCTGCCCCTCGGTCCCCAATCCCCAATCTCGCAATGCTGTCTTGAGGGCCTCAGCAATGTTGATCCCTGTGGGATTGGACAGATTCCTGGAGGAAAAGTCCATCACAGGTTACAAACCATGATGGAGATGTGGAGTCTCCAGGCTTTGAACCGGGTTGCTTCGGGGGCCAGATGCAGGGGAGTGGTGTCAGGAGACAGATATCTAGTCTCATGCACTCCCAAACGCACCTGGTGGGGCCGCTGTGAGATACAGGAAGCTGGACTAGATGGGCCTTTGGCCTGATCCAGCATGGCTCTTCTTATGTTCTTATGTTCTTATGTTCCATGCTTTGTGCCTGGAGAAGCACCACCCTATACCCTCTTGGGGTGCTGCCTTGTGCCTCCCCCTGCAGCTGTTCATGGGATGTCCGGGGCTCCAGGACCTCCTTGGGTTGCCACCAATGAGCCGTAAGAGAGAGGTATCCGTGGTGCCCACTGGTCCAGAGGTCAGAAGTGAAGTGGATCTTCCTCCCTCTGGCCGCCTGCAGCAAGGCCCGGATCCTGTCCCTGACAGACTCATAAAGGGAGGGCATCACCCGCCTGCTGAAGGTATGCCGGGATGGAGGCTCGTACCATGGCGCCACGTGCTTCATCAGGTGCCTGAAGCCTGATGACTCCACAAAGGAGAGGGGCAACCTGTTCATGGCCACCATTTCACCCACCACTCGAGTGGTGGTCTCCTGTGCTTTGGCCCTATTTCGCTGGCTGACAAAAGTCCCACCCAACAGCCCCACTTCCTGCAGAGTGGCCTGCCTCTTCCCACTCTCACTAGCGGAGCTGTTTTTTTCTTCCCCTAACCCTTCCTCCCCTCTCTTTCTCCCTGAGGAACCAGGTCCTGACAGGGTTCCAGGCAGAGTCCCAGGGTGCTTCCTCATCAGGTGGCTGCGCAACCCACTTGAGGAGAGGTGTTTGGGGTCATTCCCCCTGCGCAAGACCACCCCGCATTTCTTGCACACCGCCATCCTTGGATCTTCCGGGCTGTTCTCAAAATGCTCCCAGAGACACCCGCGTGGCTTACAGAAGTACCGCCCCCTCTGTTATTGCCTGCCGCTGCTGTGGTGGTGGCGTGGCCTCTGCCCTGCCTGGAAAGAAGAGTAATACTGCTGTCACTGGTGGTGGTACTCTGGGTGGAAAGAGGGCTGCTCCTTCCATCACTGCCTGGAGCCTGACTTAAGTCTGTCCCTGCCAACAGATCCTCAGAATCTGGCATGTTTAGATTCAGGAGCCCGATTCTGATTCCGATGCCATTTCAGACTCAGAGCCCTTGTCTTCTTCCCGCTTAAGGGTGAGGCTGTCAGGTAACGGAGATGGGAGTTGGTATGCCTCATCCATGCTTCCCTCAGTGACTGAAGATGGCACGGTGCTGCTCGTGCCACTGGCACTGCTACTCGGGGAGGGAGTTGCACCAGTATCACTTTCCGTTTCCGCACTACTTCCTGTCCCTTCCCTCAGAAACCTGCCCCTATTTATCTTAGTGGGGGTCCCCCTGCCCTGACCTCTTGCTGTGCCACCCCTCCTCATTTTTTTCATTTCTCAAACTATTATAGAATGACTGAGATTGTCTCAGACAAGCACCACCACAAGTTAGCAAAGGTAGTGTAGAGTAAGTAGAAGGCTTGTTG
>JAHTLZ010000038.1:191406-206348 GCA_023846285.1 Phrynocephalus versicolor | reverse complement strand
TCTTTCTTTCTTTCTTTCTTTCTTTCTTTCTTTCTTTCTTTCTTTCTGGGGGTCATGGCGGCGGCGGCGGGAGGGGGGTGATTGCGGCGGCGGGGACGATTGTGGGGGGTTGCGGCGGTGGGACGGGGCGATTGCGGCGGCGGCGGCGGGACGGGGGCGATTGCGGTGGGGCAATTGCGGCGGCGGCGGTGGGGGTCGTGGCGGCGGGGGCGGGGGCGATTGCGGGGGCGGCGGGGGTGGGGGCGGGGACGATTGCGGGGGTCGCGGCGGCGGTGGCAGGGCGGGGTCGCTTGCGGGGGGGTCGTGGTGGCGGGGGGGCGATTGCGGGGGTTGGGGAACACTGCTCTAGGGAATTAGCATCCCTTCCCAATCTGGTATCATTTACAATTTAATTAGCATACTCTCTATTCCTTCCTCCAAGTCATTAATAAAGATATTAAAGATATTAAAGAGCACTGGACCTGGGGCACCCCACTGTTCACAGTTCTCCAAGCTGATGAGAGGCCATTTATTATCACACTTTGGGTGCGATCAGTCAACCAATTACAAATCCACCTAACAGTAGCAATATCTATCCCACTTTCTACTAACTTCTTAACAATAATGCCATGAGGAACCATATCAAAGATCTTACGGAAGTCCAGATAAGTAATGGCCACAGCATTCCGCTGAGCCACAAGGCCTGTAATTTTATCAAAGAAAGGGATCAAATTAGTCTGGCATGACTTGTTTTTTAGAAACCCATATTGACTTCTTGTAATGACAGCATTGTTTGTTAAATAATTACAGACTGCCTGTTTAATAATCTGCTCTAGGATCTTGCCAGGAATTGAAGTCAAGCTGGCTAGGCAGTAATTATTTGGGTCCTCTTTTTCCCCCTTTTTGAAGATGGCCACAACATTAGCCCTCCTCCAATCGATGGGGACTTCCCCTGTTCTTCAGGACTTCTCAGTTGCCAATGGTTCTGAAATTACTTCTGCCAGTTCTTTTAATATCCTTGGGTGTAATTCATCTGGCCCAGGAGACTTAAATTCATTTAATGTTTCCAGGTGTTCCTGTACTACCTCTCTACCTATTCTATGTTGCATTTCCCATCCTACCTCATCTACTCTTTGTCCCACTCAGAGGAGGCAGATAAATGAATGGTCTTGTATTTGAGTGGGTACCCATGAGAGGAGCTAGAGCAGAGAATCCAGGGTGCTCTTTCTCATATTTGTTTGAGATCTAGCACCCAAAAGTTTCATGAAGTGCACCCTAGTTCTAGTGTTGTGTGATAGGGGAAACGGTTTTTCCTTATCTACTTTCTCCACACCGTGTATGATTTTATAAACTTCAATCAGGTCACCTCGTAGGCACCGTCGTTCAAGAGTGAAGAGGCCCAGCCATTGCAGCCTCATATGGTAAGGAAGTTGTTCCAATCCGCTAATCATTCTGGCTGGGCTCCTCTGTACTTTTTCCATTTCCATAATATCCTTCTGGAAGTATGGTGACCAGAACTGTACACAATACTCCAGATGGGGCCTCACCATAGATTTCTAAAGAGGCAAAATGACACTTGCTGACTTATTTTCTATACCCTTCCTAATGACCCCTAGCATTGACTTTGCTTTTTTCACTGCTGCGGCACACTGGGCTGACACCTTCATTGAGCTGTTCACCAGGACACCAAGGTCCCTTTCCTGGTTTGCTGCAGAGAGTTCAGAGCCCATCAGCTTATAAATGTACTGTAATTGGTTTCACACACACCCCAACGTGCATCACCCTGCACTTGCTAATGTTGAAACTCATTTGCCACTGGTTTGCCCACTCCCCCAGTGTCAAGAGATCCCTCTGGAGTGCTCACAATCTCTCTCAGTTTTTACTACCCTGTATAATTTAGTGTTGTCGGTAAATTTGGCTACCTTGCTATTTACTCCTACTTCTAGACCATTTATAAAGAGGTTGAAAAGCAGTGGTCCCACTACTGATCCTTGGGGGACAACACTCTTTACCTCCTTCCACTTGGAGAAGTGTCCATTTAGTGCTACCCCCTGTTTCCTGTCCCTTAGCCAGTTGCTGATCCAGGACAAGACCTGTCCCTTTATTCAAGAGCCTTTGGTGTGGGATCCAGGGGAGTATGATTTGATCCCATGTTGGAGAAGTGCCCCCCAACCTTTGTTATGTGCAAAAGAACCAACGTTCCTCTTTTGAAAATGTTTGTACCCCTATTACAGTATCTCTCTATGTAAATGTCATATGCTCATAACACTTCTGAAATGATGAGCATAAAAATGCTGTATGTTATTAACACCTCAACATTGAATGAGTGAATGTTTATTTATGGTTATTAACCAAATCACACATAATAAAAAATTGTTATACAATAAAATATAACATGATAAAACAGTATAAAATATATTACTGGAAAATACAGAGCTTGTTAAAAAAAGATCATTTATGGGTAAAACACTATATATAATTAGGAGAGCTCAAGCCTCTATCAGTTATACATCTACGTTTGATCATAGCAGCGTAGCAAAACCTGGCAACACAATTTGTGATCTGAGGGGACCTATCTGAAAAGAGTAGCTTAGCATAGTAGTTGGTAGGTCTCCCAGTATGTTTGCAAATAATAGGATGTATAAGCTCCTTCTGTAGTTCTTGATAAAAGGAGCAGCATAAAAGAACATGGGTCACAGACTCAATCTGGCTATTATTGCAAGGACATAGCCTCTCTGGGTAAGGGATATTTTGAAATTTCCCATCCAAAAGTTTGGAAGGGAGCACATTCAATCTGGCTAAAGAGAAGGCCCGGATTATTTTTGTAGACATAGAGCTAGAGGTAAAAAGACATCTTGAATGCATTGTATGTGACTATGCTATTGGTGCCCATTTGGCTCAAGTGTTCCTGGAAATCTAGAGAGAGAGAATTTTACAGGCTCTGGTAGGAGAGCTCTTCTGTTTGTTTTCTGCATGCTTTTATGCCTGCCAAGAAGAAAAAGCCTTTTTTAAAAAAAAAGTTGGGTGAGAAAACCTTCCGATACCTCCTTCCAACACACATCACTGCAACGTCTTGATTTCGTGGCCGTGGAGAAAGCTGAGTCAGACATGGCGTCTGGTGGGAAAGGGCCAGAAACTTCTTCCTCTGCAGATCTAGATCTATTCAAGGAAATGCGACAAATCAAAATGGAGCTGGCTGGCCTAATGAGCCTGGGTTTGAAAGACGTGACACAGAAGATTGATGAGGTGTCACGGAAGGTTGATGATACAAAGCAAGAATTAGCCCATGAAATCAAACAAACACAAGCGGGAGTTGACAGCAATGGTCAAAAACTGGAGAATTTGGCAGGAGAGATTAAGAGATTGGATCAACTTGTTACCAAGAATGAAAGTGCCATTAACTCCCAAAAACAAGAATTACAGACAGCCAAAAAGAAATTAACTTATATGGAGGACTACTCTCAAAGGCAGAATGTAAAACTGATTAATTTTGAAGTTCAAAAGAGGGGAGAACTGAAACAAAAAGTGCTGGCATGGCTTAATTCATTTCTACCTTGACAACTTTCAGAGGAAGACATAGCGAGGATTCATTATCTGGGCAACTCAAGAGAAGGAAGTTCAAGACCAATAATACTTATGTAAACAAAGAACGTCTCATGTCTTCTATTAGGAAAAATCCGGATTTTTTGAAGAGGGGAGATAAAATTGTGCAAGTCTATCAAGACTTTTCTAAAGAAACCTCTGACTGGTGAAAATCGATGAAACCAGTAACAACAGTACTATTGAAACATAATCTTCACTACTCTTGGGGCCATCCCCTTTTTCTGAAAGTTTGGAAAGGTTCCATCCAGCGCACAATTTATTCCCTGGAGGAAGGCCAGCACCTTTTGAAAGCATGGAATATTCAAGCTGATTCGACCTCTTCTAGTTCGACTCCTGGGACATCAGCTATAACATCAGAATGAAGATCAAGTGAAGCTCAGCAATTCATCTCTCTCTCTCTCTCTCCTTTCCTCCCCCATGCTTCCCTTTTTTCCCTCTCCGCCTTTTCCCTTCTCCCCTTTTCTCCGTTCCCCTCTCCCCTCTCCCCCCTTTTTAACTCTCCCTTGGGGTGGGTGGGAAAGAGGGTGGTTTGGAGGGGGATAGAATAGTTTCCTGGAAAAAATGTTACACAGTATTAAGTTGACTAAAGAGCTTGTGGCATCTTGGCTGGTTACAACCCGTGGACGGATTTCCCTCCTCCCACCCCTTAAGGGCACATACAAAGTGTATGGCAGCTAGTGGGGTGGGAGAAAAGAATATAAGTTTAGGGTGGAGGGTTTGGATTATTTTAGTTGCCTTGTTGTTAATAGTAGGTGTTAAGTTTTGTTTTTGCACAATGGGACCATTCCAGAATATTAAAAAAAAATAGCTAAATTATGGAAATTTATAAAATTAGCAACTCTGAACGTGAAAGGTCTGGGGTCAATTTTGAAGAGGAAGAGAATTGAAGTGATGATTAGGAGGCATAAAATTGGCATTGCCTTCTTGTAAGAAACTCATCAAAAAAGATGGCGTTAATGAATTAAACATTCCAAATATTGATATTTATGAGAAAAGTTTTGGTACATCTAAAGCAAGCCATCTTAATTTAAAGGAGTTGTGAATGCATTGTTGAAAATGTGGTGAAAGATTCTGAAGGCAGATATATAATACTCCAAGTTCTAATGGGTAAAGACCAATATACTCTGGTAAATGTATATGCACCAAATGCTAATCAAAGTTTCTTTTACAATGTACTCTGGGATCAGATTGAAATTGTTAAAAAGGGGTGTTTAATAATGGCTGGAGATTTCAATATGGTGTTAGATAAAATTAAAGACAAATCAGTTTATAAGAAGGAAGACTGGAGGGTTAGACACACAACACTAACAAAATTTATAAACAGTACAGGATTGAAAGATGTCTGGAGAGAACTTAAAGGAGACAAAAGAAAATTTACTTTCTACTCACTGGTTCACAAGAGCTATTTTAGGATAGGCTTTCTATTTGTTTCACAAAGTCTAATACCTAAAGTAAATAATACTGATATTGAAATTATAAAAACTACTGATCATGCTATAATGTCAATTGATATAGCAATAAACAAAAACTATAGAGAAGCTAGGAGATGGAGAATGAATTCAAAAAATTTTCATTACCCAGAAGTGGTGGAAGGAGTTAAAAAAGACTGGTTGGAAACTTGGGATATTAATGAAAAGGCTGGAGGAAGAATGGGAATCATATGGGACACCTTAAAAGCTGTAGCCAGAGGCCTTATTATAAGAGAAAACTCTATAATAAAAAAAATGGAAGAGCTTAATAAAAGAAATTTAGAAAATTCAATAGCAGATTTAGAATCCACATTTTTTTCTAACAATGATAAGAAGATACTGAGCCAGATCGAAGCTAAGAAAAAAGAATTAGAAGATTTAGAATTACAAGTACAAAGAAATTTATTGTATTTAAAAAGAATTTTTTTGAATATAGTAATAAAAATTCAAAACTTTTTGCCAGACTAGCTCAGAAAAGAAGGGATAAAAATACGATAGGGAATATAAAAGACTCTTCAGGTAAGGTCTGTACACAAATGAAAGACAAATTAAAAGCTATACAAGAGCTTTATCAAACTCTATAAACAGCTAAAAATAAGAGCAAGGAAAATATAGAAAAATATATTATCAAAAATTTGAAGAGGGCTTTGGAAGAGGGCAATATGCTGGACATGGAGAAACCCATTACAGATCAAGTGATATGTGAGGTAATAGATAAATTAAAGAATAATAAAACTCCTGGAGCGGATGGTCTGGGATCTGAATATTATAAAGTTTTTAAAACAATACTAGTACCCAAACTAAGAAAGCTTTATAATGAATAATGGAAGGAGAACAAGTTCCGAGATCCTGGACCCATTCTTTAACCATTTTAATACCTAAAGCTAACAAAAACTTAATGGACATTGGATCATATAGACTAATATCCCTATTAAATCAGGATGCCAAGATTTTTACAGCAATTCTGGCTAAAAGAATGAATAATTCTATAGCTAAATACATTAAAGACGATCAATGTGGTTTTATTAAGGGAAGACAAATGGCGAACATTACAAGAAGAACTTTAGATGTTCTTTATGAGATGGGGAAAAGCACTACTAAATCAGGTATGTTATCTTTAGACCTTTTTAAAGCTTTTGATTGTGTTCAATGGCCTGCATTAAAAATATTGTTAGAAAAATGGGGATTTGGGAAAAATTTCTTAGGAGTAATAAATCAATTAAGAACATAAGAACATAAGAAGAAGGTACTTCCTCAATAATAGTTACTTCCTCAATAATAGTTAATGATGGAATGACTGAACAAATTACCCTGGGCCAGGCAACTAGACAAAGATGTCCTCTTTCTCCAGTACTTATTGTATTGTTATAGAACTTTTGGCAAATGCAATAAGGGAGAAAATTCCAATAATAAAATTTCATTTAGAAGAATTCGGAGAAATAACTGGACTATGCGTAAATTGGTAAAAGTCAAAAAGTTTATTGACTAATTATGAAAGAGAAGATCTTAAGACAATTTCAAATTTTGGGCTTAAATGCTGTAAAAGTATTAAATATTTAGGAATAGAACTTTATAAGGAGTTTACCAAGACTAAGGGAAAAAAAATTAAAATTAAAAGAAGAGATGAAAAATAGAATACAAATTTACACTAAATTGAATTTATCTTGGTTTGGTAGAATAGCATTGGTAAAAATGAAGATATTACCTAAAATCAATTTTATTTTTAGAATATTACCTGTTCGGTTTTTAGAAAAGGATCTTAAAATTCTTCAAGAAATGATAAATAGGTACTGTAATAGTGGTAAAAAAAATCAAGAATAAACAAACGTTTGTGGTACAGATCTCAAAAAGAAGGAGGACTGGGTATACCTAACCTAAGAAATTATTATATACCTAATCAATTTACTTGTGTGAGGGAAATTTTATTCAAACCAGAGAAGGTAATATGGTGGGAGCTGGAGTCATTAGATATAAAGGGGGATATAAATAAGTTCCTGTTCAGCAATTTTAAAAATAAGGTAGAGATTAAGAACCCCCTCCTGAATGGTTTAAGACTACATGGAAAAAATATCGAAAAACATTATCACCGAAGGGTTCCCCATTATGTTTAATAATAGACTTGGAAATTTTTCTTATGAATTTGAAGCATCATTTGGCTTATTTAAAGCAAAGAAAATAGCTAGATTAAAAGACTGGTTGGGTAAAATTAAAACAAAACAAGACATAAAAACACTTTGCAATCTAATGATTTAATGTGGATAAACTATATCCAATTAGAAAAATGGACAAAGGACTGGGTCAGAAGAAACAGTCAACTTAGAGAATGCACAAAGTTTGAACAGTTTTTGTTATCGCTTCAATTTGACCAGGAAAATATAGAGAAAGGATTAGTATGTAAAATATACATATACATACATAGGTACATATAATATGCATCTTTGGTGGGAATGTGAAATAGTTCAAAAGTTTTGGAAAATGGTTTTTTTAGAGTTAAGAGCGATTATTCAAGTAGATATTGATTGTAATCCAGAGGTAGCATTGTTATCATTGTTAACTAGTAAAGATCATGATGTTAAAACAAAAGAACTAATAGCAAATCTTATGACAGCTGCAAGATTAATTATAGCAAGAAATTGGAAATCCAAACTAGATCTCAGGATGGAAGATTGGTATCACAAACTTTGGGACATAGCCATAAATGATAAATTGTCTTGTAGTTTAAAAGTTAAACGAGGAGAAATGAAGGACATTTTTTACAATATTTGGGGTAAATTTATAGACTATGTATTAGTAGAAGGGAAGGGGAAAGAACCGACGAACATCTCAAGACAGTTCTGGAGAAGAGGACTTTAAGAAGAATATCAAAACAACAGAAGTTGGAGTAGTAAAGGAAAAACTCAAGGAATAACTGAATGGTCCGGGGGGGGGCACCTGTAGGGTAAGAGGTATGGCCAAACATATATATATATATCTACTTTAGTAACCACGGGTATAGACACACTCTCATGTGTTCAATAGTAATGTATTCCAAGCAATATGTAGCCACACAAGTGACACAACTAGTATGCTTAGAAGTAGTGATATCCACTCAAGCACTTCACATGTATCACATTTATATTCTTATGTTACAAAATGAACTCTGATTCTTTGGTCAAGCCTTCCGGCTAGCAGGAGAGAAGGGACTTCCGCTGAACAAGCAAATATGATTCAAGGACCCAATTATGCTTCTAGCTTTGATGATTACACACAAGCAGTTAATATGTGTCTAAGCCATCCAAGAAAGTCTTATCTCGGTCCATGGGCTACCCTGGGCATCTGGCATCCGTCACTATCAAATGGCCAAGGACGTGGATACTCCCATACACTCCTCGCCAGTGCAAGGCAGATCAAACACCCGTACCAATTAGAACATTTAGGTAATGTCAGAAGTACGAAATAAATAACCAAAAGTGTCAATTAGTGTTTGATGTATGTAACAGATGTGTGTGACGTGATTTCGGTTTGGCGGGGGCAAAAGAGTGGTGGAAAACCCTATAAAATATATCACCTTCCAATTCTTGGGTGGACACCCCGCCTGAATCTGTATCGAGCAGGGTCTCCCTGATTGTCAATCAATAAATTTCTTTCTCGTCTTCAAGGACTCAGACTTGATTTTTTCAGTCTACAGAGCTCTAGCACGCCGGCAAAGGACCCCATAAATTCTAATTCCTTTCACACCAATATTGTTATTTGTTTGTTTGTCTGTTAATTTTTAAAAAATAATAAAAAAGTGTTCCTGGAAATCTATATCCCAGATCCTATGCTTGACAGTTGCTTTGGCATTGATGTAGCCCATCACTATAAGGGTGTTAATAGAGAGACCTATCCATTGTGTTTTTTTGACTACAAAAGATTTCCAATCTGACTGGAAGGTGTCTAGGAGTGTCAGGGGAGCCAGACCAACAGGAAGAAGCATAAGTTTGAGCCAGTAATTAATCATGAGGGCTTTTACCCATGCTCTAATGGAAACTAATCCAGTCTTCAGATGTAGGGCTGTGTTAGGGGTGCAAGGAGGCACACCCAGGATTGATCTCAAAAAGATTCAAAGGAATGTAGATTTGCACATGCAAATATTGTGGAGCCATAAAGCAACTGTGAGATCACCTTGCCCTTGAAGACTTGTACTGCTGAAGGAACATATCGTCCACCATTAGAAAAAAAGAATCTGTTTAAAGCTGTGGTACTTTTCTGAGCATTCAAAAAAGAGTATTTTATATGGGATGTCCATGAGCCTGTGGAGCTGAATACTATGCCCAGATATTTATAGCACACCACCTGTTCTATAGAGTGATTATTTATTACCTATTTGTGTTTAGCCCTCCTTCTGCTGGTAACAAGTACTTTGGTCTTGGCATAATTAATAACTAGTTGTTCCTGATTACAGTATGAGGAGAAGGCTTTCAAAAATCTTCTAAGGCAAATACAAGTTAAGGATAGTAATACTGCATCATCGGCGTAAAGTAACATGGAGATAGGGCGTGAGAACAGCTTAGGAGGATGAAAGTCAGATTTTGATAATTTATCCACAATGCCATTGATATAAAAATTGAACAATGTGGGGGCTAGAATACAACCCTGTTTTACCCCATTGAACACTGGGATTGAATTAGATAAAGCTCCTGTTGAGTTGCAAAGAACTTGCAAGCTGGTGTTTTCGTAAAGACGTTGAATTAGAAGAAGGGGCCTCCTGTCTATGTTGGTTTCCTCAAACTTAGCCCAGAGTTTGCATCTTGGAATAAGATTGAAAGCTCACTTAAAGTCAATAAAAGCCGCATACAAGGTACCTCCCTTAGGGGATGAGTATTTCTGAGGAAGATGATGAAAAATAAATCCCTGATATAGTGTGGACCTTCCAGACCTAAAGCCGGCCTGCTCCTCTGCCAAGAGGTTCTCTGCTTGTAACCAGTCAGTTAGTTTATTCAAAAGGTGACTAGCATACAGCTTGCTGACTGAGCTAAGTAAACTAGTTGGTTGATAGTTGGCTGGATCTCCTCTGTTTCCCTTTTTAAAGATTGCGACAATGATGGCAAGGCCCCAATCCTCTGGAATACATCCTGTTTGATTAATCCAGGAGAACAGGGATGCCAGTACTGGGGCCCACCAGTCGGAATTGGACTTTAAAAGTGTACCCAAGTTGGGATAAGTCCCAATGGAGTCAGCCTACAAGAATGGACCCACTATGATCTGATATGGGGACTTGGGGCCCTCCCAACTACCACCTCAACATTTAATCTCAAATGCATTGCAGAGAGAATTGTCTTAAAATGAGTGCAGAAAATATTTTTGTGTTGACATTTTCTGCTTTGTTAAATTATGATTAAATACAGGGTACTGGAGAAATCTCACTGAGAATATGAATACTGCACAGTCATTGGTGCCTAATTGGTCTGATGTGCTGCTGTAATCAAATCAAAACCTCAAACTATTTCTCAGATAAGTGAGTGAAAGGGAGACAGATCTGCATAGAACCTCTTCTCAGATATGCACAGAGATTTTATTTCTGTATTGAGTGTCATGAAGCAGATTGCAACGCAGCAATCCTTTCCAGTGTTTTTGAAGTAGAGCATATTCAGAAGTTGTTTACTACTCCTTTCTTCTGGGTGCATCCTGGGACTCTGCAGCTCTTCCAAGGCCCCCAGCTGACTTTTCTCCTGGGAGGCACAGTGGAGAATCGAACTCGAAACCTCTGGCTCCCCAGCCAGATACCTAAATTACTCACCCATGTGGCATCAAGTCAGTTCTGACTTTTGGTGACCCCTTTTCAGGGTTTTCTAGGTAGACAGTAGTCAGAAGTGGTTTACCATTCCTTTCTTCTGGGTGTGCCCTAGGACTCTGCAACTTGCCCAGGGACACTTAGGTTGGCTCTTCTCCCTGGAGGCACAGTAAGGAATTGAACCCCAACCCTCTGGCTCTGCAGCTACTGTGTGTACCTAACTGAGGTATCCAGCTTGTATAAAACAAATTAGAGATGGGCACAAAATGAACTTTTAATTCATTTCATTATTCGTTATTCATTTTGTTATGTAACAAAATGAATAACAAACCCCAGAGTGATTTTAGAACAAAACGAACAGAACAGAACAAAATTCCGTTCATTTCATTAATGGTGGCGGTCTCCTACCTGGTGCCGCTGGAGTCTTTGGTCTTCCTGGCTGCAGGCGGAAAAGCTGACCTGCCCGTGCTATAGCTGTAGCGCGGGCCACATGGTCGGAAGTAAAAATAAAAATAAAAATAAAAATTAAAAAGGAGCACTTGACCGGACCCCAGGGGTGGCCTGGTCAGCACACTAAAATCACGAAAATTAAAAATTAAAATTAATAATAAAGACAGGGCCCCCGGGGCCCACGGTCGGTGCTTTAAAAATATTTTTTTAAAAAAAAAACTGGCCTGCACTACAGCTGTAGTGCGGGCCAGGAACCCGGAAGGTGCGTCTGCTAGGAGTAAAGAGGCAACCTGATTCTACGAGCCTTTGTGGAAATATCAGGCTCCTGCCGAACAGCCAGCATAACTCCCTCCCTCTCTCCTTCCCTCCCTTTCTGCCCGTCAGAGGAGCCCAGCAAGCCCAGCACGTGAATGAGTCGGGACACCCCAAAGCACATGCTGCTGGAGCATTGCAGCGGGAGGGGGAGAGAACGGAGGGACAGAGGGACAGAGGGACAGAGGGAGAGGCTCCTGCCTGGCTGTGTCTCTCTCTATCTCTCACCTGCCCCCCCACCCCCCAGTGCGGGCCCTGTCAGCAGCAGGCAGGTTCTGCGGGGAGGGGAGGAGAAGGAGGAAGGCAAATGAGGGTGTGAGTGATCAAGCGAGCCAGGGAGGGAGGGAAGGAGGGCTGGCTGTGGTCCTGGCTGTCCCCCATCCCAGATGTCTTCAATTTCCCCTCTCCATCGCTCACTTGTGTGCGGTGAGCTGAGGCAGAGGCAGCGCAAGAGCAGAAGCTCCGGCAGCAGGAACCCTGACCACTAGAGTGTGGTGGCAGCAGCGGCAATTTAACTGTGGCAGCCAAAATAAACGGGGCCCTCACTATTTATTGGCCTGCCCCCCTCACTGCATGGATGCTGCCGTGGCCCTCACTGCACTTGGTGGCCACCGTTGGAGCCATGAAGGTGGTGTGGCTGCTGCTCCTGCTGGCACCAGCAGTGCGCAACGATGGGCTGGGCCAGGTGGTGGGCAGTCGCCAACACCCACCCAGGAAGCTCATCCCGCTTTCCTATGAGCAGCTCAGCCCCAACATCCCTGAAAAGACGCTGGGGGCCAGCTGCAGGTACAAGGGCAAGATCGCCCACAACTCAGAGTGCTTCAAGGAGTTCATGTCCAACTACAACCCGAGCCGCCGGTGCCGGTTGTAAGAACCCAAACCGGTTCGGGTTCATATGAATTTTTTTTAACATTCGTACGAACCCGAACCCAAACCGAACCAAGGGTGGGCCCAAACCAGACGAACCCGAACCGTGGGTTTTCTGGTTCATGCCCACCTCTAAAACAAATATCAAATCCACTACATTTTTAGCAAGACAAGGAGTGCTATTTTTCATCCTGCAATTTATACAAAAACCTGTCAGCCTGACTAATGTCATTCCCTCTGAGAAGCTCAGCCTGCACCCACAGCAAGCACAGGATATTGTTCAGTTGATTAAAAAGATGCACCTCACCTTTACAAGGCCATGCAATAAAGCCACAGTCACTGCTGCTTTGCTTTATTTAGGTGACTTGCATAATTTTGTTTACATTTGTCAAAAACAAACCACAAAGAACCCCATATTCCCACTCTGATAAATGCCACTCTGGGTTTGATGAGAGAAAAGGGTGGGAAATAAATATATAAATGCTTTTTTGTTTGTTTTCAAACCACCAGAAAATACTTCCCCTGGCCAAGAAAAGTAATTTGCATGTGCGGGGACACCAAGGTAAGAGGTAGGCCTCTCATAATACTTATAACTGAGACCAGTCAAGTTAAATTCTGATTTGTGGTGAGTCCTGTTAGGGTTTTTCAGGGAACGAGTACAGTAGGACCTCCACATTCGCAGGGGATCGGTTCCGGGCCACCCTGTGAATACCGAAATTTGTGTATAAAAGTGAACACTCTTATCCAGGGGTGATGGTGGCAACAGGGGTGGTGTGGTACCAGGGGTGAAAACTTTCACCCCCAACACCCCCCTACCACTGGGCAGGAAAGTGAATCTTCACTCCAGCTGGTCCTTCAGGCTGCCATACCTTCGGGTGAACCAGGTGGCATGAAGGTACTCTCTCCTGCTGCCCAGTCCAACAACCTTCACAGCGGGAGTGGGTGAAAGCCACACTGGCACCTCATCACTCCTGCTGGGCAGGTCAGTGGACAGAGCAGCAGGAGAGAGTGCCTTCACTCAACCGGGTCCTCCGCACTGCTGCATCTTTGGGTGGACTGGGCAACAGGAAGGCACTCCTGCCACCTGGTCTGTCGACCTAGCAGGAGTGGTGGGGTGATGGGAGGGTGAAAGTGGAACTGCTTGGCCCAGCCCTTTGGGCAGACTGGGTGGCGCAAAGATGCTCTCTCCCACCACCCGGTCTGCTATGCTTACACCCCTGGCATCCCATCACTCCCACTGGGCAGCATGGCGCACTAGGTAGTACGAGAGCACTACCGTCCACCACGCTGCCCCACCACCACGTGGCTTGGCCCTTTCTGCTTCCCAGCAGGGGTGGTGGGGTGTCAGGGCAAAAGTGCTACCCAGTCTGCTGCCCAGTCAGTGCAGCGCAGCTTTCCCCCCTGACGCCCCACCATCCACTGATCACTAAGTGCAAATAACTGAATCTGCAGATGGTGAATCAGAAGATATGGGGGTGGTACTGTGCTCAGATTTGTTTTACCATTGCCTTCTCCTGGAGGCACGTCTGGGACTCTGCAGCTTGCCCAAGGCCACTCAGGCTGGCTGTTCTCCTAGGAGGCCCACTGGGGAACCAAGCTCCAGATACCTAAACCACAGCAAGATAGCCAGATGCCTAAATCACTGAGCTACTTGGTCAATACCACTTAATTGACATACAGCAGCTATGTTGACTTTTTGTCTGTTTACAGTTTGAAATGTTTATTTGCTTTTAAAGACATTCACAAAGGTCACCATCCCTATCAGAAATTCACCCAGATCTTCCTTAGAGGTCTTTCTGCAGCCCCAAATTACACTTGTCACCAAGGTTGTATAAGACAACACATCCTTTCTGAGGGTGGTACCCAATCTTTAGAATGTTATCTGGCAACCTCTTTGGCACCAGGTGAAAACCCAGCCTTTTATAGCCCTTTAAAGATAATAATTTTAATCTACTTGGCATTTGGCTGCCTTGTTCTCTTGTTTCAGAGTTATCAACAGTATTTGTGGTTGGATTCTATATGTTTGTATTTCTTCTTGATGTATAAATGAGCTGCTCAGGAAAACCCTTCAGGGCTGAAGAGAAAGGGGAAATGAAATAAATAAACAGGCAGGAAACTGTCTGAAAGAGGCTGGTACTGTAATTAGTCTCAACACCCAAAGGTATTGTTTGTTATTCTTCTCGGAGTGGACAGAAACCACCAAAGCACTCTCAACATATGAAGCCAAGAAAGACCTTTATCTATACTGGACCATGGACCCTGCTGAGAACCAAATTTTACTAAGACTGCTCTGCTAGGTGCCCCCACCAAGACCTTGCCTGAATCCACTTTACCCAAAGTTCCTTGATTCAGGATGCAGCAGTTTAAAAAGGTTAAACTCACTCCATAAAACTGTACATTCTTGCTAGAGAAACAGTATATTTTTATTCCTGAGTGGCCTTTGCAGCCAAATGGGTGGGTGGTGAAAGAAAGAAAGAAAGAAAGAAAGAAAGAAAGAAAGAAAGAAAGAA
>JAHTLZ010000038.1:163380-186602 GCA_023846285.1 Phrynocephalus versicolor | reverse complement strand
CCATGGGTGGCACACAACTTCCTTCTGTCACGTATAGTTACCCTTGCAGAGGTTGTAGACACCGGAACCACCTCTAGCCATTTAGAGTAAGAATCCACTACAATAAAAAAAATTGACCCTGGAAGGGGCCTGCGAAGTCCAGATGGAGTCGGGACCATGGCTTGTGCGTATCTTCCCATGCCTGTACAGGAGCACGGGCTGGGACTGATCAAAACTCCTGACATGGCTGACAACTCTGTACCCACTCAACAATCTCTTGGTCAAGGCCTGGCCACCAAACATAACTTATAGCCAGGGCCTTCATTCTCACCACCCCGGATGAGATCTACCATTACTCTTTTCCACAAGGGCAGTGGGACCACTATTCAACTTCCCTGTAGCAGACAACCCTTGTGCACTGACAGCTCATTCTTCCATAACACAAAACTCATGAACACCATCCCTGCACAGCACATGGGCCACCCCCTCTCCACCCAGTCCAAGGCCCAAGACAATACATGGTCTTTGGACATATATTTAGCAGTGTCCCTCAGGTGGAGGGGTGGTTCTAGCAACTTTTGAGCTGCATAATCTGATATGCAGGTGCCGGATTGGGCCCAATTTCCGGTAATGGGAGATGGCTAAGGGCATCTGCATGGCCCATGGCTTTTCTTTTTCTATACTGCAGGGAATACTGATATCCAGCTAGGAACATTGATCACTTCACAGCCCTGGAAGATAACATTTGTGGTGTCTGTCGATCTGGTAAAAACAGATCCAACAATGGCTTGTGGTCAGTGACAATGTTGAAGGGTTTACCATACAAATAATCATGAATTTTCTTAACCCCCTTCACTATAGCCAGCCCCTCCTTGTCAATTTGAGCATAATTACGTTCCGTGAATGACATGGTCTGTAAAAAGTAAGTCACTGGTATCTCACTCCCATCTGGGAGCCAATGCCCTAAAACTGCCCCAATCCCATAGGGTGATATGTCACAGGCAACTATCACCGGGAGAGTCTCATTAAAATGTGCCAGCACCTTATTAGATATCAAGAGATCTTTAACTGCCTGAAAAGTTGCATCCTGTTGATGTCCCCAAACCCATTTGGCCCCCTTATATAACAATCTATGTAGTGGTTCTGCTACTGCAGACTTATGCAGCAAAAAGACATGATAAAAATTTAAAAGTCCCCAAAAGGCTTGCAGTTCTCCCTTGTGCATGGGTGGTGGGGCATTACAGATAGCATAGACTTTTTCTTGCACCGGGTGCATTCCATTGGTATCTACTGCAAAACCCAAAAGATCTATATGTGAAATACCCAGAAGACACTTCTCCCTTTTTACCTTGCACCCCACAGTCTGAAAACATTGCAAAACAGTCTGCAGTTGTGTAGCAACAGGTGGCCCTCTGTTCAAACCCAGGGCCCCATCAAAAACAGCTGGAAATTCTTCACAGATCTCTTCTATCTCCATTGTTAAAGTGGCCATGACCTGATGGATACCCATAACTGCAATGCCCAGTGGGTCAAACCAGTTCATTCCCAATAAACTAGTATACGGGCCTGTTGCATTATGGATTAAGTGGACACAGAGTCTTGGGGTGCAATCATCTGGCCTTCAGGCAGCATTTCTGTCTGTGTCTCTCTCTGGGCTGCATCAGCTGCATGTGTGTGTGTGAGATAGTGTGTGTGGGTGTGTGAGGTGATAATACTGCCTGAGAGACCAGTCTTTTATTGATAAGAGAAGAACAATAGACACAGGAAGACATCCCATCGGTGGGAGGGAAATGCATGTCTATCTGGAAGACCATATTAGCTTGTTATTGATGAAGACCCAGGGAAGGAAGCTGTGGGGCCAAGGGTCACAGAGCAGCTGGCCCTGATGTGTCCTGATATCCTCTGGCCGTGCCATCCTGTTTTGCTGCCTCCTTGAGCTTAGCTCAGCACATCGGTTCCTGCTCGGCCCTGGGGATTGCTGGGAAATGCAGGCCACGCAGACCCCAGGTCTTTCAGCTGCCTTCTGTGTGCTGGCCAATTTGGGGGTTCAGAGATATGGGGGAATGAAATTCCCACACGGGCCCTCTGTTATAAACAAATCTAAGTCCCAGACCCTTTGAATTGGACCCTAAAGGTTTCCACTCTCCAGATAGCTATCACATTTTTTTAAAAAATCCCAGAGTGAAAAGGGCACTGGACAGAGGGGAGGAACTTCCCTCAGACACAATTGTCTTAGAGTTCTAACTGAAATATTGGATACCGGTGATCCTATTTCCAAATGCACCTTACCTCAGGACCACATCTATGCAAACCATCACACATATTTGACTGGGAGTGGATGTTCAGCACTTGCAGTATATCCATAAATGGGGCATCAGCATCCTCGAGAAAACTCGCTGTCTGCCACAATCTCACCCCACCCCATGCTTCTCAGGCCAGACTAGAGTGGCAAACACAGGTAATATGACCAGATTTTCCACAGGCCCAACAGACGACATCTCAGAAATGACAAGTCCACCTCATGTGGCTCTCTCTGCAACTCCCACACACTTGTCATGATTGATCAGGGGCCTGATTGGTCCTTAAGGAGGTGGGATGGATTGACTGCAGGATGCTCCATTGTGTCCGGTAAACACTGTCTTCCTCAGAGTCCCTGCCCTCATCCAGACTCTCCTGATGTACGGCTAGCTCCCTAGCAGCCTGTGGACTACACAGCCAAAGACCCTCACTGTAACCCTGTTCAGTGGCCGCTGCCATTTCCACCACCTGGGTAAGGGTAATGTCCTTAGTAGCTATCATCTTACACCACAATTTAGTGTCTATTCAACCCTTCGTAAACTGATCTAACAACATATCTTCCAAACTAATGAACTCACACCTACGCGCAAGCTTCTGTAACGCCATTAAAAACTCAGTAGCTGACTCTTGGGGTTTCCTCATCCGATCATAAGGCCCCATCCTCTGCGCCATCTTGGTAGGTTTGGGTGCAAAATGTGCGGTCAACAGATTCACCAATTGGTCATACGATACTGTCTTAATATTTGCTGGTGCCACCAAAGTCTTGGCTAGCCTCAGCATGGCCATGTCGCACACCGACAACAGGACAGCCCACTTCATCACGTTGTCTGCAACCCGATGTAACTCTAGGTGAAAAGACAGCCAATTGACCCAATGTTCCCAATCATGGGTGGTGCTAAATTCTGGCAATCTACCCACAGGGATAGCCATCATGACCGATTGCGATGGTGTAGGATTGGCACTCACCGCTGGAGCCCTTGTTCTGTACAGTGTGTTTGTAAGTTCCCGTGACACTCCAAAACCTGTCCCACTCAGATCCTGCTCAATGACATCCATCCTTATTGCCAGTAAGGCGTCTTGAGTCCAATAGACAACAGACAACACCACGGCAGTCACTCAGCGCTTTATTCCATCCCAAACACATGAAGTACAAAAGCAAAATAAACCGTCCACTATAGAAGACCCACCCAGACCCTACTGAGTGGTTTAAACAACCCATGCATTCCCCAATTGGATAGACATGATCATCCCCATTGACAATCTCCACACCTGTGTCTAATTAGTATGCAAGGGCTTAACCCGTTTCTACTTAGCTCAAGAAATGGTAAACTTAGATCAAACACTCCCTGTCCCTAACACTTCCAGAATTCTTCTTAGGACATAAAACCCCTATTCTTATTAATTTTGTTAATTTTATTGGTCCATCACTCGTAGTCTCGAAATTAGACTGCTGTAATGCTATTTATGTGGGGTTGCCTTGGAAGTTAATGTGGAGCCTTCAACTACTGGAGAATACTGTGACCAGATTAATAATGGAGTTGAGAAGATACCAACATAAGAAGATAGCCCTACACTTGCCACACTGTACTGGCTGCAAATCTGTTACCACATTGACTTCAAGGTTCTAACATTGATATACAGAGCCCTAAATGGTTTGGGACCTTGCTATCTGTCAGACCGGCTCCTTCCGCAGAATTCTGCCTACATCATCCAATCACCTCAGGCAGGTGACTTGAGGGTCCCAATGTAGAAAGAGGCCCATAAATCAACTACAAGGAACTGGTCCGCCTCAGTAGTGAGCCCTCGCTTGTGGACCCAACTTCCACATGAGATTCATTTGGCTCCCGCACTGTCAGTCTTTAAAAAACAACTGAAGACATGGATGTAGTCACACACACACACCATTTCATGGTTCAGGTACTGTGGTTCCACTATATTGCGGGGTTGCAGTACCTGCCCTGGCTCCAGTTGATTAGCACTGAGGTGGGTGAGAAAAACCTTTATTTCTCCACCTCAGTGCCACTGAGCTGGAGCCCAGGGTGTGGGGAGGGGGGGACGTTTAAAGCCCAGGCTTTTAAAACCTTCCCCCCTTCCCCAAGCCCCAGATCCGATACCCCATTGCTGCCGGCCCGCGTGGGACCATGTGGGCGGGCGGCAGGGGGCGATCGCATCACCCTACACCACCCCCGTGCTCCTCTGAGAAGCCTCAGGCTGCGTGGCCAAGGGGGGGGGTGATAGCATCGCCCCACGCTTCTGCCCCGCACTCCTCTGAGAAGCCTCGGGCCACGAAGGCAGGTGGCGGGGGTGATCGCATCACCCCATGCCGCTGCCCTGTGCTCCTCCAGACGCCTCAGGGCCTCGTGGGTGGGTGGCAAGGGGTGATCCCATCGCCCCACACCTCCCCCCGTGAAGCCTCGGGTTGCGCGGGTGGGCAGTGGGGGTGATCGCATCACCCCACGCCGCTGCCCGGCACTCCTCTGAGAAGCCTCGGGCCATGCAGGCAGGCAGCAGGGGGGGTGATCGCATCACCCCTCGCCGCTGCCCTGTGCTCCTCCAAGGTGGGGGTGATCTCAGAGGAGGGCGGGGGGCGGGGTGATCACATCACCCCACACCACTGCCCCACACTCCTCTGAGACGCCTCAGGGCCGCACGGGTCGGTGGCGGAGGTGATCGCATTGCTCTGGCCTCTCCTCCACGAAGCCTTGGGCCATGTGGGCAGGCGGTGGGGGGGTGATTGCATCGCCCCACACGACCCCCGCGCTCCTCTGTGAAGCCTCAGGCCGTGCAGGCAGGTGGCGGGGATGATCACATCGCCCCATGCCGCTGCCCCACACTCCTCTGAGAAGCATCGGGCTGCGCAGGCGGGCAGCGGGGGGTGATCGCATCACCCCCTGCCTCCCCCCGCGAAGCCTCAGGCCGCACAGGTGGGTGGAAGAGGGTGATTGTATCACCCCACGCTCCTCTGAGATGCCTCGGGGCCGTGCGGGCAGGTGGCGGGGGTGATCACATCGCCCCTGCCTCCCCTCCAAAAAGCCTTGGGACATGCGGGCGGGGGGTGATCCCATCGCACCACGTTGCCACCCTGCGCTCCTCTGAGAGGGCTTGGGCTGCGCGGTAGGGCGGCAGGGGATGATCACATCGCCCCATGCCTCCCCCCGCGAAGCCTCAGGCCGCACAGGTGGGCGGCAGAGGGTGATTGTATCACCCCACGCTCCTCTGAGATGCCTCGGGGCCCTGCGGGCGGGTGGCAGGGAGTGATTGCATCGCCCCACGCTGCCGCCCCGCACTCCTCCAAGGCCATGCAGGTGGGTGGCATGGGCAATCACGCTGCCCCACAATTTCCATTGAAATGCATTGGTTCAATGCATTTCAAAGGAGAAAAATTCTTATTTGAGATGGCCCGGACGAGAAGTCTTGGGGTGGTGCGGGCAGGTGGCGGCGAGAGGTCAGATCCTGCAACACTGCTGGCACATACCACCCCAAGACTTCTCAGACCGCAGCAGCAGGCGGATCTGATCGCCCCCCGCCCCCAGGCCCCACCCGACCCACATCTGCATATCGCGGATTTTCGGTCATTGCGGGTCAGGTGGGTCCCTAACCCCCACGATAGGCGGGGGTTACTGTATACAGATCTGCTTAATTACTCTTTTCTCAATCTGATTTTCAATGTGTTTATTCTGTCTCTGCTGATTGTTGCTTCTCAAATATCTGCTTATGATTTTATTGTTGATTCAGCTATGTTTATTTTTTATTTGTTATGTTATTTTTATATTGTACATTGTTCTGTTTCATCATTATGTAATTTTGTAAACCACCCAGAGTGGCCTTGTTGCTAGATGGCATGGTATAGAAATCCAATAAATAATAATAATAATATGACTCCATAGCAATCATAGCTTATTATCATAATGCTAAATGAGAAAGAACAATATCAATTATATTGAATTAGTCCAGTGTTGTTGTTGGTGGTGATAATTATGGTCACAGAGACTTTGAAAGACCTGTTTCTCCACTATTGCATGAAACTAGAAATATGAATAGCAACTGTCTTGTTGCATAGACCTTGAAAAAGCACTAGAATTCATCAGAAGAGCTCCATGGTGCAGAAGGTAAACTGCAATCAAAGCTTCTTTTCATGCCCTGATTTTGATCCCAATGTGTTTATGTAGCCCTCTGAAGTTTAATTTAGCCTTCCTTCTTTCTGAGTTTGGTAAAATGCATACCCAGCTCACTGGGGAGAAAATGCTATTTGCATTATTATGTTGTAAACTGCCCAGAAAGTGCTTTAGCACTATAGCATGGTATATAAGTCAAACCAACAACAACATCTGATTATTTATATATTTTTCAGCAATCAGGGTATCCTTTGGAGCTTGCTGTGTGCAGCATTCACCCAAGTCCAGAAATGTCCACCACACTCAAAATCTCTTAAAGGTACAGATTAGAGACAGGTTAGAGTGCTGGACCAAAGCTAACATAATAAGTTTCAACAGGGAGAAATGTAGGTTCCTACACCTAGGCAGAAAAAATGAATTGCACATATGTTGGGAGGCACCTGGCTGGAGAATAGTACATGTGAAAGAGATCTAGGAGTCTGGGTGGACCACAAATTGAACATGAGTCAGCAGTGTGACAAGGCTCAGGGAACTGGGAATGTTTAGCCTTACAAAAGAAGTTTGAAAGGGGATATGATAGCCAATGTTTAAATATTTCAAAGCATGTCATGTTGAAGAAGGGACAGATTTGTTTTCCCTAGCTTCAGAGACTAAGACTCAGAGCAAGTGTGTCAAACTACAGGAAAAGAGATTCCATTTGAACATTAGGAAGTCTTGTCTGACAAATCTTTTAGAATTTTTTGAAAAGGTCAGCAGGCATGTAGATTTGGGTGAACTGGTGGATATAGTCTATCTGGATTTTCAAAAGGCTTTTGATACAGTCCCTCACCAAAGGCTGCTGAGAAAATTGCACAGTCAGGGGATAAGAGGGCAGGTCCTCTTATGGATTGAGAACTGGTTGAGATCCAGGAAACAAAGAGTAGGTGTCAATGGGAAATTTTCACAATGGAGAGAGGTGAAAAGCGGTGTGCCCCAGGGATCTGTCCTGGGACCGGTGCTTTTCAATCTGTTCATAAATGACCTGGAGACAGGTCATGATGATGAGGATGGCGGACGGCAGCAGCCTCGCGGCGTTTCGGCACCTCAGCGTCTCGGGCGTTTTACAGTTTTTGCTGCCGGTTCGTTTGTTTTTATTTCTTCTTTAATGCTTGGGCACGCCAGGGCGCCGGGGAAGAAGAAGGGGAAGAAGAAGGTTTTATGAACTGACCTTTTCCAGAGGTTGAGCCTTTTACTATGCTCATGCTGAGCCGAGCGGAGCTACGCGGAGCGATGGCCGCCTGGCGGAGCCGCCAGTCTCTAGCTTGCAGGTCGGCTGCCTCCCCTGGGACACCACCCGGTTCAGGCCGAACCCATCGAATCCACCGAGTTTGCCTGCCTGGAAAGGAGGTGGAGGACGCTAAACATCTTGTCCCCCCTTCAGATGCTCCCGCCGTGCTGCTTTCAGCGCTCACTTTGGGGGGTTTCTGCCGAGCCCGCCGAGCCAGCTCTCCCGGAAAGGAGGGGGAGGACTCAAGATATCTCGTTCTCCCTTCGGACGTTGCTGTGCTTGCCCTCCTGCGTTCCCCTTGTGGGGGGTCCGGAATGAGTGACTGGTCCGTCCGCAACAGCCTGGAAGGCTTGCGGTCCGAGACGGTAGTCGCCATCACGGTTCCCCCCCCCCCCGCGGTTGGGGACGAAGCGGCGAATTGATTAACAGCTGCTGGAATTGCTTGCTGCCACCAGTCATCGATGGTTGGTCATCTTTTCAAGCGGCGGGCACGGGTATGTGCTGTCTTCCCCCTTGGCCCCCCACTCCATCTTTGGGGAGCCCGTCTTTCCCTCTTGGGCGGTGGGTCGACCGCTGGGGTTTGCCCTCCTGCTGGTTCCTGCCGCTTTGGGCTCTCGGGTGGCTTTTCGGCCACCGGTGTTGGCATTTACCACCTCGGCCCCCCAGTTGCCATTGTATCTCGGGTGGCACACCGGCCGCCGGCGAGGGCGTTCCTCTCATATTTTTCTATCTCATCACCCCGGAGACTCGGGTGACATGCCGGCCACCGGTGACCAGCGGGTCCGGCATTACAGGTGTGCGCTCTGATCATCCTCCACCTATCCAGCGGCCGGCTGCCCACCGGGCCGGGAACAATTTGCAGATCTGCTCCCGGGGGTTTTTGCTTTGGGAAATGTATCATGGTGGAGAGCAGCGACTAACTGAAATGGACATTAGGAGGGGCCGTAATACGATCTGGGATGGAGGTGGTTTAGAGGGGAAGCAGATGGTCTGCTGTGCATCCCCTCCCCCCGTCTCTCCAGCTTGTTGTCGTCTGGCGATGGCCGTTCCATCTTTGCTCAGCCAGCCCACTCATGTCCTTGATGATATCAGTAGCTTTCTGCCCGCTCCGGACTCTGGCTCCCTCCCCCCTTCCCCCAGGTGCGCTACATGTCATCCTGGCAGACTGCCCACTACCTCTCTGTTTAGTTTTCTTCTCTATTTTTTTTATCCTTTATCTACTATTGCTTTTGATTTGCTGTCTGTTTACAGGCGGATTGCTGCCTGTTACTGATGTAGTAGGTTCTGAATTTGTTGTAGTGTATTGTCTCTTATTTACAGTAGTATTGCTGTTTTGTTATTTTATTTTTGTACTATTGTATAGTAAACGCTGTTTTGTAGTCTTGTGGCTTTTGTAGTAGTTTAGCACTGCACTGTGTGTATCTTTTGCTCGCAGTAGTAGTTTTTTCCCCCCTCTCTTCCTCCCTCTCCCTTTCTCGCCATGAGCGCAGGGGCTCACATACCGACGGTGATGGGCCGTGGGCGGTACGCTCGTAGCCGTTGGGTTTGTCAGACAAGAAGAACTCGGGTCAGACAACTCGTGTCTGTCCCTCGTTCTGACCCCTCGGCTCCCTGCCACGTGCCCGGTAGACATCCCCCCAGCGCCCCCAACCTTGCCTGTATCCTGATGAATGCCAGGTCGGTACACAATAAAATCCCTATTATTTATGACACCATCGCGGATGAGAAGCCCGACCTGGCATTCATTACCGAGACCTGGGTGGGCACGGAGGGGGGGGCTGCCCTTTCCCTGTTGTGTCCACCTGGGTATCTGGTAGAGGGAGTGGGAAGGTTGGGGGGTCAAAAGGGGGGGAGCCGCCATCGTCTACAGGGACTCTTTTTGTGTTAGCAGGGCCTCGACATTGGTTAGCCAGGGGTTAGAAATCCTTCATCTGTTGGTGGGACAGCGGGACAGATTTGGCATTGTGCTGGGCTACCGAGCTCCCCGCAACCCTGCACAATCCCTCCCGGAGCTCACGGAGTTCATCGCCGCTGCCCTGTTGAGGTCCCCGCGCCTATTGGTTGCAGGAGACCTCAACGTACATGCGGACGGTGAACTTTCTGGTGCAGCTCTGGAGTTCATGGAATCCATGGCTTCCATGGGTCTGTCCCAGCATGTTTTATGCCCCACCCACAGATCTGGTCACACCCTGGATCTGGTGTTTACCTCCATGTCGGGGGATTCGTGTCTGGAGGTGGGGGACTTTGTCTCCCTTCCTGTGTCATGGACAGACCATCACCTGCTCTCATTCTCCCTGGCGATTCCGGCCCCTCCCCGCAGGGACCACCGGCCTTCTGTTTTGGCCCGCCCCCGGAGGCTCATGGACCCTCAGCGGTTCGGTGAGCTCTTCGGGGGACTACCTGGTGGTATGTCTGACGATCCGGCCGAGGATGTGGCTAATCTTTGGCATGAAACAGCTGTCCACACCATAGACCGGATCGCCCCCAAGTGCCTCCTCCGTTGCCGAGCCCGGCCCTCCCCATGGTTCACGGGGGAGCTTAGGGCTATGAAGCAGGAGAGGAGGAGGTTAGAGCGCAGCTGGAGGAAAACCCGGACGGCATTTAGTAAGGCTGCTGTTGATGCCCAGTCTAGTCGCTACACCAACGCGATCAGGGAGGCTAGAACATCTTTTACCTCCCTGAGAATTGCTGAGGCCTCGAACCGCCAGGCGGAGCTTTTCCGGGTGGTTCGGGACCTCAGCAATCCTAGTCTGGCCAGGCCTCCTCCTACTGAGTTCAGTAGTGAGCAATTCGCAGCCTTTTTTCGAACTAAAATAGAGGCCATCCGTGCCGGCTTTGACTCCGGTTGCAGTGGTCCTGCCCCGCCATCCCCAGTTGCTGGTCCGCCTTCGTCGCCTCGGTTGGATGCGCTTGGGCCTGTTTCTGCTGTCGAGGCCTCCAGAGCTATGGCGCATTGCCGGCCTGCCTCCACCCCTTTCGACCCTTGCCCTGCCTGGCTTATTAGAGCTGCCAGAGGGACTATGGCCGATTGGGCTTCTGCCATCGCCACCGCCTCCTTCAGCGAGGGGTTTTTTCCCTCTCGTCTGAAGGAGACGGTGGTAAAGCCCATTCTGAAAAAACCTGGCCTTGCGGTGGACGATTTAACAAACTATCACCCAATCGCCAATGTCCCGTTTATGGGCAAGGTGATCGAGAGGGTGGCGGCGGTCCGGCTGCAGTCATACCTGGAGGATCGGCAGTGCCTCGATCCATGCCAGTCCGGGTTCAGGCCTCGCCGGGGTACCGAAACAGCTTTGGTCGCCCTGCAAGATGACCTTCTCCGGACGGCCGACAGGGGTTGCTCTACCCTGTTGGTCCTCCTGGATCTGTCAGCGGCCTTTGATACCGTCGACCACGGTATCCTGTTGGACCGGCTCTCTGAGGTCGGAATTGGAGGCACTGCTCGCAGTTGGCTCCTTCTTCCTCGAGGGCCGTCCACAGTACGTGCAGCATGGGGGGGGAGTTATCGGCCCCTTGGATTCTCCCTTGTGGGGTTCCACAGGGGTCATCTCTGTCCCCCATGCTGTTTAACATCTACGTAAGGCCGTTGGCGGGGGTCATCAGGAGTTTTGGAGTCTGCTGTCATCAGTACGCTGATGACACGCAGCTCTATCTCTCCTTTACCACCTCTGCTGTGGAAGCTGTGAGGATCCTCGACGGGTGCCTGGAGGCCGTACTGGCTTGGACCAGGGCAAACAGGCTTAAGCTCAACCCCGAGAAGACGGAGGTCATGTTCTTTGGGAGCTCGCCGTCGGGGTACAGTGGCCCTCTCCCCTGTCTGGGGGGAGTTTCCCTGCAGCTCGCGGAGAGGGCGCGGAATCTGGGTGTGCTCCTGGACCCAGCGCTTGCCATGGAGTCCCAGGTGGCATCGGTGACCAGGTCCGCCTATTACCATCTCCGTCGGATCGCCCAGATCCGCCCGTACCTCAACGCGAACTCTCTGAGAACAGTGGTCCAAGCTCTGGTGATTTCGAGGCTGGACTACTGTAACGCCCTCTACATGGGGTTGCCCTTGAATCTTCTCCGGCGTCTGCAGCAGGTACAGAATGCAGCGGCCAGGCTGGTGGCTGGTGTGCATTGCTATGACCACATCACCCCAGTCCTGGCCCGCCTGCACTGGTTGCCCGTTGCAGCCCGGATTAGATTCAAGGTCTTGGTTTTAGTTTATAAAACCCTCCATGGCTTGGGACCGGACTACCTGGCAGAGCATATCGCTCAGCGATCAACCTCGGCCCGTCCTGTTCGGCAGGCGCGAGCACACTTGCTTCGGGTCGCCACTCCTCGTGAAGCCCGGAGGACGAGTACTCGGACCCGGGCGTTCTCAGTGGCGGCCCCCAGCCTCTGGAATTCCATCCCCAGTGAAGTGCGCTCTGCAGAGTCCCTGCTGGCCTTCCGGAAGGTGTTAAAGACCTATCTTTTCCGGGAGGCCTTCGGTGAGTTTTTTTTTCCCGCCATCACAACCTGTTTTTATCTACCACTGTATAGTGATTGAGGTGCCATAAGGTTTTTAATTTTTTTTTGTTTACTGCTATTACTATTTGTTTTGTTTGTGTCTTTATTGTAATTTCTATGGCTTTGGTAGCCTTGTAAGCCGCTTAGAGTACACTATGTAGATAAGCGGGGTATAAATGCAACAAATAAATAAATAATAAATAAATAAATAAGCAGTGAGGTGGCCAAGTTTGCAGATGACACAAAACTTTTCTGTGTGGTAATAACCAGAGCAGATTGTGAAGAGCTCCAGAAGGATCTCTCCAAACTGGGGGAATGGGCTACGAAATGGCAAATGCGTTTTAATGTAGCCAAATGTAAAGTAATGCATATTGGGGCAAAAAATCCAAACTTTATCTATCAACTCATGGGCTCCGAGTTATCCATGACAGATCAGGAAAGAGATTTTGGTGTGTTGGTGGACAGCTCCATGAAGGTGTCTCCCCAATGTGTGGCAGCGGTGAAGAAGGCCAATTCCATGCTAGGGATTATCAAAAAGGGGATTGAAAATAAAACAGCCAACATTATAATGCCATTATACAAAACAATAGTAAGGCCCCACCTGGAGTATTGTGTACAATTCTGGTCACCGCATCTCAAGAAAGACATCGTGGAACTGGAAAAGGTGCAGAAGAGAGCGACTAAAATGATTACTGGGCTGGGGGACCTCCCTTATGAGGAAAGGGTAAAACATTTGGAGCTCTTTAGTCTGGAAAAAAGGTGCCTGAGTGGGGATATGATTGAGACGTACAAAATAATGCAGGGCATGAGTAAAGTGGATAGAAGGAAGTTCTTCTCCCTCTCACAAAATACCAGAACTAGGGGACATCCACTCAAATTGAGGGCTGGGAGAGTAAGAACAGACAAAAGAAAATATTTTTTCACCCAGCGCGTTGTTAGTCTATGTAACTCCCTGCCACAGAATGTGGTGATGGCATCTGGCCTGAATGCCTTCAAAAAGGGATTGGACAGATTCCTGGAGGAAAAGTCTATCACGGGTTACAAACCATGATGGAGATGTGTAATTCCCCAGGCTTAAAACCAGGGTACTTCAAGGGCCAGATGCAGGGGAGTGCTATTAGGAGACAGATATCTAGTATCATGCGCTCCCAAACGCATCTGGTGGGGCCACTGTGAGATACAGGAAGCTGGACTAGATGGACCTTTGGCCAGATCCAGCATGGCTCTTCTTATGGTTTATGTTCTTATATTCTGATGTTTAGAGCTATCAGGCAGTGGAAGATGCTGCCACAGAGGTTGGTGGAGTCTCCTTCTTTGGAGGTTTTTAAGCAGAGGCTGGATGGCCATCTGTTGGTGGTACTTTGATGGGGGTTCCTGCATAGCAGGGGGTTGGACTGGATGACCCTTGAGGTCTCTTCCAACTCTATGATTCTAAGATTCTATGCATCAACGCTTAGGTTATAAAAATTCAAATGGTTTTGCGCTCACAGCAAACAATATCCAAAAGAACTTTGTGAAAATGCATTTTGATTGGAGGTGGTGCATTTTAATAATATGCTGATTGTTACAATCAAAGTGAACACCCTAAATTCATTATTTTGATATATTGTTAAGCTATATTAATCATTCTGTGTTTAAAATGTTCTTCCGAGACAAACAGTATCTGAAGACTAGAGACATCGGACAGTTTGTGTTCTGAATTTTTATTGTTATGCCTTGCAATGACCTGTGGTGGCAAGTAATCCATCATTTTAATGACTCACATTCAGCCTAACCAGCCTTTTCATAGCCTGACATTTGTACAGGCTTACAGCTACAGTCAATTATTGTGGCATATATTATCTGACTGGCCAAACTTATCAAATGTCACCGTGAAATTCTTTACTAATCAAGACAGATTAAAATCAATAGACAAATCCCAATACCATTTCCTCTCCACCTAAATCTATGTTTATCAAAGGCAAATCCAGAGTGTTTTTCATCCTGATTATGTATATGCACAATATTTGAAGTCCTCTGTCTTGACAAACTCTCAGAGTTTTATTGAAATAAAGGGGAGTTGTGTGGTCAATCCAAAATAAAATACATCACAAAAAAGGCAATACCTTCACAGACCAGTAAAAATCATCCTATGGTATGCAAGCTTTTGTGGACCAAACACCACTTCATCACACTTGTAACAGGATAAAGAACTTAAAAGTCCAGAAGTTCATGACAAGATGGAATTTTCTAGGCACATCTTTCTTAAGCCTAGGTCACACCTGGGTTTCGATCCTGATCTCCTGAAGGTCCTGCTTTTCCTCTTCGTCCCATCACGTGATTTAAATGTGGGACAAGAGTTCTCACGTAAAAAGCTGGTGTTTTTTTTTTATTTTAAAATGCAGTTCAGCCCCTTTAGCCAGCAGGTGGTGATAGTATTTGAAAAAAAAACGGAGCACTTTGCTGGGGGAAATTAATGCTTGTAGGACTGGATAGAGCTTCCTGTTTCTCCAAAGGTGAAAATAAATTAAAAATAACACAGCCCATTGGCCCCAGGAATAGCCAAAAAAGAAAAAAGAAAGAAAAAGAAACCTGGATCATCAGCGTGGTCCCACGGCGTCTGCCTCCTTAAAAGCTGGGTTTTCTTGTTTTCTTTTTTTTCAAAAAGCCTGGTGGCCGTGGGGGTGGCATTTTTGGACTCAATTTATTTAGTAACTTAAACTGCTTTTAAAGGGACGTGGGACCGAGCCCTTATGCAAGCCAGAAGAGGTGCAGGAAGTAGTATGGTTGTTATTTTTAAGGTTACGGCTAAGGTTATTGATTGAATATCATGACCCAGTTCTTCAAACAAAGAAGCACAGGCCACACATGTACACATCTTCCCATGTGGCCTTTATTTAAAATGGTCATGTTTCTGCTTCCCCGAGGGTGGGGTAACACAGAATACCTAAGTCTTCCATGCAGGAAATGGGATGAGAATTTAATAAACTCATTAGGTTTATCCAAACGGGATCAGATTAAAGTTCAAATGATATTTACCTAATGGTTGCACTTCTGCTTTGCTGATGTTGAGAGTCCCTTCCAATGATTCTATGATACTATGTGTCTCTCTGTTCGAACAGAATTTTGCCACTGTAAACCTTTTTGGAGGCTGTGCAACGTGTCCAGAGTTTCCAAGGCTGGTTCCTTTCTGGCAAGGCACTGTGGGAACTGAACCCCCAAACTCTGTCTCAGCGTTCCCAGCTCACTGAGCTATCCAGCTAAAAAGGCAAAAAAAAATAATTTATAGTAATTTTCCACGTATAAAACTATATTTTTGTCTAAAATTGTTAGACTTAAAATTGGGGCTTGTCTTATACACAAAAATAAGGTAAGGAGAGAACTGCGTGGTTGCAAAACCGTAATTTTGGGTTGGAAAAGTGGGGGTCGTCTTATACATGGGGATGAAATTTTATTTACGGTCAACGACCAAAAACCAAAAATAAAATCATAAAAATAAGGATGTTCAAATATGCATTCCAATAGACAGCACATGAATCAAGCATTATTACAAGATATATCGTAAATACTATTTTAAATACAATTTAAAATACTTACAATTTAAAATACAAATACAATTTAAAATACAGTTTAAAATTTATTCTGGTCCGAAATAAAAGTGGCCATTAGCTACGATAAAAACAGTCATCAGTTACTACTATGTTTCTTTATAAATTTGTTTACGCACCCTTATTGCAGCAGCACAGAATTTGGCAACTTGCCTAGTTACCTGGTAAGTGTTATCAGAAAGGAGCAACTGTATATAGAATTCTATTGACCTCCCAGGATAATTGCCTATAATTGGGGAGATAATCTCCTTGCGTAGATCTTGATAATAGGTGCAGAATAGAAGCACATGTTCTACACATTCAAATTGGTCATTGGCACATGGGCAATTTCGATCTGAAAAAGGTAAACCTTGAAACCTCCCCTCCAGTAGCGTGGAGGGAAGGACATTTAATCTAGCCAGAGTAAGGAGACAGGAGATATGAGCCTATCCATATATGGGGAGGCAGTAAATGCTGATTTCTTAAGAAATTCCATTTTCCCCAACTGGGCAACATGTTTCTACCTCATTCAGGGCTTTACAAAAACCCAATGTTTGGAGGGTACAAGGAGAATATCCTAATTTATGTATAACTTTTATTACCTGTTTTTTCCATTCAGACTGAAAAGTATCTGTCAAAAGCAAGGGAGTTAAGCCCTCTGAAAGGAAAATGAGCTTAAGCCAGTACTTAACCATGAGGAATTTGGCTTGTGCTTCAATGGGAATAAGCCCAACCTCTAAACGAAGTAAAGTGTTGGAGACACATGTAGGACTGCCCAAAATGGCTCTTGCAAATCTAGTTTGAACAGTCTCCAGAGGTCTCAAGTTAGCATATCTGAACAGCTATGAGCCATAAAGCATTTGGGTAATGATTTTAGCCCTGAAAACTTGTAAAGTAGAGGGAACATGTTTTCCCCCGGTCGAATTAAAGAATCTGCTAATGGCTTTGGTATTGCCTTGTGCTCTCATTGCAGCACAGCTTATATGCATGGACCAAGCACCAGATGACTGAAATGTTATACCTAGGTACTTATACTGCTGGACCTGTTCAATTGGGTGACCATTAAGGGACCATTTATGTTTAATTCTCCTGCCAAAAACCATTATTTTGGTTTTAGTATAATTAATTTCTAAACATTCCTGAGTACAGTATGAGGAGAAAGCTCTCAGGAGCCTTCTAAACCCAACACACGAGGTTGACAAAAGCACAGCATCATCTGCATACAGAAGTATAGGAATTGGGCGAGATACCAGCTTGGGTGGGTGAAAATCTACGTTGGATAAACTCTCAACAATGCCATTAATATATAGATTGAATAAGGTTGGGGCTAAGATACATCCTTGCCTCACGCCCTTATGTACAGGAACTGGGTTAGTTAGGATCCCATCAGAATTACAAAGAACCTGTAAATAGGAATTCTCATGTAAAAGACGGATTACTATAAGAAGTCTTTGTCAATATTCATAGACTGCAGTTTTAACCATAATATGTCTCTAGAAATAGAGTCAAATGTGGATTTAAAGTCTATGAAAGCAGCATAGAGAATCCCACCTTTGGGGGCTGAGTATTTGCTAGCTAAATGATGAAGAACATGGCACTGATCAATTGTGGATTTCCCTTGCCTAAAACCAGCCTGTTCTTCTACAAGAGTATTCTCTACCCGTAACCAATCTTCTATTTTTTCCATCAGATGCCTTGCATATAATGTACTGATGGTACTTAATAAACTGATAGGACGATAATTGGCAGGATCCCTTCTGTTTCCATTTTTAAAAATTGGGACAACAATAGCTAATCCCCAGTCCTTTGGTATACAAGCTGTTCTATCAATCCAGGTAAACAGGGTAGCTAGTATAGGAGCCCACCATTGGGCATTTGCTTTAATAAGATCCGATGGAATATAGTCAGGCCCTGGGGCTTTACCTGGTTTTAAACGATCAATTACCATGAGTACTTCCTGTTTAGTGACTGGAGGCCACTCTGGGAGGTCTTCTAGTTCAGTTTGGAAGGCAGAAGTACAGGGTGATTGAGCCGCATAGTGCCTACCAAAATATTCTTCCCATACTGTCGGCATTATATAGTAGTCTGATTTAGAAATAAACGTTAAAGTTCCCCTAGATACTATCTTCCAGAATGAAGCCGAGTCTCTCAAATGGGCAGCAGTTAGCAAGCATTGCCAGGCCTTCCTCTGGGCTTGTAGTTTCTTAGTTTTAATCAAGGATTTATACCTTTTTTTGCACTGATACCAATTTTCTGGGATTCTCCCAAGATTCTGATTCTTATAGTCTCTATAGGTCTCCAGTAGCTCATTCTTTAATGCTCTACATTCTGAATCAAACCAGTGCTTTGAACAGGTGGTACGAGGCAATAAGGTACCGGATATATTACAAGTTAAATGGGGTTGCAATGACTCTACCAAATTAGAATATGTATTTAGGGCTTGTTTTGCTGATCTTGCTGTGGTAATAAGATTTCTAAGATGCATATAAGGGTTGGTGGCTAATAGATTCCTTGTACAGGCCGACTGCTCATCAGTCCACCTTATTCTAACCTTTCTTATATCAGCTGCTATAGATACAATTGGAGCACACTCTGCTACCACATTATATTGATTATAATTCAGCTTAATCATCAGGGGTAAATGATCACTTTCACCCCGATATTTTATCTCAAACTCTAGAATGGAATCAGCCAAATCCCTTGAAATCAGCACATAATCTATTATTGAGGCTCCTAATGAAGAAATAAAGGTAAACTCTCCCGGTCTATCCTACATGGGGATGTCTTATAGACAGGAAAACAGTGATTTAATTTAATTTAAAAACAACAAAAACACATCCTTTCAGCATTCTAGAACTTTTTTGTCTATTTCTACAGGCCTATTTATTGGAAAGCATGCTTCATTATCAATGACTGTAACGAAAAGCAACGGGGTGTGTGTGTCTCTACACAGATTCAGCCAACCCACGACGGTCAGCCAAGAGTTAATGCTGACACCCGGAGACATTAATCCCTTCTCTGAAATCACACCATACTGAGTTATTTTAATGACTCCCAGCTAGAGATGGGCACGACTCAGAAAAAAAATTTCGTTTTCGTTTTCGTTTTCGGCTAGGGTCCGTTTCGTTTTGTTTCCGTTTTCGCGAAAAATCGCAAAAATTAGTCGTTTCGTTTTTCATTTTTTCATTTTCGTTTCTGCCGCGATTTTGCGCATTTTGACGTCCGACCGAGACTTGCGGCTTGCGGGCGTAGCGCGGGCGGCGGGGGCGCGGGGGTACATGCGTTGGCGGCGGCAGCGGCAACGGCAGGGGGATTGGCTGGCGCGCGGGGGCGCGGGTCCCGCAAACGAGCAGGCGAAATACAGTTGCCTGGGTGATGGACTTGCTGCTGCACAACAAGGCTAGAGTGCATCCTAAGCAAACAAATTGGGGTAGAAACAAATTTGCATTTCTTTTTTTTCCCTCTTGGTCTGCTGTGCTGTATCTGCTGATGCTGAACCAGCCAGCAGCCACCCTACTTGGTCTGGCTGACGTGCCTGTTTGTTGTACTTTTTTGTTGTTTGGTTTTGAATCCATCCCATCTCCCCTCCACCTCTCTCAGAGGCAGCAGGAGAAAGACATTCCGTTCCTCCCCAAATCTGGATGAGGGGTCTACTACTCTACTCCTCTCAAATTGGCCCCCCCATCTCCAAGGTCCTTCTGCCTTCACTTCACATTCACAGTCAAAGTCACACACACTTAAAGGACAAGCAATACAGCCAAAGCCAATGCAACCCTGCTTTTGGTCATGGATTGGTCAGCATTCAGCAATGCATTAGACTACAGTTAGAGCCTGAGGTGGTTAAAGCTACATTGTACGTACGTACCTAGCTAGTAGCTACAGCCAGGAATAGTTTTGGTAGGGATGGGAATGGGATAGGGCTCTGGGTTGCTCTGACTTAACTTTTATAGCCCACAGCCCAGCCCACTAGGCTATACAAGGAGGAGGACTATCTCTATGGTCGACGCGTCCATAAGGCCAGAGTAAGGGCGGCCACTCCGGCCAGGCCACAAGGCAGAGTATAAGAGCACCACAGCACAGAGCCAGAGTGCAGCAGGCTCATTGCCAGCTCCAGTATAAAAAGGATGGAGCTGAATGGTATGACAGGAATTTAAATGCCACTGGCCTTGGGTCACAGTGTCTTGCAGCCCAGAGGAAAGAGTTGCGGAGGAGGCCAATCACCTTGAGTCTGGTCTGGCACCACACTGCCTGCGATGCACCACATGGCACTTTCGGACAAACTCTTGGGTGGTGCTGTACGTAGTACGAACGCTGTTCAAATCAGTACCCCCCTTCTGTGTGAAACACGGCATCTTGCAGCCCAGAGGAAAGACTGGAGGAGGAGGCCAATCACCTTGGGTTTGGTCTGGCACCACACTTCCATGCGATGCACCACCACATGTCACTTTTTGACTAAGTCGTTGGTGGTGCTGTACGTACGAACGCTGTTCAAATTCAGGAACCCCCTTCAGTGTGAGACACAGCGTCTTGCAGCCCAGAGGAAAGAGTGGCGGAGGCCACATAGCCTGAGTCTGAGGCCACAGGGCCTCCGTAAGGGAGGATCATTGCCAGGAAACTCCAGCTGCCCAGCGTGGCTGAATGGCCTGAGGAGGACGCCAGGAAAATGCCCTTCTTTGTGAGCCACAGTGGGTTGCAGCAAATGGAAAGAGTGTGGGAGGAAACAGAACCCCAAAACCTACACCTTCCACAAGGGAAACACTTTGTTTTCAACGGCAGCAGTGCCAATTGCCAAGCTGCCTCCAAACTCAGTCCTTCTCCGAGGCAAACACTTCATTTATTTGGGTGGGTGCGGTCACAATTTCTGCTGAACCTTCCTTGTGAGACACAGTTGGCAGCCAAGTGGAAAGAGTGGGGGAGGAAACAGAGCTAAGCCTGTGTGTGAACTACAAACTCACACATTCCTTGTGGGTCAGCGTCTCCACAAAGGTATTCCAGCTCAGAGTGAAGAGAAGGGGAGCCTACTCCTTCTACAAGAGAAACCCTTTGTTTCAACGGCCAGGAAAATGCCCTTCTTTGTGAGACACAGTTGGCAGCCAAGTGGAAAGAGTGGCGGAGGAAACAGAGCTAAGCCTGTGTCAATTAAACTCACACAGTCCGTGTGCGTCAGGAGAGTCTCCAAACATTGAGTGCATTGCAGCCCAGCCCAGTGGCATGCCCTTCGTGGTGAATCACAACTTCCACAATTCGAACAGCCAAGCCTGCAACTTTGTGATAAGCTGTTCTATTTGTCAATGGTGACACCATCACAACAGTAAGTTGTCCCTCTTAGTGAGCCAGAGTGTATGGCAGCCCAGTGAAGACTAAATAGCGGTCCGGAGGCTGACAACACTCCCACACAGCGGCACTACTTGCTGCAGAGGCCTGTCACTGTCCCAGGCAGAGTCCAAGGGTGCTTTCGCATGCGGTGGCTGCGCAAGCCACTTGAGGAGAGCAATCACGGGCCCACGGCTGTTTTCTAGCACACAAGCCAGCACAATGCCCTTCTCTGTGAGCCACAGTGTGTGCAGCCCAGAGTGAAGGGTAGTGGAGGCCAGAAGGCCAGACTAGAGGGGGTAGAAGGAGAAGCACCGAATCTTCCCTCCTTCTGTCAAGGGATTTCCCAACCTGGACTGTGTAAAGAAACACACACACACACCCGTGTGGGATGACAGAGTCCCCCAGTTCTAAACAAATTGGACTGCACTGCACTGTTACAGTTGGTCTTCTTCTCCTCAAGTGATTTTCCGCCTAGAGGCGGAAGCAGACGTGGTTGCTGCATGGGCAAGTTGAGGGGAGTGGCGACAGGGCAGAACTTGAAGCACTAACTGGACCGTGCTGTTAGGGTGAAGGAGAAGCGGCTGGAAGGCCTCTCCGCTAAGCCAGAAGTGAGGGGGGGGGGGCTGACAGGCAGGCAGGGAGAAGACACAGAGCTAGAGCCACACAGGCTTCCAAAAGGACAGCAAGCCAAGCTTTCTGACTTTCTTTCCCAGCTGTGTGCTGGTAGACTGCTCCTAACTGCCGTGCTGGCATTCCATCTCCATGCCCTTCGTTGTGAAACACAGCATTCTGCAGCCCAGAGGGCAGAGTAGCGGAGGCCGAAACATACCCCCTAACCCTAACCCTAAGCCCACCACCAGCTGTTCCTGATGAGTGTTCCCATAACTCAATCATCATCATCAATCACAACCTAGATTTGCAACCCGTAGTTTTTCTTTTCCGGCAGCCTTTGGGTCAAAGAAAACGTGACGACAAATAGGGTATGACAGGGTCACACAGCATCAGCATCAGCAGCACAGCACCAGGATCCACACATGGTACTTTCTGATTGGAGTACGCACACAACAAGTACGTTTCCCTTCTTTGTGAGGCACAGTGTCTTGCATCCCAGAGGAAAGAGTGGCGGAGGCCACGCTGGAGTGAGACTAATTATGAATGCTGGGCCGGTGAACCACGACCATCGCCTTCATTGCGAATCCGAGCTCCCGCAACTCCAAATGCCCAGCCTTGAACTTTCAGAAAACTGTTCTATTCCTAAATGGCGGTGCCACCACTACGCAACTGGTACATTTTTACCCTTCTTTATGAGCCACAGCTGGCAGCCCAGTGGAAAGAGTGGAGGAGGAAACAGAACTAGGTCACTGTGAATTACAGAATCACACATTCCTAGTGGGTCACAGTATCCACCAATAACCCAAACCTGGAGGCTTCCTGGTCCCTCCATTCACAGTGCAATGCAGCTGTGAGTGAAGAGGAGCAGCAGAGGAGGAGGACAAAAACACACACACACCGGCAGCACTTCCTGCAGAGAGGCATGTATCATCCCAAAAACTCCCAATCCCAATAGAAGCGGAGCAGCTGTCTTTCCCTTTCCACAGCCCTTCTTTGTGGATCACGTGACTCACAGACCAGCCAAGATGACAAAGTATGGGACTGGGAAGCCAGAAGTGCAGATTGGAGGAGGTTGAATGATAAGCAACTGGAAGGCATGCTCAATGCCGGGACTGGTGGAGTTTGACAGGCAGGCATGTTGGCAGAGGGCACCGCAGGCAGGGAAGCATCTAGTCTGGCTTACAGGTAAGGGTTGCCTAGACGCAGGCTTAGAGGATACCAGCCAACAAGGCTAGGGATTGGGAAGGCACAAAGGCAAAGTGCCAGTAGGGAGGATTGATTCTGCTTTGGGAGGCAGAGTTTCTATTGCCACCCCAGGAGAACGGGAGTTGCCAAACAGGGAGACAGAGTTGAAGCAGGAGAACTGGGTGGGTCTATTTCTTTAAGGCTGTAAGGAGGAGAACTAGCCCCCTGATAATCAGTCTTTGAGGTAGGTTGTTGTAAAGTGCTTCCTCACCACTTTGTTAGCAGTTTGGCACCGAAACCCCAGGGAACGGTGTGAAGCACCAAGGAAGGCAGGTATTAGGGTCTCACTCAGACCAGCCATGGCCAACGGGGAAACATTGGGCCAATACGGAC
>JAHTLZ010000038.1:122516-159977 GCA_023846285.1 Phrynocephalus versicolor | reverse complement strand
GGCCCAGAGAACAAATTAATTACTTAAACAGAGGTACCACCGTAGATCTTTATTTTGGTCACTGACCAGACAAAAAACAACATATATTCTTATATCAATTCAGCATAAAACCATAATAAAAATATGCAGACAAGAACAACATAACACAGTAACATGACCTTTACACCTAAACCAGGACAGGCAAAGTCTCCCGGCCCAGTAGGCCTGAATAGTAGGGCAGTCAAGTCAAGGGATACAGCAACAGGGATATTTTTCTACGCTTCCCTTCCGAGTGAAACCAGCAGTTTGCTGCACTGAAAAAGACAATGGTTATTGGCACTGGTGATCTGCTTGAGGTACAGAGAGTCTCTGCCTCTCAGCGAGTGGCAAAGTGAACCTTTAACAGGTTTTTAAAGGTTTTTTATAACAGCTTTTGCATCCCACCCCACCTGTTAAAAAGCCCCAGCGGGGAGATGGGGGAAGGAGCAAAATGCCAGAAGGGAGCAGGCAGCAAAAACTTGCTCCCTTTTGGGGTGTTGCCCCTCCCACCGCTTCCCAGCTGGGGCTTTTTGACAGGGGTGGGGGGGGCTGACATCAGCACTACCCCTCTCAGACCCCTCCTATTTCAGGATAGACCAGGGAATACTCTGCCGCTGTAGCTCAGTGCCAGCAGCAGCAGCAGGGAATCCCCTGGTGGGACGCAGGGATAGCAAGGGAGAAGGAAGAAGGTAGTGGCAAATTCAAGCTCTGCTTGAATTTACTACTGCCTCCCTCCTTCTCCTGTGCTCCCTCCTACTCCCGGGGGGGGGGGGGTTCTGGACAGGGAAGGCTGTGGGCAGTGGCAGCTGCCCCAACTGCCCACAGCACTTCCTGTCCAAAACACCCCTCTGGGAGTGGGTGGCAGGGGACAAAGGAGCACTCAGGCAGCGAATTTACTGCTGCCTGGATGCTCCATTCACATTAGCCACCCACATCCCAGCTGGGATTTTTTGACAGTTTGAACTGTCAAAACCGAGGTGGTACCAGGGAAGAACCAAGCAGGAAAACAGCTGGCAGATCTCACTGCTAAAGCAAGATTTGGTGGTGACTCCTCAGTTTGGTTCCTCCCAAACCAAAAACATCATTTCATTTCGGTTTGGGATGATATGCTGTCTGCCATTTTGTTTCATTTTGAAACAGTTCGAAACATTACAAAATAATAAAACAGCATGTCATTTTTCATAAGGTGCCCATCCCTAGCTGGGTGTCATCATTTGTTGATTTTTTAAAAACATATTTGTTTGTTTAAAATGCATAATATTTTGTGCTTACTTTTTACTTCAGTCTGCAGGGATCGCATAAGGAACCCACCCCTCCCTTTCTCATTGTACCTCTACGTTTGATCATAGCAGCGTAGCAAAACCTGGCAACACAATTTGTGATCTGAGGGGACCTATCTGAGAGGAGTAGCTTAGCGTAGTAGTTGGTAGGTCTCCCAGGATGTTTGCAAATAATAGGATGTATAAGCTCCTTGCGTAGTTCTTGATAAAAGGAGCAGCATAAAAGAACATGGGTCACAGACTCAATTTGGCTATTATTGCAAGGACATAGCCTCTCTGGGTAAGGGATATTTTGAAATTTCCCATCCAAAAGTTTGGAAGGGAGCACATTCAGTCTGGCTAAGGAGAAGGCCTGGATTATTTTTGTAGACATAGAGCTAGAGAGGTAAAAAGACATCTTGAATGCATTGTATGTGACTATGCTATTGGTGCCGAGATGCATTATTAAACTGTAATAACTACCAATTGTGACATAAAACATATGTGTATCTGTAGATGTCTAATTAAGGAGACTTTTGGGACCAGAGATTTCTGTAAAACATACATTAACTTTTTCTATATAGGTGTGGGGAGAAATGAAATATTGACTTTGATTTTATCTCTTTCCCATAAAGGGGGGTCTTGTCAAGGAATTGGTAAAATGGCTGCAGTTAGGTCAAGAAATGAAGAAAGGATTTGTGTGAGAAAGGTCTGTGTAGTTGTTTTTCCCTTATAAGATCCTAAGCTCACAGGTGCTGTGTTATCACCTGGGAAATAGTACAGTGAGGCGGGAGGAACTACATGGGAACTGGAGGCGTGGAGAAAGACTAATGAATATGCTGAACAATGCCCTGTGATTGGATACTTACCAGAGTGACTGTGAATAAAGGGAGGAGATACCAATAATGAGATGTTGCTCTTAAGTTAGAGAAAGAGAACTGCTTTAGATTCTGCTTAGAGTCTGCTTATGACTTTGTTTTAGGACTTTAACTTTCAGTTATTCAAAATGGGTTTTGTAGTCCAGAATACTAGTGTAACTTAGAATAATCTAGACAGTTTTCTTATTTTCTTGGATTGCATATCCTAGGACCATGCCAGTAGGATATATTTTTTTAAAAAGAGCACCAACCCGGCCCGCGAGCAAGCTGGCTGGTGCATGCATAAATTTAAAAAAACCACGTCAGACCCCACAGGGTGGGCTTTCAAGCATTATTATTATTATTATTATTATTATTATTATTATTATTATTATTATTATTATTATTATTATTATTATTATTATTATTATTATTATTATTATTATTATTATTATTATTATTATTATTATTATTAATAAATAAATAAATAAATAAATAAATAAATAAATAAATAAATTTTTAAAAACCACGCAAACCCGGCCCAGGAGCTGCATGGTGAGCAAGAGTAAAACAAAAGAAAAAAGAAGAGGGGGAAAAAACCGATGCCGAAATGACCAGGGATGCAAGAAAAAATAATAGTAATTTTTTTTAAAAAAAATGCGCCAACCTGTTGGCAGGCCAGCAGGTGGGTGTGTGCATAAATTTAGAAAAAAAGAGAGACCGCACCAGGCGTGCAAGCAAAATATAAAAAAAAATAAAAATAAAAATAAAAATTAGAAAAAGAAAAAAAAACCACCAACCTGGCTCGGGAGCCACATGGTCAGCAAGAGTAAAACAAAAGAAAAAAGAAGAGAAAAAACCATGCTGAAACAGCCAGAAGCGTGAGGAAAAAAATAAAAAAATATAATATAAAATAAAGTTCTTCTGGCAGCTCTTGGGATACCAGATAGTGTTTATGGAAAGGTCTTGGAGTGAAGCTGTTTTTTCTGAATTCTCTCCTAACTTCCGTTGTAGATTTTCTATCTTGGAAAAATGCAAACAGAGCAGCACAGAACCAGCAAGTATGCTCTGATTGGCTTTGAAATACCATGTGATAGTTTTTCCCAGACTGTGAACTGTGTGAGAGTTTGGCTGGAAAAAGGGAGAAGGAAGAGAGAGCTCTGTTCTTCATGGCTAGTTAATTCCTTTGCTTGGACTTTTCAAGGTGTGATATTACAAATAGGCTTTTTTTTGAATAGTAACATGTAAACAGAATAGGGTTTCAATTTTATTATTTTCAAGGTAGTTATTGCAAAAATCTCTGTAACAGAATAAAGCTTTTTAAAAGCTATGAAGTTGCCTGATTACCTGATTCCTTAAGGTAAGAGTGTTTATACCTTACAAGAAAGGCTGGGAGTAGAGATGGGCACGACTTAGCGGTATTCCCGTTTCCGTTTCCGTTACTCGTTTCCGTTACGGAACGGAAACGGTAACGGGAATTACTCCGCCAGACTTCGGGCTCGAACCGACGAACGAACAATTTGGTCTGATTTGTCGTGGTCGTTACTTGCATCGCGGCGATCGCGCGATGCCAAGCGGCACAGAAAAAAAGTTTTAAAAGTTAAAAAAAAAACCCGATTCCCGGCCCTAAAAGCAGGCGAAAACTGTCTAAGGGCACCTACCAGGCCAGAAGGGGTTTTTTTTGGGGGGGGGGGTTCCCCGCCCCCCTTTCCTTGGGCTAGTGCTACTGCTGCCGTGGTTTTTTTAAATTTATGCATGCACCAGCCAGCTCGCTCGCGGGCCGGGTTGGTGCTCTTTTTAAAAAAATATATCCTACTGGCATGGTCCTAGGATATGCAATCCAAGAAAATAAGAAAACTGTCTAGATTATTCTAAGTTACACTAGTATTCTGGACTACAAAACCCATTTTGAATAACTGAAAGTTAAAGTCCTAAAACAAAGTCATAAGCAGACTCTAAGCAGAATCTAAAGCAGTTCTCTTTCTCTAACTTAAGAGCAACATCTCATGATTGGTATCTCCTCCCTTTATTCACAGTCACTCTGGTAAGTATCCAATCACAGGGCATTGTTCAGCATATTCATTAGTCTTTCTCCACGCCTCCAGTTCCCATGTAGTTCCTCCCGCCTCACTGTACTATTTCCCAGGTGATAACACAGCACCTGTGAGCTTAGGATCTTATAAGGGAAAAACAACTACACAGACCTTTCTCACACAAATCCTTTCTTCATTTCTTGACCTAACTGCAGCCATTTTACCAATTCCTTGACAAGACCCCCCTTTATGGGAAAGAGATAAAATCAAAGTCAATATTTCATTTCTCCCCACACCTATATAGAAAAAGTTAATGTATGTTTTACAGAAATCTCTGGTCCCAAAAGTCTCCTTAATTAGACATCTACAGATACACATATGTTTTATGTCACAATTGGTAGTTATTACAGTTTAATAATGCATCTCGGCACCAATAGCATAGTCACATACAATGCATTCAAGATGTCTTTTTACCTCTAGCTCTATGTCTACAAAAATAATCCGGGCCTTCTCTTTAGCCAGATTGAATGTGCTCCCTTCCAAACTTTTGGATGGGAAATTTCAAAATATCCCTTACCCAGAGAGGCTATGTCCTTGCAATAATAGCCAGATTGAGTCTGTGACCCATGTTCTTTTATGCTGCTCCTTTTATCAAGAACTACAGAAGGAGCTTATACATCCTATTATTTGCAAACATCCTGGGAGACCTACCAACTACTACGCTAAGCTACTCCTCTCAGATAGGTCCCCTCAGATCACAAATTGTGTTGCCAGGTTTTGCTACGCTGCTATGATCAAACGTAGAGGTACAAGGAGAAAGGGAGGGGTGGGTTCCTTATGCGATCCCTGCAGACTGAAGTAAAAAGTAAGCACAAAATATTATGCATTTTAAACAAACAAATATGTTTTTAAAAAATCAACAAATGATGACACCCAGCTAGGGATGGGCACCTTATGAAAAATGACATGCTGTTTTATTATTTTGTAATGTTTCGAACTGTTTCAAAATGAAACAAAATGGCAGACAGCATATCATCCCAAACCGAAATGAAATGATGTTTTTGGTTTGGGAGGAACCAAACTGAGGAGTGACCACCAAATCTTGCTTTAGCAGTGAGATCTGCCAGCTGTTTTCCTGCTTGGTTCTTCCCTGGTACCACCTCGGTTTTGACAGTTCAAACTGTCAAAAAATCCCAGCTGGGATGTGGGTGGCTAATGTGAATGGAGCATCCAGGCAGAAGTAAATTCGCTGCCTGAGTGCTCCTTTGTCCCCTGCCACCCACTCCCAGAGGGGTGTTTTGGACAGGAAGTGCTGTGGGCAGTTGGGGCAGCTGCCACTGCCCACAGCCTTCCCTGTCCAGAACCCCCCCCCCCCGGGAGTAGGAGGGAGCACAGGAGAAGGAGGGAGGCAGTAGTAAATTCAAGCAGAGCTTGAATTTGCCACTACCTTCTTCCTTCTCCCTTGCTATCCCTGCGTCCCACCAGGGGATTCCCTGCTGCTGCTGCTGGCACTGAGCTACAGCGGCAGAGTATTCCCTGGTCTATCCTGAAATAGGAGGGGTCTGAGAGGGGTAGTGCTGATGTCAGCCCCCCCCACCCCTGTCAAAAAGCCCCAGCTGGGAAGCGGTGGGAGGGGCAACACCCCAAAAGGGAGCAAGTTTTTGCTGCCTGCTCCCTTCTGGCATTTTGCTCCTTCCCCCATCTCCCCGCTGGGGCTTTTTAACAGGTGGGGTGGGATGCAAAAGCTGTTATAAAAAACCTTTAAAAACCTGTTAAAGGTTCACTTTGCCACTCGCTGAGAGGCAGAGACTCTCTGTACCTCAAGCAGATCACCAGTGCCAATAACCATTGTCTTTTTCAGTGCAGCAAACTGCTGGTTTCACTCGGAAGGGAAGCGTAGAAAAATATCCCTGTTGCTGTATCCCTTGACTTGACTGCCCTACTATTCAGGCCTACTGGGCCGGGAGACTTTGCCTGTCCTGGTTTAGGTGTAAAGGTCATGTTACTGTGTTATGTTGTTCTTGTCTGCATATTTTTATTATGGTTTTATGCTGAATTGATATAAGAATATATGTTGTTTTTTGTCTGGTCAGTGACCAAAATAAAGATCTACGGTGGTACCTCTGTTTAAGTAATTAATTTGTTCTCTGGGCCGTTTCATTTTGTGAAAAATTCTTAAATGCCATAGGAATGTTGAGTCATAATTGGGCATGATGAAATTCTCAGAGATGCTTTTGGGTCCCCTGAGACCCCTCCCAAAACATTCCTTGTTGGGCCAGGATAAAATAATTCATTTCCAGGACATTCAAAAGAGCCAAACATACAATTCAGGTCGAATCCCCCTGAATTGGCAGTTCATCCCTACTGTGGTCATGGCTCATGGAGTGACAGCCACAGATCAACTCCCGGAGACATCCTTTTACTCTCAAAGCTACCTCCATTGCCCCTCTATCTATACGAACCCTGGCTTTTAGCCATAGTCAGCCCCCCCTTTCCTCTAGGAAGCTTACTTCCATCATATCCATTTGCCTACACTGGCCCAGGTCTCTGGCCCCAGCCAACCTCACCCCCTCTCTCTTTTCCTTTCCACCCTTCCTGCCTGCCCTTTTCCTGATGATTTATTTCCATCATGCTCATGGCTTTCAGGGAATGTTTGTAAGCAATCGCTCTTGGGAACCAGGGACTCCATCACACCAAAAGGACTGTGTTCATGGGTTTTCCGCCTAGCTGATTCTTAGCCCCAACTACCAGCGCCCCACACATCTCTCTTTCTCTCTCTCTTTCTCTCTCTCTCTTCTCCCTCCTTCCTCCCACTCCATCTACCCTGGGTGTGTTTTAAACGTGTCTCTGCTCGACCTAATGGCCCCTATATCTACTAACTGGGGCAAGGGAGTTATGGCACAGAAGAACTGGCATCATGGCAGCACCACAAGACAAGCTACCTCTTCTGGAAAGAATCCATTTTCTCCAAAGCTTCTGGCACATCCACAGCAGCTGTTTCCTGGATCACCAGAGCTCCTGGCACAGATGTTTGTCACCGCCCGGGGCTCTCCATTGTCCCACCTTTACACCCACAAAAGAACCATCCAGACACCTCCTGATTATGTCATCAAGCTTTCCTGTCCCCTATTGACTTTGGTATCAGCCTTCCCCAAGCCTCTATTGATTTTCTGATTTCCTTCTGTTTGCCCAGACCCAAAAGGACAATACATTGCTTCCCCTTCCCGTTGTGATATCTGGATGGCCCAATCAAAGAACACTTGAACTCATTAACACCTGCATGGGCATCCAACTCCAGCCTGCCAGAGACCGCCCAGGACCACCTCTGGCCAACCCCTGGACTATCTTGATTGGACTATTTGAAACCTCCTTCAGCCAATCTCTGGACAGGCACCACCCAGGGATGGGAGGGGGAGAAATCAATAAAAGTTGGGGTTTCCATCTTTGCTCTGTCTCTGTCTTGGTGTCCACCTACTGCTTTTTATTAGGCCTAATAAAAACAGTATTTTCCCCTGGATCTCTCTCCTGCTGGAGTCTTCATTGGGTCTCTAGGGTCCAGCAGCGTTCAACAGAACTAGCCTGGCTGAAATCTGATTTTAAACTTATTTTGTATTCAACAGGAATGCATGCAAAACCAATTAATCTGTTTTGGAGATCAGAAAAAAGGCAAACTGGGGCATTCCATTTAAAATGTTCTTCAACCGAGGCATCCCTATTTCCAATAATTTCTTTTCTTAAACTGAGTTTTTCTTTAACTGAGGCATTCTTACACTGAGGTATTACCACTGTATCGCTTGAGCAGGAAAGTAAATTTCAATAATACACTCGAGTTACGATAATTTCTTTTTAAAAAATCGCCTAGTCTTTTTGGCCTGTGGTTTCTAAAAGTTTCTCTCCAGATATTCTCGGACTAAAATCCCAGAAGCCTTCATGGCCAGCTGTGTTAGCCAGGATTTCTGAGAGTTGTCATATGAAGTTGGGAACCACCCTTTGGGGCCAATGTTGTACTGCAACACCAGGAGCAAAGTAACTGTTCAACCATGGCAGTGCAACGGGGCTCCCCAGAAGTGGTGGCTGATTAATTGCTTGTGCTTCTTTCTTTATTTTTCCTAAGGCTGTGGCACTGCTGACCATTTCAATCGATTCCTGCTCAGCGTTTTTTAAATATTCAGATTCAAGTATTTAGTGGTATTTAGACATGTTCACATGCACTGAATGGAAACTGACACATTTCTGGTAATTTAAACTGGTTTTGGTGACTAAACAGCCAAGACCTTTCTGTTTTCAGAGCACTCTGTTCTTAAGGATTTTGATTTATCCCCCCAAACCAAATGTTACATTGATAATGGAGTGTTTAGGAGCTGTTGTAATAGTCACTAGAAACCATGAGGGAATCACTGGGGAGTTGACCCCAGCTGATGATTGATGAGAAATGAGAATGGGGTGCTTTTTGGGGTGATACTCGGGTGTGTGCACCATTCTCTATGTCCAGGCACACCTGTCGTGAGCCTACTATTCATCAGCAAATTGGAAGAAACCAGGTTGGTGGTGCTGTAACACTGAGCAAGTTGATAAAGTGATGCATTGTACACACAAGACTCGAGACTCAGACTCAAGGCTTGGGACTTGGCCCCGAAGACTTGGATTTGGGACTCAGCCTTGAAGACATCCCTGTTGAATAGGCCAGGCTGCATGTTGTTCTAGCACAGGGGGGCCCAATGTTTTTGTAAGGAGGGCCAGATTTGGTGGCTGAGAATGTGTCAGGGGCCCGTTGCTCCCCAACCCTGCCACCCCACTGCAAGCCCCACCCACTGACCCATAAGCCCCACCCACTGACCCCTTGCAATCCCACCTGCAGGAAGGAAGACAGGGACCAAGGGAGGGAGGGAGGGAGGCAGAAACCAAGAGAGGAAGGAAGGGAGTTGGGGAACAAGGAAGGGAGGAAGGAAGGAAGGTGGGGACCAAAGGAAGCACAGGGAGCCTGTTTAAAAAAACATGGGGTGAAGGAGGGGGAGGGAGGGGTGGGCCAGCCAGCCGCAGGCCACTCAGAATGGCCTGACGGGCCGGATTTGGGCCCCAGGCCGGACTTTGGGCAGGCCTGTTCTAGCATATTGTGATGGAACAGCCTCTGTCTACAACAAATAGAAACAAATACAGTGGTACCTTGTATAAAGGAATTAATTCGTTCCAAATGAAATTATGTTAAGCAAATTTTCCTTTATACAAATTCCCATAGGAATGCATTGAAAATGGAGTGCTCCCATTTTTATGTTGTATGGATTTTCCCCATAGGCAATTATGTTAAGCAAATTTCCCCTATCTCTGGAATTTTTTATGTTGTACAAATTTTATGTTATACAAGCTGTTTGTTATACAAGGGTCCACTGTATATGTTCAGAATCCCAGGGAGTGAGAAAACAAAACATTTCAGCAATTTCTACTGAGCCCAAGATATATTTCCACTCATCAAGAGGTGATTGATGTTTCAGCACAGGGCAGATTTAGATCACTGTGCCTTTAAAAGGATCATGTTACCCAGCAGCCATTTTCAAAGCAGCAGGAACTCAATTATCTTGGGCACCTCCCCCACCTTTGCTATTACTGACTTTTAATTCATCCAGCAGCTCCTGATGTTTCTTTCTGTGTGCCTTGAGGAGCTCATGTGATGTGCACACTAACATATAGTTGGAGGCATTTTGGTAAATGCTGTATAGCCTGTTTCCTCATATACAAATATAATACTGCCACCGATGTGGGGATCTCATGCTCTTTGAAACCTTAATGTCATAAAAAGAAGATCATTCACCAGAAATAATTAGCATGTTCTCAAGCTTAAAAGGAAGAAAAAGAAAACTCCCAAAAGAACAACAAAGAGAACTGTTAACTTTTTATATTAATTATAGAATCATAGAATAACTGAGTTTAAAGAGACTAATAAGGCCATTGAGTACAACCTCCCACTCTCTGCAGGAATGCAAATCAAAGTAGACCTGACAGACTGTTGTCCAGATTTTCAAGCCAGACATATACCAAACCCAAGAAGGCTATCAAAGTAAAGAGATATTTAAGGAATACTTGAACAGCTTCACACTATCAGAGTGAGCTTCCATGGGCAAGTGGAGATTTGAACCCCATGCCACCTGAGTCCGACAGCCTGAACTGTAAAAAGTCCCAAAGCCTGAACTGTAAAAAAAAAAAATCCCACCTGGGAGGCAGGGGTTGCAAGGGAGAACTGAACAGGCAGCAGAAAATTCAAACAGAGCACTACTTGCTCCATTCTCCCTTGCCACCCCTGTCTCCCAGGTGTTTTTTTTTTAACTGTGGTTCGCTGTGGGGACAGACTGACCTGTCAAAAAAACCCCACCTGGGTGGTGGCAGCTATCAAATTGTTTTATTGCTCATTTTTATTTTATTTATTTATTTATTTATTTATTTTTGCATTTATATACCGCTCCCATTTCCCAAAGGGAACTCTGGGCGGTTCACACAAGAGGTTAAAAACAAAGCATCAGTTAAAAGGATAAAAAGGTACTAGGGAAGCAGCATAAACCTAGACACAAAAAAGGGACTTGGTTCAACCCTAGTGGTTGCCAAAGGCATCCCTGAACAGCCAGGTTTTAACGGCTTTCCTGAAGGATGCCAGTGAAGGATCCTGGCATATCTCGCTTGGTAATTTATTCCAAAGCACTGGGCCAGCTACCGAAAAGGCCCATTTACAGGTTACTATCCTACAGGCCTCCCTAGGGGTGGCCACCCGGAACAGAGAGCTATGGAGGATCAGGTGGGTTGGGCCAGCTCTGATCATAGGGAGATATGCTCTGCCAGATAATCAGGACTAGAGATGGGCACGACTTGAAAAAATTTTTTTTTCGAGTTGTCGTTAGTTGGGCCGGTTCCGTTTCGGCTCATTTCCATTTTTCGCGAAAATTCGCAAAAATTAGTCGGTTCGTTTTTTCGTTTTCTCATTTTCGTTAGTACTGGTTTTTTTGGGGGGGGTAGCAGGCTCCTGGAGGCACCTCTGTGGGGTGGGTGCCTCCTCTGGCCCGCTATAAAGGGAAAGCGGGCTCCTGGAGGCACCCGTGGGTGCCTCCTATCCTCACCCACTAGGAAGGGGAAGCAGGCTCCAAGAGACCCCTCAACATGGGGGTCTCCCCTCCTCACCTGCTGCTGCAAAATGGCATGCATAGCCATATGGATATGCATACCACTATTGCAGACAGTGAGACCAGTCCACTGGTACGACCCTCTGTCCAGGACGACTGGGTCGCACCTGCCATGTCCCACAAAGAAGGGAATCGTACTTGCGTGTAGTGCAATGCAAGTAGATCTGGCTTAGGGTTCAGGTGGGTTAGTGCAAGGGCTAGGGTTAGGCTAGTGACGGGTAAGGTTACGGTGGGCTAGTGGGTTGCACCTCTGGGTGCCTCTCTGACCCACTAAGAAGTCAGTCTGTGACGTATGGGTAAGGAGTCAAGGATTAGGGTTAGGGTTAGGGGGCTAGGGCAGGTTTTAGGGGGCTTTTTGGCACATCCCAGTGTCAACAGACTATACTGAATGGGCAGTTACATATAATATATAAATTAAATGTGTTTGCCACTGAGCAGTGCAGCAGTAACGTAGATAAAATGTCAGTATTGATATAAAGGGTTGCAGAGTTAGGCTAACAGAAAAACAATGACAATGAATAGAGTAAAAACCTCATATATTCATATTTACATCAAAAATATACACAGCATAACAACCAAGCATTATATACAATATAGCAAACAGACAAACAGAGTGTGGGGTAGACTGTTCTCACCATAACAGTCCCCAAGTTACAAATGGCAAGCTAGTGCCTTTTATACTAATCAGCACTCATAAGATCTGATGCAATCACTAATTAACAATCTGATGCAACCTGATCTAACCATTACAAATCATGATGTTATAATCAGTTCCACCTGCGCTTCATCACTTAACATGCCCCCCCTCCAGAAACCATCCCTCCGGTAGGTGCCCTGCACCCTTAGTCAAGCAGGCATTTTTCCGCCTGCTTTTTGGCCCGGGAATGGGTGGGGGGAGAGTTTAAAAGTTTTTTCCTGTGCCGTCTGTGACTCCGTGCCGCTTGCTTGCGCTTTAATTGCAGCGGCCGGCGGCGAGACTGGGCTTTTCGCTGGCTGCGAGCCTGCGGCGAGTCCCACCAGACCAGAGCAGCCCAGGACGGAGGGGGGGGAGGCCGGGACCCCCCCTCCAGAAACAAACCATCCCTCCGGTAGGTGCCCTGAGGCACAGCAGGCAGTTTTCCGCCTGCTTTTTGGCCGGGAACCGGGTTTTTTTAACTTTTAAAAACTTTTTTTCTGTGCCGCGTGGCATCGTGCGATGCAAGTAACGAGCACGACAAATCAGACCAAAATTGTTCGTTCGACGGTTCGAGCTCGAATTCTGGTGGAGTAATTCCCATTACCGTTTCTGTAGAGTAACGGAACCGAGTAACGGAAACGGAAACGAGAATACCGCTAAGTCGTGCCCATCTCTAATCAGGACCCAGGCCATAAGTACTGTGCAACTGGGAACAGATTGCAAAGCAGGAACACAGCAAAAGCTAGTATGTAGTTTCCCTTGTCCCAAACCAGACAGAGAAAGTTCACAGAAAGTTTGGAGGAGGAGAGTAATTTACATGCTTGTCAAGAATTACAAACTTTCCATTAAAAGTCATTTAGTAAAGAAACAAAATGCAATGAGTAACGAAAGTGAAACACTAGTTTTCCATTTTGTGCCCATCTCTAGTTCCATTCGTCAGATTTGCCTATCATCCAGTTGCCTGACATTGTGGAACTCCAACCCAGGAATGGGTACTCGAGTTGTGGGACTCATTGTTAAGTTTGACTGGTGATCTGACACGTACTCAGGCTGGGGGTTGTCTTTTTCAGTTACTCAGATTCAACCTGTGACTCAGTATCCATCCAACCTTGGGTTTTTTTTCTTGTTTTTAATAGAGACTCAGACTTGGAGGTTGGAACACAGGACTTAGTAACAAACACTTGGGACTCAAACCCAAAGGCTTGCGAATATCCCTTGTGCATATAGAACTTACAGAATTGATAAATGTTAAAGGGGGAAACAAGTATGTGATTAGTCAAGATTGTGTGGGTGTGGGGATCTGGCTATGACTCTGGTTGTGAGGGGTGGCATCCCCCTCCCCTTCTGAACTGGAATGTAGTACAGCATGAGCAAGTGAGGGGAGGAAAGATGGTTAACAGTAGGTTGGTTGGGTATGGTTAGAGATAGGTTTGGGTTTGCTTATACTGATGTTTTTAATGGGGTTTTTATTTGTGTGTGTGTAACACATGAGACCACAAAAATGGACTTAAAGGGGGCATGTGTAAAAAATATAAAATAGCTACTTTAAATGTGAAAGACCTAGGGTTGGTTATAAAGAGAAGAATAGAAGCGTTATTGAAAAACAGTAAAGTGGACATGATTTTCCTTCAAGAGGCTCACCAATCGAGAGACAGGATCAATGAACTCAAATTACAGAACATTAATATTTATGAAAAAGGGTATGGGACTTCAAAATCAAATTCTAAATTTTAATTTCTGTGCATTGTGAATTTGTGGTAAAAGAAGTAGTAAAGGATAATAATGGTAGATATTTAATAATGCTAGGTTTATTCCCTATTAAATGTTTATGCACCTAAAGTACAGCAAGGAGTTTTTATGATTCTATTTAAAAGAATTGGCAAAGGTGAAAAGGGGCATGTTACTATGGCAGGAGATTTCAATATGGTTTTTGATAAAGTGAAAGATAAATCTGTTATTTAAAAAATGATATGAGTAATAGAATTACTGTAGTGAGCAAACTGATGAAAAGAGCAGGTTTAACGGCTATTTGAAGAGAGATATTAGAGATGGGCATGAAACGTGAAAATGGGGTATCATTTTGTATTTCAGTTTTGTGTTTTCCATTTTGTTTCATTCAAAATTATTTTTTTAAACATTCATTTCATTTTTCTTTTTTCTTTTTTCTTTATTTTTCCTTTTTGACAACTAGTTGGGGCACTTCTTTTACAAGCACCAATCAGCTGGAGTGCAGGGCCCTACCAGCGATCGGTGCTTTTTTTTTTTACAAGCACCGATCAGCTAATACGCGGGCCCTGCCGCTGATTGGTGCTTTTTTTTACAAGCGCTAATCAGCTGGCATGCAAGGCCTTGCCATTGATCAGCACTTTTTTTACAAGCGCCAATCAACTTACACACGGGGCCCTGCCAGCAATCAGCACTTTTTTTACAAGCACTGATCAGCTGGCATGTGGGGTCCTGCCGGCAATCTGAGCTTTTTTTTTACAAGTGCTCATCAGCTGGCACATTTATTTTTATTATTTATTTTGACAAGTGCTGAGATAAATAAATAAATAAAATGAAAAAAATGAAAAATGGAATGTAATAGAACAAAAATTTTCATTTCATTTCATTTCATTTTTAAAGGCACTTTGTTTTTCATTTCATTAGGAAATGAAACAAAAAATAAAAACAAAATAAAAATTAATTTCATGCCCATCTTGAATACATATTATTCTTTTGTTTATAAAAGCTATTTTAGAATATATTTTATATTTGTATCCCATCATTTGCTTTCTAAAGTAGTTGAAACAGACATTGGTATTATAAAAGTAACAGATCATGCTCTGATGGCAATGGAAATAAGGTTTAAAAAGATTATAGAGAGGCAAGAAGATGGAGAATGGAATTCTAGTATTTTTCAAAATCTAAATGTAATGGAACGGGTAAAAAAGGAATGGCTGGAAATATGGTAAATAAATGAAGCAGCTGGGAGTAGAATGAAATTGGTATGGGATACCATGAAGTCCATCATGAGAGGATTAATTATACAGGAAACATGTAGACTTAAAAGATTGAAAGAGGAGAATATAAAAAAGGTACAATAAAAAGTTAGAGAATAGATATTTTATAAAGATAATAAAATCTTGTTAGAACTTCAAGCTAAAAGAAGAGAACTAGATAGTATAGAATTAGACAAAGTTCAGAGAGATTTAATGTATATGAAGAAGAATTTCTTTGAATTTAGTAATAAAAACTCCAGGCTTTAGCATGGTTATCTCAAGTTCAAAGAGCAAAAAATATGATAGGTGTGATTAAAGATAAATCAGGAAAGAAGTGTAGCTTGATGAAAGAAAAATGGCAAGTATTTCAACCATTTTATGAAGAATTATATAAAGGTGGTAATATCTCAAAAGAAGACATAGAAGGTTATGTTAAGGAAGCTGTTAAGGGAAAGCTATCAGAGATAGACAAAATGAATTTAAAAACCAATTCAAGATTAAGAGATTGCAGCAATTATCGACAAGCTAAAAATGGTAAAACCCTGGGTTTTGATGGATTAGATTCAGATTTTTAAAATTTGTTTAAACTGGTTTTAGTTCCAATATTAAAAATACTTTTAAATTGAATTTTAGGAGATAAAATACGACTATCATGGAAAAACACATTAACAATTCTTATCCCAAAACCCAATAAGGGTTTGATGGGCCCTAGTTCATATAAATCCATTTTGTTAATAAATCAAGATGAGAAGATTTTTACTGCAATACTAGCAAATACAATGAATGGATTTACAGTAACCCCCTGTCTATCGCGGGGGTTAGGGATCCACCCAACCCGTGATCATTGAAAATCTATGATATGTGGATGCAGGTCAGGTGTGGGGCACAAATTTAAACATCATGTGCTGCTTTCCAGCACACTGGGGGGGTGCGAGGGAATGGAGCATGATCTTTTAAAGGTGCTTTTGGCCACAGAGCCGAGTGCTTGGCTCCACTGCTGAAAGCCCTTTTAGCATTGTGTGCCATTCACCCGCATCCCCGGGGGGGGGGTTGCGGGCAAGCAGCAAGTGATCTTTTAAAAGGGTGCTCATCTCTGCAGCCAAAAGCCCTTTTAGCATCGTGTGCTGCTCACCAGAACCCAGGAGTGAGGGAGAGCAGTGCACAATCTTTTAAAAGGGCTTTCAGCCGCGGAACCAAGCGCTTGGCTATGTGGCTAAAACCACTTTTAGCATCGCCCGACACTCACGATCATTTAAAAGGGCTCTCGGCCGCGGAGCTGAGCACTTGGCTCCGCAGCCAAAAGCCCTTTTAGCATCGTGTGCTGCTCACCAGCACCCCCAGGGGGTGAAGGGGAGCGGTGAACGATCTTTTGAAAGGACTCTCAGCTGTGGAGCTGAGCACTTGGCTCCCCAGCCGAAAGCCCTTTTAGCATCGCATTGTGCTCGCCAGCACCCCCGGGGTTGATAGATGAGGTATATACTGAAAATACATCTGAGATAATAATTAATGATGGGTTTATAGATTGGATTTCTCTAGGCCAAGGTACTATCCTCAGTTCTATTTTGCTTAATCATTGAAATTTTTGCAAATAAAATATGAAATGATGACTTAATTAGTGGATTAGGTATGGATAATAAAGTAAAGATTATTTTATTTGCAGATGATTTCTTATTGACAATTAAAAACTCAATAGAGGGCATGGATAGAATGAAATTTCATTTAGAGAAATTTGGATTAATACAGATTGTGTGTAAATTTGCAAAAATCACAGATAATATTGTTTAAACATTATAAGGAGAAACAAGAAATGATTGCTCACCATTACAGGTGTAAGATAAATAAATCAATATGCTAATTAGGCATCGATTTAGTAAAGGATACATGGAAATTAAAGGAATTAAGAAGAAAGAAAAGAAAGAAATTAAGAATAAAATGCAAGAATATCCTAGTTTGAAACTTTCTTGGCTTGGAAAGATTGCATTGATGAAAATAAAAATTCTACCAAAGCTAATTATTTGTTTATGATGCTTCCAGTACAGCTAACTATAGATAGCCTTAAATTTTGGCAAGATCTGATTAATAGTTATTGTAACACTGGCAAAAAAGCTAGAATAAATAAAAATATTGGCATATGGCTCAAAATAAAGGTGGTATAGGTTTACCAAATGTAAAAAAAATACTATTTAGCGAAACAGATAAGGTTTATTGGGAATATTGTATACAATTCACAAGCAGATAGGATGAAAATCCGAAATTACCTTGACACAGAGTGCTGGGCCAAAGCTAACGGAATGGGGTACAACAGAGGGAAATGTAGGGTGGTGCATCTAGGTAAAAAGAATGAATTGCACAGATATAGGATGGGAGACACCTGGCTGGAAAATAGTACCTCTGAAAGGGATCTGGGAGTCTTGATGGACCACAAATTCAACATGAGTCAGCATTGTGGTGCGGCGGCCAAGAAAACCAATTCGATTCTTGGTTGCATCAACAGAACCATAGTGTCTAGATGAAGGGAAGTGATAGTACTACTCTCTTCTGCTCTGGTCAGACCTCACCTGGAGTACTTTGTCCAGTTCTGTGCACCTCCATTTTAAAAGGATGTTGACAATCTTGAACAGGTCCAGAGGAGGGCGACCAGGATGATTGAGGGTCTGGAGGAAATGTCTTACGAGGAGCCGCTTAGGGAGATAGGAATGTTTAGCCTTTCAAACAAAAGGCTGAGAGGGGATATGAGACCTATGTTTAAATATTTGAAAGGATGCTACATTGAAGAAGGGACTGATTTGCTTTCCTTGGCTTCAGACACTAGGACACAGGGCAATGGTTTCAAACTACAGGAAAAGAGATTCAATTTAAACAGTGGAAGATGCTGCCACCATGGAGGGTTGTGGAGTCTCCTTCTTTGGAGGTTTTTAAGCAGAGGCTGGATGGGAGTCCTGTGATGGGGGTTCTTGCACGGCAGGGTGTTGGACTAAATGGCCCTTGAGATCTCTTCCAATTCTATGGTTCTATGATTCAGACACTAGGATGTGGGGCAATGGTCTCAAACAACAGGAAAAGAGATTTAATTTAAACATTAGGAAGAACTTCATGACAGTTAGAGCTGTTCGGCAATGGAATATGCTGCCACAGAGATTGGTGGAGTCACCTTCTTGGGAGGTTTTTAAGCAGAGGCTGGATGGCCACCTGTTGGAAATACTCTGATGGGGGTTCCTGCATGGCAGGGGGGGGGTGGACTAGATGACCCTTGAGGTCTCTTCCAACTCTATGATTCTATGATAAATATGGTGTAAAATGGAATCATCTGAAATAAAGGATAATATTGAGAAATATTTATTTGGCACTATTAAGAAATCAAAATTAAATGAGATTCATAACCTCTTCCTTAGATCTATTGTTAAGTGCATAGTATATACATAAAAAGAAATTATGTCCCTTGGATTCACCATTAAGATCAGTAACTGAAATAGTACACTTCCCTAAAAATTTGAAACTTTTAAAAAAATTATTTGGGAGAGCTACAAATGAAAGAAATTCATAAATGTAGGAACATTGCCTGGTTTAATTTTATACAATTAGAGAAATGGAGTAATGCTTGGGTATAAAAATATAATAAATGTAGAGATTATACGAAATAGGTACAATTTTTCCTGCTGATATTCAGGAGGATAAATAAAGGAACTGGATCGAAGTTAATTTGGAAACAGAACTTAAAAAGGAAATTTAACAGAATTTAAAAAGGAAATAAAAGAAGATTGGGCTAAAATATGGAGAATGATTATACTTAGAACCATGTCAGTTAGAATAAAAGAAAAATTAAAATAAGTTTAAGATAGTATTTGACATCAGTGAAATTGAATAAAATAAATGCAAATTTCTCTAAGCTTTGTTGGAAATGTGACAAGGAGTTTTTTTCTTTCATTTGTGGTGAGAATGTAAAATGATACAAAAAAAATTGGAAATGTATTTTTAAAGAATTAAGTGACATATTGGAAAGGAATATTGAGCCCAATTCTGAAATTGCTTTGTTGACAATATTTGTTGATAATAATTATGATTTTTAAAACTGGAGAGTTGATTTAGATGAATGGTATAATCATTATGGAATGTCGCTTTAAAAGATAAATTGGCATGTACTTTAAAGATTAAAAAAGGAGAGTTAAAAAGAGATATTATTTATGGTATTTGGGGTAGAATATGTGCTTGTAAGAGATAGCAGTAAAGCTTCCACGCAGCAATCAATTCTGTTCTGGAGGGGAGGATAATGAATGAAAATAAGAAGAATGGTTCCACTGGTGAAGGGGTGCAATGTTGATGATGTTTTGTTTTCTTTGTAATTTGTATTTGTTTTTTTATAAATAAAAAATTATTTTAGAAAAAGATGACACGGAGGAAGTCCCGCCCATGAAAACATGTCGGCCGCTTGATCACGGAGCTCTGTACCGAGATGAGAAAAAGCTTTAAAATTTACTGTCTAAAGCCCTCGGAGCTGTGAGTAATGTACCCTTAAACCCTCTGGGGTCGACAGGGAAAGCAATATATTTTCCTCGAGAGTTAGATAAGCCTGATTTACTAAGACTTAGTTACTTTCGGTTTTGGCTGTCTGAACAGCGTGCATGGAGAGAGAGACTAAATTTACAGGCTCCAGTGGGAGAATTCTTCTGTGTGTTTTCTGCATGTTTTTATGCCTGCCAAAAAGAAAAAGTCTTGTTTTCTAAAAACCTGGGCCAGAAAACCCTCCCACGCCTCATTCCAACGTGCAGCACTGCAACGTATTGACCCTGCAGTCGTGGAAAAAGCTGAGGCAGATATGGCGACTGGTGGGAAGGGGGCAGAAACTACTCCCCCCATAGATCTAGATTTAATGAGGGAAATGCGACAAATTAAAACAGAACTGGCGGGTCTAATGAGCCTGGGTTTGAAAGATGTGACGCGTAGAATTGATGAAGTCTCATGAAAAGTTGATGATACAAAGCAAGATTTATCCCGTGCGATCAAACAAACACAAGCTGCTGTGGACAGCAATGGCCAGAAATTGGAAAATATGGCAGGGGAGATTAAGATACTGGATCAACATGTTACTAAAAATGAAAGTGAAATCAATTCCCAAAAACAAGAATTACTAACAGCCAAAAAGAAGTTAACCTATATGGAAGACTACTCTCGAAGACAGAATGTAAAACTGATTAATTTTGTAGTTCAGAAGAGGGGAGAAACAGTCAACTTAGAGAATGTACAAAGTTTGAACAGTTTTTATTATCGCTTGAATCCGACCAGGATAATATAGAGAAAGGACTAGTACGTAAAATATACAAAATAATAGGGGACTCACTGGAAGTGAAGGAGTCAGATTCTCTGAGAGAGGTCTGGAAACAAGACCTTAATGTAGAGAGAAAAAAAGAAGACTGGGGGAAAATCTGGAACATGAGAATCTTGAGATCATTATCGGTTAGGATAAAAGAAAATTATTTTAAATTGGTCTCTAGATGGTACTTGACACCAATTAGGTTGAATAGAATGAACACTGAATATTCTAAGATCTGCTGGAAATGTGAAAAAAAGATAGGTACATACATGCATCTCTGGTGGGAATGTGAAATAGTTCAAAAGTTTTGGAAAATTGTTTTTTTAGAGCTAAGCGCGATGATTCAAGTAGATATTGATTGTAATACAGAGACAGCACTGTTATCATTGTCAACTAGTAAAGATTATGATGTTACAAACAAGGAACTAATAGCAAATCTTATGACAGCTGCTAGATTAATTATACCAAGAAACTGGAAATCCAAACTAGATCTCAAGATGGAAGATTGGTATAACGAACTTTGGGATATAGCCATAAACGATAAATTGTCTTGTAGTTTAAAAGTTAAACGAGGAGAAATGAAAAAAGACATTTTTATGACATTTGGGGAAAATTTATAGACTTTATATTAGTAGAAGGGAAGGGGAAAGAACCGATGAATATTTCAAGACAGTTCTGGAGAAGAGGACTTTGAGAAGAATATTAGAACAACAGACATTGGAGTAATAAAGAAGAACCCACGGAAGAACTGGATGGTCCTGGGGGGTGGGGTGGGGGTGGGGATGCACTAGTATTGTTATTTCTCTGTTTGTCTTTAATTAAAAAATAAAAAAATATTAAAAAAATAGACGACACCCACTATTCTAGCCCAAAATTCCAGTCTCGCAACTGCGTGGTTCTCTCCTTGGCTTACCTCCATGTCTAAGATGACCCTGAATTTTTAGTCTAACCATTTTAGACAAAAATATTATCTTATACACAGAAAAATACTATCAGTCTGATTAAGTGTATAACCGCTACATCTGGCTGGATTTTGGACTGTATGTCTTCATCATCTCATAAATTTTGTACCATCTTATTTTGAAAGAGCCAGGAATCTGATAAAATCTTCTGGATAACTCAGATGTTCCATCTTTCTGTGAAATTTTAATGGTTTAGTGGTATTTCCCAACTCTCCTTTGCAGAAATTGTGATTTTACAAAATCTTTTCATAAAAGCTGTTTTTACCTGTTGTTCTTATCTGAGGCCCTGTTCTTCATCTCATGATGAATTGCCTACTCAGTGTAGTAACCTTCTCTTGGATGCACAACTTAATGTGGTGAGGAGATTTCAGAGTATCAGGAAAACCAAGAGCAATGCAAATTGGAGGCTAGACTGCATTATAAGCTTGGATTCCTGGCAGGGTCACCTAAGGTAGAATGGTCACAGCTGAGACACCAGACTAAGAGGCATCCATCTTCTTCAAAAGGAACAGCCACATCAGCAGAAGAAAATGAATAGTTCCAATGGTGATGGGGGCAAAGAAACTCCTGAAAAGCAATTATTGGGCATCAGCGGTAGCAGAAAGTGACACTGGGGGTGGATCTTTCATAGACAAAGGCATTGACACTCAAACTTCTAAACTGTGACGATGCATCGTACCGCTGCTGTGCGTGCTGCAGGAGGTGGAGCAGTTTGCCTCCCCCTTGCAATAGCACAAGACAACTGATGAACTACCCCTTCAAAGCAAAATGAAATGAAACAAAAAATTCCATTTTGTTTTTCATTTTCCCATTGGAATGCATTGGAATGCACTGAAGCAATGCATTGCTATGGGAAACCGTTTTAAAAACCCCATACCATTTCCCCCAATGCACCTGATCGGGTGGGGGAATGGTGTGGGCTTTTTAAACACTTTTTTTTTGTTTTGCTACCAAAGCCCCGCATGCCAGGTGATTGGTGCTTGCTTCAGTGGCGCAAAAAAAAAAAAGTTTCAGAAGACCCCGCCATTCCCTGCCAACACACCCAATTGGGCAGGGGAAAATGCAGGCTTTTAAAACATTTTGTTAGTCCCTGAAGCAACCACCGATCAGCTTTTTAAGGGGACTTTAAAAAAGTTTTAAAACCCTCCACTTTCCCCCCAATGTGCCCGATAGGGTGGGGGTAAATGAAAGTTATAACAAGTAATAAATAAATAAATATAAATAAATTAATTAAAATTGAATAAAAATAATAAATACATAAGAACATAAGAATAGCAATGCTGGATCAGGCCAAAGGCCCATCTAGTCCAGCTTCCTGTATCTCACAGTGGCCCCACCAAATGTGTCCGGAAGCGCACGAGACTAGATATCTGTCTCCTGATACCATTCCCCTGCATCTGTTCCTTGAAGTACCCTGGTTTTAAGATGGACATTGCACATCTCCATCATGGTTTGAAACCTGTGGTGGACTTTTCCTCCAGGAATCTGTCCAATCCCCTTTTGAAGGCATCCAGGCTAGATGCCATCACCACAATTTGTGCCAGGGAGTTCCACAGACTAACAATGCACTGGGTGAAAAAATATTTTCTTTTGTCTGTTCTCACTCTCTCAGGCCTCAATTTGAATGGATGTCCCTTAGTTCTGGTATTTTGTGAGAAGACACTTTTTGATAAGCGTGTCCCTCTATCCACTTTACTCATGTCCTGCATTATTTTGTACATCTCAATCACATCTCTGCTCAGGTGCCTTTTTTCCAGACTAAAGACTCCCAAATGTTTTAGCCTTTCCTCATAAGGGAGTTCCCCCAGCCCAGTAATCATTTTAGTCGCTCTCTTTTGCAACTTTTCCAATTCCACTATGTCTTTTTTGAGATAGAGTGACCAGAATTGTACACAATACTTCAGGTGTGGCCTTACTATTGTTTTGTATAATGGCATTATAATGTTGGCTGATTCATTTTCAATCCCCTTTTTGACAATCCCTAGCATGCAATTGGCCTTCTTCACTGCTGCCACACATTGGGTAGACACCTTCATGGAGCTGCCCACCAACACACTAAGATCTTTTTCCTGATCCATCACGGATAGCTCAGAGCCCATGAGTTGATAAATAAAGCTTGGATATTTTTTTTTTTGCCAAATATGCATTACTTTACATTTGGCTACATTAAAATGCATTTGTCATTTCGCCCACACCCCCAGTTTGGAGAGATCCTTCTGGAGTTCTTCACAATCTTCTCTGGTTTTTACAACACGGAAAAGCTTTGTGTCATCTGTAAACTTGGCCAACTCATTGCTTATCGCTGTCTCCACGTCATTTATGAACCGATCTGTCCCAGGACAAATCCCTGGGGCACACCGCTTTTTACCTCTCTCCATTGTGAAAATTTCCCATTGACACCTACTCTTTGTTTCCTGGATCTCAACCAGTTCCCAATCCATAAGAGGACCTACCCTCTTAACCCCTGACTGTGCAATTTTCTCAGCAACCTTTGGTGAGGGAATGTGTCAAAAGCCTTCTGAAATTCAAGATAGACCCAAATCCACATGTCTGTTGACCTTTTCAAAGAATTCTAAAAGGTTTGTCAGGCAAGACTTATCCTTGCAGAAGCCATGCTGATCTTCCCTCAGCCAAGTTTGTTCTTGTATGTGTTTTAAGATTTTCTCTTGGATGAGGCTTTCCACCATCTTTCCTGGGACAGACATAAGGCTAACTGGCCTGTAGTTTCCTGGGTCCTCCCTCCTTCCTTTTAAAAAAATTGGTGTGACATCTGCTGTCCTCCAGGCCTCCAGCACTGTGGCTGTTATAAGAGACAAGTTGCATATTACCGTTAAGACAACTGCAATTTCATTTCTCAGTTCCTTAATAACCCTTGGGTGGATGCCATCTGGGCCCGGTGACTTGTTGATCTTCAATTTAAACCTAAAACATCCTCTCTTTTAACCTGTATTTGATATAATTATTTAGTTAAGAGGGACAGTTCTGACAGAGGAATCTGCCCAAGGTCTTCTGTCGTGACGACAGATGCAAATAACTCATTTAATTTCTCTGCAATTTCCAAGTCCTCCTTAATCTCCCCTTTTCCTCCCTCACCATCCAGAGGGCCAACTGGTTCTCTGGCAGGTTTTCTACTTCTAACATATTTAAAGAAGCTTTTATTATTACCCTTTATATTCCTAGCCATGCGTTCATCAAAATCTTTCTTTGTCTCTCTTATCATCTTCTTACATTTCTTTTTGCCAGAGTTTGTGTTCCTTTTTATTTTCCTCATTTGGGGAGGAATTCCATTTACGGAAAGACCTTTCCTTACACTTTAGAGCCTCTATAACTCCACTCGTTAACCATGCCAGCGCCCTCTTGGACTTAGATGTTATCCCAGCTGCCAAATGTTCAAGTTGTCCCATCTTTGCTCAGTGGCTTCAAGCATGTACGTAGAAGCCCCACTACAGTGAGTCCCCCAAGAACGGTTGCTGCTTTGTTCTCTCCCCCCCCATAGCTTTTAATTTCAGTAGACAAACGATCACATCCCATTATTCTCCCAGTGCTAATACCTACTATGTCATCTCTTTGTGGTTCTCTACCCTCTCCAATCTCGTTCCACGGGGATGTGGTGTTCCGAACCAGATGCCACTCAGCTCCTGTCGGCTTTCCGACAGGAAAGTTATCAGTTTAAAAGCTGCTCTGCATCCTTTTTGATGTTGAGTTCCAGCAATCTGGTGCCATCATGGTTCAAGTGCAATCCGTCCCTCCTGAATAGGTTTGGCTTGTCCCAAAATGTTCTCCAGTTCCTGACACATCTGATGCCCTCCTCTCGAGACCATCACCTCATCCACGAATTCTGGCTTCAGAGCTCTGCCTGCCTGGTGGGTCCTGCACGAGGAACAGGCAGCACTTCTGAAAATTCTACCTTCAAAGTATGGGAGTTCAATCTTCTTCCTAACAACCTGAATTTGCCTTCCATGACTAATCGATTAGTGTTCCCAACATCATTGGTGCCAAGGCGTACCATGATGACTGGCTGCTTCCCAGTTCTTTCTAATAAAATATCTAAATTTCTTGTGATGTCTGCAACCTTTGCACCTAGCAGGCAAGTCACCATACGGTTATCATGCACATAACAAATCCATCCCTCTGTATTTCTAATAAGGAGCCTCTCTAGTGATGCCTGTTCATCTGCCTGTTCCCCAACTATATTATGGGAGAGGTTTTCGGTTTGCTCCTGTTGTTCCTCTTCCTGTATCTCATCAAGTGTGATGAGGGAGAGATCCTCAGGTGGAACCATGTTCCTCTGTGCAAGCCTCATGAGGTGTGATGAGGGAAAGAGCCTCAAATTGATTGTGCAATTTGAGACTCTCTGAGCGATCCCTTGGCCTTCTACTCCTTTGAGTCACATTCCTCCACACATCTACCTTCTGAGTTAATGAAGTGACCTCTTCCTCAGAAGTGTGCCCTGTCTTTTCTTTGTCCAGGATAGTCTGCTTTGCTCTGTCCAAGAACAGCTCAAGCTCCTTGATTTGTTGCTGGTTTGATATGTGGGCCTCTAGCTGCTGGACCTTCTCTTCTAGTAGTGCAACCAGCTTACACTTGCAGCAAGTGTAGTTCTCTATGCCGGTGGTCCCCAACCCCCGGGCCGCGGACCGGTGCCGGTCCATGGACCAATCGGCACAGGGCCGCCCAAGGAACTTCAAAATACACTAATCCCCTGAGAAAGCCTATTTGCAGTGAAGAGTATCTGTAGGGGGCGAGGCTGGTCCATGTGGGTTTGTGTCATTGGTTTGCAAAGAGAGACCCCGCCTATTGCCCAAAGAGTGCGGGGAGGGGGGGCTGCTCCCTTTGGACATTAAGCAATGACGGCGACAAGGAGGAGGAGGAGGAGGTAAGGCGGGGGAACGGGCAGGCGGGGAAGGGAAGGGAGAGGAAATCGAGGCTGATTTTCCCAGGCTTGGTCTTGTTGGCAGCGCTCTCTCTCCCATTCCTTTGGAGAGCCTATACCTGCAGTCCTTAATGTTTGTGCCCGTGCTAGCGTCCATGTGTTCTCGCTTCACTGCGCCATCCAGAAAAGCCAAAGGGGGTGGTGGTCGTCGTGCTGCTGTCAGCGGCAGCGGCGGCGGGAGAGAGAGAGGAAGGACAAAGGAAAGCTTGAAACGTGAGGACATCTTTGGTCATCTTTTCGTTCTCCGTTTCCACTCCAGCCGGCTTGGATTTTTTTTCTGGAGGGTCCCTGCCATCCAACTCCTGCCCCCATGATGTTGCGTTAATTTCGGACGGATATTGGCGCACTCTACCCCTGCCCCCCGCCCGGTATAATCGTGTTCAAGGTGTGTGTGTGTGTGTGTGTGTGTGTGTGTGTGTGTGTGTGTGTGTGTGTGTGTGTGTGTAGGACCCAGTCCCTTTCCCACCCCCCTTTGGAAAGGCAAGGCGGGCAGGCCAGAGCAGCGGGTGGGGGGAGGACAATGCCCGGCCAGCCTTTGCTCCCCGCAGGAGGAGTCTGAGGAGGAGGAGGCGGCAGCAAAAGCCAAGCCAAAGGAAGCAGCCGCGAGGAGGGAAGGGTTTGCCCTTTGTGGGACTTCTCCCAAGTTGCGCCCAAGGTCTGCTTTCTTCTTCCCTCCTCGCGGGTGCCCTCCGTGGGACGAGCGCCACCTCCTCCTCCGCTGCCGCCGCCTCCACTTCTCAGGCTCAGTTTCTGCCGGGCTCCCCGTTGGTCGGACCCCGGGGGGAGGCGGCCCTGCGCGCGGCTCCTCCTCCTCCTCCTCGTGCCCCATGGCTTGTGGGGAGGGGGAGAGAAGGCAAAGCTGAGTGAGAAGGGGGCCGGTGGAAAACTCACCCGCCCGGGCGGACCCCAGAGGGTGGGGAGTGGGGGAATGTCGTCGCCCGTGGGCCCGCCGCTCCTCCGCCTTTGGGGTTCGGCACGGAACTGCTTTGCTGCAGCAGGTGGAAGGGAGGGAAAAGGGTGTGTGTGTGTGTGGGTGGGTGTGTGCAAGCGGGTGGGTGTGATCCATCTGGGCTCGCCTCCCTTCCTCCCCCTCCTCTCTCTCCTTGCTTTCTTTTTTCTCTCCTCCTCCCTCCCAAGTAGTTTTAGACCTGGAGAAGGACGGGCGTAGTAGAATACATGCCCCCCCCGGGTCACGGGAAAATTATCAAACATTTACCGGTCCGCGGCGAAAAAAAGGTTGGGGAGCACTGCTCTATGCACTTTGTCAAGATGACAAACATGGCCAAATTAACTGCTTAAGGATAAAGGGCCTAAATATTTGGATTTCTACTGACAGAGATGTAAACATGTTTGCCTGTTAGCCTCCACCCTGCATAATTTCACCTTCTTCCTACTTGGCGTGGAGGTCCATTCACCCACAATAGGGTCCACTCATGCCTCTGTACTGCTTTATGCTGATGATACAGTGATATTATCTAATATCCTTCTGGGCCTTAAAGTCTGATACCTAGTGCCTTTAATTTCTTAAAAACTATAATTTTGATATAACTTTCATAATTCTAAACTTTTGGACTCAAAACATTGGACTTATGGGAAAAATTGATTAAGTTAAGCTATTCAAATACTTGGGCAGCATGTTCTGCTTTAAACATTCTGAAAATAATAATAATTAAAACCCACTGACCTGACTTGTGGGCCAGCTGGTCAGCAAATGAATAAATTTAAAAAATAAAACTAAAAACACATGCTGACCCAGCCCACGGGCCAGCTGGTCAGCATGTTAATAAATAATGAAAAAATAAATAAAAATTTAAAATGCACCAACCTGGCCCCTGGGCCAGCTGGTCGGCACGAGTTTAAAAATATTTTAAAAAGCATACAAAAACCAAAATGAATTTTATAAAAAAAATCATTTCGTTTTAAAGAAAGCAAAAAACAATTTAAATATAAAAAATGAAATGAAATGCCATTTTGGCATTACATGCCCATCTCTAATCCTGGAACACCATATACGGTAAACAGAACACCATATTATTATACAGTGGTACCTTGTATAACGTAATTAATTCGTTCCAAATCAAATTACGTTATACAAGTTTTCCGTTGTACAAATTGTAATTTCCCATAGGAATGCATTGAAACTGGATTTAATCCGTTTCAATGCATTCCTATGGTGGTATTTTTGGGCAACGGGGGGCGGTTTTTTTGGGCGAGGGGGGGCGGGCGGGCGGCGGACCCCCGTGCAGATGGCAGGTAAGGGTGCCCATACCCAGCTCACCCCCCTCCGTGTCTGCTGCCCCTCCTCTCCCCTCCCTCCTTCCCTCTTTCCCGGCCGGCCGCAGGTGGTCAGACGGAGATGGCCGCGGGGGTGGGGGGAGGGAGTGGGGTGCGCCGCTTGGCCTGGGGCGGGGGCTTGGGGGACCGCGCCGGGAATTTCCCCCCCTCACCTCTTGCCAGAGCCCCGGAGGCAGCCGGCAGGCAGGAGGGCACACCAGCGGCCGACTTTGTTCCGAGGGGGGGGAGGGGCGGATTCTCCCCCCACACACACGCCAGCTTGGCGCTTCCTCTTGGGAGGGTCTGGCCACCTTCTCCCTCTCTCTCTCTCTCTCATCCCTGCCACCTGCGGCGGGACTCTTCCCACACGCTGCCCCAAGTGCCTGTGAGAAGGGAGCGGCGGGAGCCGCCGGCCCGGCAGCGGGCTTTCCCTCCCGGGTTCGACCCGTGGGGCCGTCGCCGTCGTTTGGGTCTCTCTCTCTCTCTCTCTCTCACACACACACACACACACACACACACACAGGCGTTGCCGCGTCTCCCTCCCTCCGTCCCTCCCCCCTTTCGAGTGCCCCAGTTGGCACCCCCGCCGCCGCCCGCCCAACCTGCCGGCCCCAAGAAGCAGGCGGTCGGCAGGCAGCCATCGGGTTGCGCGCCCGGCCGCCCGGCCGCCCACTCCGGATCCCCGACGGGGGTGCCCACGGCCAAGCGGAGCGCGTGGGGCCAGGGCTGTCCGCGGGCACCAGATGGGGCCACCAGGGCCTGGGCCGTCGATAGGGACGCGGGCAAGGGAGGAGGGCAAGCCGGAGCCGCCCTTCGGGTGCGGATCATGCCCCCCCAACCCCGCCCCAAGAGCTCCCCACCCACCCACCCATCCGCTTTCCCGCCTGGTCTCCCAGGGAGGCGTGCACCCCCGACCTATCTGGCGCCCCTCGGGAGGGGAGTAGCGGCTTGCTCGCCTCGGGCTGGATGGGCAAGAGGGGCTTGGGCGGCCGGGGGGCGGCGGGCGCTTGGCCCGGCCACACGAGGGCGAGCGGTGGCAGGAGGAGCAGCCCCAGCGCCGCGCCCAGCGAGCTCATCGCGGCGGCGGCGGATCTCCCCGTGGGGGGGGAGGAAGAAGAGAGAGAGAGAGAGAGAGATGAGGAGGAGGAGGAGGAGGAAGGGGTGGTGGTGGTGGTGGATCGAGCCCCTTCCCGGCACGGCTCCTATCGCTGCCGCCGACGGCGTCTCCTCCGCCTCTTCTTCCTCCTATGAGCGCTCGGTAGGAGGCGTCAAGGAGATCCCGGTGTGTGTGTGTGTGTCTCTGTGTTGGGGGGGGACGGTTCCCACAGAGAAGAGGCAAAGCCCCGCCACAGCAGGAAAGCGCCACCTGCCCGCCCGCCTGCCCCTTGGCTTGGAGAAGGGGATTCCCGGGCTAGGGAGGGAAGAGGACACACACAGAGAGACCCCAAGAAGACGCGCGCCCCCTCCTTGGGCATCCCGGATCCCTCCCTGAGTCAAATGTGGCTGGGCATTTCCCTACTCCCCGAAATATGGGGTCTCCTGTGCTCCTAATAGAATGCATCCCGGCCAACTCCCGGGTTCGACCCGTGGGGCCGCCGCCGTCGCTTGGGTCTCTCTCTTTCTCTCTCTCTCTCTCACACACACACACACGACCCGCCAGCCACCCGCCCGTTCCCGCCGTCCTCTCTTTTCCTTTTCTCTCTCGCCCCCCCACCCCCATCACCCTCCCTCCCTCCCCGCCGAAGAACCTGGACTCGCCTCTTCCTCCATTCCTCGGCTCCTCTCCTTCCTTCCTTCCTTCCTTCCTTCCTTCCTTCCTTCCTTCCTTCCTTCCTTCCTTCCTTCCCTTCCGCGGGGATTCCAGCCCCCGGGGGCGCAGCCAGCCAGGTAGGCAGGCGTCCGTCCCCCGTCCCCCCCCCTCAGGGCGCAGCCGTGAAGGGAGAAGCACCCCCCTTCCTCTCCCTGCGGGTCAACAGTCACTTCAGCCCTTTGGTCCTCTTTGAAGGGGGCGGCAGGACCCCTTTTCCCCTCAGCCGCCTCCGTCCATACCTGCCTGAGGGGGGAGGGGGGCGGATTTTTTTTTCATTGTACGGATTTTTCATTAAACAAACCCTCCGTTGTACGAGGGTTCACTGTACTGTAATCTGCCACCTAATGTGAGGGTAAGGGACCCGACCTGACCCGTGATAATTGAAGATCCATGATATGTGGAAGCTGGGTTGGGTTGGGACTGGTGGACCTATCTGGGGTCTCTTACCTGAGCCCTGTGCTGCCCCAAACGGTCCTACAATGGGTTTTCTGGGACTGATGGAGGCCCCAGAAGTGGTTTCCAGTGATAAGGAAGTCACGTCCAGTTTTACGGAAATCACTTCCAGTTCGTGGGAAACCACTTCTGGGGCATCCAACAGCCCGGGAAACCCAAAGGAGGCCCCAGAAGTAGTTTAGGGTGATCTAGAAGGCCCTTCTGGTTTTCCAGAAGTGACTTCCGGTTCACTGGTAACCACTTCTGGGGTCATCAGAGGCCTGTTCGGGGCAGTGCCAGGCCTGGGGTAAGTGCAAGAGGCCTCAACTGGGCCCATGCAGCTTGCCCCAGGAGTCCTTTGTTTCATATACTGCAGTCCCGTGATATACCAGGACTGCAGTATATGAAATGCAAAATGGCGGGGGATTACTGTGTTATGACCATATAATGAGATGAAGGTGTAGGAAGGCCTTATGCCCCAGCAGCAGATAAAATGGAAAAACCATATTCTAGGAGAAGGAAAAGAACCAGTTACTTACCTGTAAAGGTGGTTCTTCGAGTGGACCTTCGTGAAGCCACACAGATGGGTTTCCCAGGCGCCCCTGCGCCAGAGGTCAGAACTTCCCTAGCAATAGGAAAGTTCCTTAGTCTCCGCCCCCACACCCTGCGCATGTGCGCGGGTGTTCCCGCCTAAACGCCTCAGTTCCTCTTGACCGCCAGGATGACAGGTAATGGACGTACCAGTCAGGGCGTGACGGTCCGAGGGGAGGCGGGCGGGTGCTGTGTGGCTTCACGAAGGTCCACTCGAAGAACCACCTTTACAGGTAAGTAACTGGTTCTTCTCCATCGTGGTCTTCATGAAGCCACACAGATGGGTGATTGAAAGCAGTACTCACTGGCAGGAGGGTAGTCACGCAGTCACAAAGGAAAGCACTGCCCCCCCGAAGGAAGTAGCCGACCTCACACGGGCATCCACTCTGTAGTGGGTCACGAAGGTGTCAGGTGTAGACCAGGTGGCTGCCTGGCAAATATCCTCAAAGGGGACACCTTTCAGGAAAGCCGCGGAGGAGGCCATGGCTCTAGTGGAATGAGCTCGGATACCCGCAGGTAAGGGTACCTTAGATAGCTCATAAGAGAGTCTTATAGCCTGTACTATCCAACAGGCAAACCGTTGCGGAGAGACAGGGCTACCCAGCACTGCCGGGTCATGGCAGACAAACAGTTTATTAGTCTTTCTAATGTTCTTGGTCCTTGACATGTAAAAGGCCAATGCCCTCCTGACGTCGAGCGCATGCATATCCCTTTCAATCCTGGTAGTAGGATTAGGGAAGAAGCTCAGCAACACTACAGGTTGTGAAACATGGAAAGAAGAGACAACCTTGGGGAGGAAGGTAACATCAGGATACGCTACCACCCTGTCAGGGTGGAAGCGCAAATAAGGAGGATCACACCTCAGGGCACAAAGTTCACTGGCTTTCCTAGTGGAGGTAATTGCCACCAAAAAGGCAGTCTTTAAGGTGAGCAGTCTAAAGTCAGCTGTAGCCATAGGCTCGAAGGGTGAGCGTTGTAGGGCTCGCAGGACCAAGGATAAAGACCACTGTGGCGGAATTGGCTTCCGATCAGGGAAAATGTTCTTGATGCCCCTCAGAAAGCGTTTCAGTCTGTCTGAAGAAAGCGGCCGCCTCTGAATATTGTGGCTGGTGGGCCACAATGGCTGACAAGTGTACCCGGAGGGACGCAGAAGTCAGACCTGAGCGCTTTAAGTGGAAGAGGTATTGCAAGACCCAGGTGAGTGAGGGGTTGAGAGGATCAAACCCGTTGTCAGCCGCAAAACTGGAGAATCGATTCGGAGGGTGGTAGAGTCCCCTTCTTTGACGGTATTTAAGCAGAGGCTGGATGGCCATCTGTCGGAAATATTGTGAAGGGGTTCCTGCTTGGCAGGGGGTTGGACTCGATGGCCCATGAGGTCTCTTCCAACTCTATAATTCTATGATTCTATGATTCTATGATTCTATGATTTATAAAAGTATTGTTTTTCTGTGGAAGGCTTGCGGCAGGAAGCAAGGATGACTTCAATCAATGTAGAATCCTCCAGGCTGTTAAATGAAGGCAGTCCAGATCCGGATGGAGGACTTGGCCGTTGTCCAGGGATAGAAGCTCCGGAAACTGAGCCAGGCGCAGATGCTCTGCGGACATCCGTAGAAGGGAGGCAAACCAAGGTTGTCGAGGCCACCAATGCGTGATCAGGATGAGATTGGCCCTCTCCTGAAGAGTCTTTATTACAACCTTGTGAAGCAGAGGAATGGGCGGGAAGGCATAAAGAAGGTCTCCCGACCAGGGGAGGAGAAGAGCGTCTCCTAAGGAATGACGTTCCTTCCCCGCTCTGGAGCAATACAGATGACATTTTGCGTTGGTCTGGGAGGCGAACAAGTCCACATGGGGGGAGCCCCACCTGTTGCACAGGTGAGTGAACGTCCTGGGATGCAATTCCCACTCGTGATTCGCCTGAAGTCGGCGACTGAGGTCGTCTGCATCCACATTCTCTTCTCCAGGCAAGTGCATTGCAATCGGGTGGATCTGGTTGGCGATGCACCAGTCCCAGAAGCAGATCGTGAGCTCCAGGAGACGATATGAGTGAGTTCCGCCCTGTTTGTTGATGTAGTACATGGCGGTCGTGTTGTTGGTGACCGCCAGTACTACATTGCCAGAGAGGTGACAGATAAACGCCCTGAACGCCTTGAAGATAGCCAGCAACTCCAACTCGTTGATGTGAAGTTGTTGTTCCTCGCGAGTCCAGGTGTCGTGGATGCGGTGCAATAGGCAAACAGCACCCCAGCCGTTGTTGCTGGCGTCCGTCGTTACTTGGATGGTAGGGAATGGATTTTGAAAGGGACGTCCCGTGAGGATGTTGGAGCGGCATGACCACCAGCTGAGAAGAGGAGGTAAGTCCGGTGGAATCGGAAGGAGCTTGTCGGGGGGTCCCGAAGAGCGTCGAAGTTTTGAAGAAACCAAGCCTGGAGAGGTCTGAGTCGCAGCCTCGCGTGGATCAAGATGGACGTCATGGAGGCCATGAAGCCTAACAGTCTTTGGACCTCTAGTGCCGGAACGACCTGTAGACGTTGAAATTGCTGGAGCAGATGGAGCATATCTGTGATTCTGGTTCTCGGAGGAAAGGCCATAGCCCTGGTTGAGTCTAGGATGGCACCAATGAAGTTGACGACTGGGGAAGGTTCTAAATGTGATTTCTTGTAGTTGACCCGTAGACCCAGCGACTCCAGGGTGTTTAGGACGGTGGCAATGTCCTGACGAGCCTTGTCCTGAGAGTCCGCCACGATCAACCAGTCATCTAAATACGGGAAAACAACTATTCCAAGAGTGCGTAGGTAAGCTGCTACTGGTGCCATACATTTGGTGAAGACTCTTGGAGCAGTGGCCAGACCGAAAGGTAAGGCGGCGTATTGATAGACGTCTTCCCCCATGGCGAAGCGCAATAGATGACGATGAGACGGGTGGATTGATATGTGGAAGTAAGCATCTTTGAGATCCACAACTCCAAACCAATCGCCCCTGCGCAGAAGAGGGATGACCTTCTCCAAGGTAACCATCCGGAATTTCTTGTATACCAAGTACTTGTTCGACGATTGGACGAAGACCTCCGTCCTTCTTCGGCACTGTGAAATAACGAGAAAACAAGCTGAGGCGAGCGGAGTGTCTTGGCACGACTTCTATAGCATTCTTCAGCAGTAACGAAGAGATCTCTTCGAGAAGGCAAAGAGATGGAGACGTGTGAACCAAATGTCCCAACGGGGGAAGAGAACTCAACTCCAACAGGTAACCGTTTTGAACTATTGACAGGACCCATTGGTCCGAGGTGATGCGCTGCCACGCTGCCAGAAATGGCCTGAGATGGATGGGATGATTGTCAATACTCATTGCGAGATCTTCTGTCCCTGGACGTAGATGTAATGGTGGAGGGCTTGGATTTCTTTGACTTGGAGAAGGTGGAGAGAGTGGAGGATTTTGTCGGGCGGTCTCTCTGCTGTTGTTTAGAAGATGATTGGGCTGCGGGAGGCCAGAAACGTCTTCTTGGTTGGTAATGAAAGGAAGGCTTCTGGCGAGATGGTATTACATTGAGCTTTTTCGCAGTGTCTTGCTTCTTATGCCTGTCCTCCATGAGATCGTCTGTGGCCGTGTTGAAGAGGCCAGAACCATCAAAGGGTAAAGACTCTATCTGCACTTTGTGATCATCTGAGAGGCCTGTAGTTCACAGCCAAGCATGTCGACGTATGGAGATAGACGCGTTGAGAACTCTGGAAGCCGCGTCAAAGGAATGTTTAGAAGCCCTCATCTGTTGAGCGGCGACGCACATGGATTCTTCATAGAGAGCAGAAGCCTCAGCACATTTTTCTTCAGGAATCAGCTCCAGGAACAGATGCAGGTGAGTAAGAAGATCCCGTTGGTAGGCTCCCATAGCACCCTGATAATTCGCTATCTTGTGTTGGAGCACAGCATAGGAATACAAGTGTCTTCCTGCAGTATCCAGTTTTCGTCCTTCTTTAGATGGGGGGATAGGAGTCTGTTTAGTACGGGATTGGACTTGGGAAGAGGCGACCACTACAGAGTTGGGTTTGGGATGCCTATTAAGATATGGCACCTTGTCATCATGGACTCTATAAAGAGCTTCCAGCTTCCTAGGGATGGCAGTTGACGAAAGCGCCTGGAAAGAGTCTTCGCTCATGGTGAGGAAGGAAGGGATCAGAGTGAGATGGACAGGGGAAGTCTCATCACTTGGAATCCTTCCGAAGATATGGCATACTCTCTTGGGTTGAGGCTGATGGATGGGCAGCTCAATAGTCTTAGACATCCGGATGAGAAAGTTGGTATAATTCCTCATGTTGTTTGAGGAGGAAGGAGGGGATTTCTCATCAACCTCTGAATCCGGCGAAGTGACGAGTTGCAGAGACGTCGAATCCGATACCTCTGAAGTGATGGATTCAGCTTCAGACTCCATTTCCTCTTCCTTGTTTGAACCAGACGAGGAAAGGACTACAGCCGTCTGGTCGGATTCGACGGGTTCAGCAGAGTGGATAGACCATTGCCGCCCATTGAAACGGAGGGAGAAGGCTGGGATCGGAGGAACCGATACGGGAGCTTGGATGTGATGCTCCTTACGGCTCTTCTTCTTTGGTGGCTCCGTCGAATCCGAGACAGCGGCGGACCGTTTCGGCGGGGTTAAAGCCAGGGTAACCGCAATTGGTACCGACTCCGCCATCGAATCCGTAGGAGGCTTAGGGACGGAAGCCTTGGAACCGCCAGACGCCGTCAGGATAGAAGGCTGCAGGTGGACACGCTTGTCCTTTTGGCGGTGCTCTGGTTTCGACGATTCCGAACCCGATAGGAACGTCGGAGGCACGGAAGAGGAACGCTCTTCCACCTCAGTCTCCCGGATTGGAATAGGGGATGAGGCAGCCTTCGAAACCGCTCGGATTCGGACCGACGGGTCCCTTCTTCCCTCCACGGAGTGGAGCCCATGAGCGTAATATTTGGAGGTGGGTCTCCGTCATCATCGGATGACAACTCCGAAGGATCCGAGGGAAGGAGCTGCTGGTACCTCGAAGTCGGTAGCATCGCAGCTGAACCAGAGAACTCCATCTCAACGGTAACAGATGGAGAAGGCAAGGTCGCAGTCGGAGTGGAGGAAACAGACGTCTTGGTCGGTTTCGACGGCTTCGAACGTGATGTCGAAGGCTTAGTCGGAGCTGATCGAGAAGGGCTCGAGGCCAGTTTTGATTTCGAAGAGGCAAGCCCTTGCAGAACTGGAATTTTCTTCGGTTTCTCCTTATGCTTTTCAGCTCAAACTGGAGCTTCCGACTTGAGCGTCGAAACGGTTGGGGCCGAAGGGAGCGCTCTAAGAGATAGCTGGCCAGGCGGTTGCGGCGATTTTTCAGAGCCTGAGAGCTAAATCCCTTACAGATGGAACACAAGTCGGTGCGGTGGTGCTCACCGAGGCAGATCAAACAGAGCCCGTGTCCGTCCATGAGAGGGATCTTTGCCTGGCACTTTGAACAGCGTTTAAAGGGTGGTGCGAAAGACATTAGCCGTAGACAATCTGAGTCAGAAAACCAAAGAGAAAAAACCTTCTGAAGAATTAGTGAAATGTGGAGACTAACGAAGAAGCACCTCTAGCCGTTGGCGGTTAAGAGGAACTGAGGCGTTTAGGCAGGAACACCCATGCACATGCGCAGGGTGCGGGGGCGGAGACTAACGAACTTTCCTATTGCTAGGGAAGTTCCGACCTCTGGCGCAGGGGCGCCTGGGAAACCCATCTGTGTGGCTTCACGAAGGCCACGATGGAGAACCTCTGATTTTACATCTCCACTGCCTTGTGGCTACATCAATTTCTGGAAGAGTCTCTAGTGCAGTATTGGAAAACCTATGGTATGCATGCCCAAGGTGGCACTCGGAGCCCTTTCTTTTGACACTCAACATCACCCCTTCACAGCTACCTCTATTCAGGTTAAATTGCCATACTAGCACTTTGCGAAAAATTGGTGGGTTTTGAATCGCAGCTTGGGCACTCAGTCTCTAAAAGGTTTGCCATCATTGCTCTAGGGAATTAGCCACCGCTCCCAATTTGGTATCATCTGCATAAATTTAATCAATCCTATTCCTTCGTCCAAGTCCAGTGTTGAATAGCACTGGATCCACAACAGAACCCTGGGGCACCCCACTGGTCACCCCTCTCCATGCTGAGG
>JAHTLZ010000038.1:72627-101425 GCA_023846285.1 Phrynocephalus versicolor | reverse complement strand
TGTGTGTGTGTGTGTGTGTGTGTGTGTGTGTGTGTGTGTGTGTGTGTTGTGTGTGTGGTGGGGGGCAGCGTTTAGACGGGACGTTCAACGTAGAGGAAGAGAAAACTCTACTTCCTTCCCCCCTTCCCCTTCCAAGCATTGCACATCTGCAGTTGGCATCTCTCTCTCTCTCTCCTTTTGCTTCGCTATAGCCCCCCCCCCAAAAAAAACTACGGCTTTGCACTAACTTGCCGGGATGAAGCTCCAAAAACGTGGGGGAGCGGGCGCGCGCACGGCGTGTCTCCGCGAAAGAGAGGGAGAGAGAGAGAGAGAGATTAGAAATTCCCCTCCTCTCCCTCCTGTACTATTTTTGGAAGATTTTTAAAAACTGCCCCCCCCCAAAAAAAAGTGGAAGTGGTGTGGGCACGACGCACTCGGGCTGCGCTTCCCTCCTCCATGGAGGGTGGGGGAGAGAGGAGGAGGAGGAGGAGGAAGAGATGGAGTGTTGGGGGGAGAGAGTCAGACCATGGCTGCAGGATCTGGGCAGAAGGCAGCGAGGGCGGAATGGGAACCTCAAGAAAGGCGGCGTGGAGAGGGGTCCACGGCTAGTCTTCTCTCTCCCCACCACCCCCCGCCGCCGCCGCCCTGCTTCCTTGCCTGGTGCTGTCAGTTCTGGCCAAACAAGCAAGGGGTTGGTGGCGGCGGGAGCGGGGAGGGGGGGAGCGGCGGGGGCGGAGAGGCGAGAAGCAACGGAGGAAGTTGGCTTTTCTTTTTCCTGCGCGAGATCAACTTGGCAGTCAAGGGACGAGGGACACGGCGTGACAGCTAGTTCGAGCCCCCCCCCCCGGCCCGAGGAGGGGTTTCTCTTATTAGACTTCCAGCGGCTCCCTCCTGGAGTCAGCTGGTTTCGGCGGCGGGGTGGGGGTGCCGGGCTCAAGTTGTCCAGGGGCCCCTGGCCGCCCGGGGAGGCCAACGGCGCGCCACCTGGCTCGAGAAGCTGAGCCAAGCGGAGCGGAGCGCCTGTGCACCTGCCTGCTTGTCTCGCTCGCTCTCGCTCTCTCCGAAAGCCCGCCAGCAGCTGCCTTCCACTCCATTCCAACACTCAGAACGTGCCTCCTGCGCACCCACCCACCCCCCAGCCCGGCCCTCCCCGAGGCTGGCGGACACGCAGCCACCCCAGTTGCGTACGTGGGAAAACTTGAGGCAGGTGTACGCCTCGATGGAAACCCTCGGGGACAGGGTGGCGGAGTGGGGGAGGCGGCGGCGGCTCAGGCTCGCCCGCTTGCTCGCTCTCCTGGCGCCCGAAGTGCCGAAGAAGCAACTTTCATTGGCTTCCTTCTCAGAAGCCCTTCGGGGGTGCCCAGAGGAGCCGCAGCCGCCAGCACTCCTTCTCACCCCACCCGAGCCCGGCGTGTCCAAGGAGCGTGCAAGGGAGTGTGTTGCTTGCGAGCGCCCAAAAAGCCAGGAGCGAGGGGAGGGGAAAATATATTTGCAGTGTTATATTTGTTTTAAATGTCACAATGGTTTTGCGGCTCCCAGGTTTTTTTTTCCGTTGGAAACGGGTCCAAGTGGCTCTTTATGTCTTAAAGGTTGCAGACCCCTGATCTAGTCCAACCCCCTGCCATGCAGGAACCCCTCCACAATATTTCCAACAGATGGCCATCCAGACTCTGCTTAAAAACCTCCAAAGAAGGAGACTCCACCACCTTCCTTTGGGGCAGCATCTTCCACTGCCGAACAGCTCTAACTATCATGAAATCCTTCCTAATGTTCAAATGGAATATCTTTTCCTGTAGTTTGAAACCATTGCCCCGAGTCCTAATCTCTGAAGCCCTAGAAAACAAACCTGTTCCCTCTTCAATATGACGTCCTTTCAAATATTTAAACATAGCTATCATATCCCCCTCAGCCTTCTTTTTCAAAGGCTAAACATTCCCAGTTCCCTAAGCCATTCCTCATAAGACATTTCCTCCAGACCTTCAACCATCCTGGCCGCCCTCCTCTGCACCCACTCGATGTTGTCAACATCCTTTTTAAACTGAGGCCCACAGAACTGGACACAGGACTCCAGGTGGGGTCTGACCAGAGCAGAATAGAGTGGTACTATCACTTCCCTTTGATCTAGACACTATGCTTCTGTTGATGCAACCAAGAATTGTGTTGGCTTTCCTGGCCGCCACATCACACTGCTGGCTCATGTTCAATTTGTGGTCCACCAAGAACCCAAAATCCCTTTCACAGGTACTATTCTCCAGCCAAGTATCCCCCATCCTATATCTGTGCAATTCATTCTTTTTACCTAGATGTAGCACCCTACATTTCCTTCTGTTGAAATCCATTCCATTAGCTTTGGCCCAGCATTCTAATCTGTCAAGGTCCTTTTGGATTTTCATCCGATCCTCTAGGGAATTAGCAACCCCTCCCAATTTGGTATAATCTGCAAATTTAATTAGCATACTCTCTATTCCTTCCTCCAAGTCATTAATAAAGATATTGAACAGCACTGGACCCAGAACAGAACCCCGGGGCACCCCACTGGTCACGTCTCTCCAAGCTGATGAGAGGCCATTTATGATCACCCTTTGGATGCAATCAGTCAACCAATTACAAATCCACCTAACAGCAGCACTATCTATCCCACTTTCTACTAACTTCTTAGCAAGAATACCATGCGGAACCTTATCAAAGGCCTTACTAAAGTCCAGATAAGCAATATTCACAGCATTCTCCTCATCCACCAGGCCTGTAATTCTATCAAAGAAAGAGATCAAATTAGTCTGGCATGACTTGCTTTTAAGAAACCCATGTTGACATCTTGTAATGACAGCATTGTTTGTTAAATAATTGCATACTGACTGTTTAATAATCTGCTCTAGGATCTTTCCAGGAATTGAAGTCAAGCTGACTGGGCAGTAATTATTTGGATCCTCTTTTTTCCCCTTTTTGAAGATGGGGACAACATTTGCCCTCCTCCAATTGATGGGGACTTCTCATCTTCTCCAGGACTTCTCAAATATTATTGCCAATGGTTCTGAAATTACTTCTGCCAGGTCTTTTAATATCCTTGGGTGTAATTCATTTGGCTCAGGAGACTTAAATTCATTTAATGTTTCCAGGTGGTCTTGTACTAGCTCTCTACTATTCTATGTTTCAGTGCTCTAGCCCATTGAGCGACCAGGATTGATAGGCGCCTTCCAACTATTTTATTCTATGATTCTATAAGCAATGAACTAACAACTTGAGAACACAACTCTGCATAGTGTAGAGAAAACAACACCTGCAACTGATATTATCAATATTATATCAGCCTGGTAGATTTTTTTTTATAATTCCGCTTGATTTTGTGATGACTGTACAAGATGGCGGCTGGCAGCAGCTCCCGTTCTCTTCGCACCCTTGCGTCTTTGTTTCTTTTCGGTGTAGCGCTGCCGCGTTTGATGTTTTTTCTTTAATTTTGTTGGGCCCAGCCGGGCTGACTACAGGGGTCTCGAGAGGGGGTTTAAAGGGGCTCAATGGGGGAACCAGAAGCGCCTGAATGGCTGTAGCAGGAGACTGAATAACTACCGGAGCTTTAAACTCCGAGACGCTGACATCTGCCCTGCCGAATCCTCTGAGTAACGAATCCCGCGGAGCGTCCCTTCCCTCCCGCGCTATCCACCGGAGAGACCCACCTCGAGTCTCTGGCTTCTGCTGATCGATCTCCAGCTTATCCCGCGAAAGGGTCATGGGTGTGCTGTGGCTCGCCTCCCCGGCTGTCTTGGAGGACCCGAGGACCTGCGGTCCACGTCCGTCTTTTGGCTCCTTTCTGGGACCGCTGTGCACCAGAGCCATGATCGCTTATTGTCCGCTGGGGCTCTGCCTTCTCTCATCTGGCCATGGACAGCCCTGTTCTGCCTCACGCGGTCAAGCTGCTACGATGGTGGGCTCAGCTGCGAGCCCTGAACAGCGCGCTGGATTTTGGACTGCCTGCCCTGCCGGCAGTTTTTCCCCCCCGCTGTGTCTCGAGGCTGCTGAGCGGGCTAATCGGGCCAGCCTTTACTACGATCCAGCTGTGGAATCCAGGCGGCAACTCGGCCGCCGGCGAGCTGTTGCCGACTGGCCGTTGGTTTCGGCTGGCTGCCAGCTCTGGAGACCGGGCGGCGGGTCGGCCGCCGGCGATCCACTGGTTGGGCCGGCCGTCGGTTTCGACTGGCTGCCAGTCCCGGAGTTTGGGCGGCGAATCGGCCGCTGGCGATATACCGGCTGGGTCGGCTGCCGGTCCCGGCGGGCAGCCGGCTTTCGTTCTTCGTGCGGCGATTCGGCCGCCGGCGCGCTGCTGGCTTTTTCCCGGAGCATTCAACAGCTGCTCCCTGCCGTCAGCGCCTGTCCCGCCGGGACCGTCTTCGGGCAGCAGGTCGGCCGCCGGCGTTTGGAGCAGCCGCTGCTGCCCCCCGGCTATCGTGTGGCTTTGACATCTGGCATGCCCTCCCCTTCCTCTGGACTGGAGCCCTGCATGGCGATCTTGCCATCTCTGACCATGCTTTACGGACTTGCTCCTCACGTTCAGTCTCTCAGAGACTTTCCGTGCACTGGGGATATGGGGGATAGGGTCCGGCGGGGGGGGGGATCCTAATGGGAACCCGATGACATAGTTAATTAATCATCTTGCTTATGCCCCCTCCCAAATAACATCTTTAACTTGCCTTGGCCCCCTTGGCCCTTGCCCCCCACGATCTTTCATCCCTGTTCTCCATTTATGCCCGCTTTCCCCCTCTTTCCCCTTTTTTCCATCGTCGCCCTGGCTATGGTGCCCATATTTAATCTTATTTTGTTTTTATTTTATTTAGCATATTTCATTTTTGTTGCCTCTATTTTGTTTATTGTGCTTCCCTTCTGTGTTGGTTATTTTACTTTTTGGCTTAGGAAATTTGTTAGTTTATATATTTTATGTTATTATTCTGTAATCTGCTTTGTTGTTGAGTTATATGTTAGTTTTTTCCCTTTCCCCCCTCCTTCTCCTCCCCCCCGCTAGGTTAGTCCACGGGTTCTGCAGCGCAAGACTGGGCTGTCCTTGAAGTCTTATCTGACTGGCCAGCTTATTAACCATCTGTCAGAGCTTTGCAAGGCTCTCGCAAACTTTTGCAGTGCTGCAAGGCTCTGAGCTGGCTGTCCTTGAGGATCAGTCTGTTGAACTGCTGCTAATTGCCACCAGCTGTCATCTTCCCGTCTCTCCTGACAAGACCGGCCATCCCTCCCTCTAATGGCCCTCTTTTGTTCCATGTCGGCCCCATATGTTTATTAACTCTGCATGGTAGTCAACTTTTTTTTCTATTTTATTTTGTTCTATTTAATTATTTGTTTTCCCTTTTAAGTGCATATTGTTATTGTTATTATTATTGTTATTTTTATTTTTATATTGGTTCTGTTTTTTTTTCCCCCTCTCCTTCTCCTTTCTCTTTCTTTCGCCATGAACGCAGGGGCTCATATACCAACGGTGATGGGCCGTGGGCGGTACGCTGGTAGCCGTTGGGTATGTCAGACAAGAAGAACTCGGGCCAGACAACTCGTGTCTGTCCCTCATTCTGACCCCTCGGCTCTCTGCCACGTGCCCGGGAGTCACTCCACCAGCGCCCCCAACCTTACCTGTATCCTGATGAATGCCAGGTCGGTTCATAATAAGATCCCTCTCATCCATGATACCATTGCGGATGGGAAGCCCGACCTGGCATTCATCACCGAGACCTGGGTGGGCTCGGAAGGGGGGGCTTCTCTCTCTCTCCTTTGCCCCCCCGGGTACTTGGTAGAGGGAGTGGGAAGGTTGGGGGGTCAAAAGGGGGGAGGGGCCGCAATCGTTTACAGGGACTCTTTACGCGTCAGCAGGGCCTCGACATTGGTTAGCCAGGGGCTGGAGGTACTTCATCTGTTGGTGGGACAGCGGGACAGATTTGGCATTGTGCTGGGCTACCGAGCTCCCCGCAACCCTGCACAATCCCTCCCAGAGCTCACAGAGTTCATCTCCGCTGCACTGTTGAGATCCCCGCGCCTAGTGGTTGCGGGAGACCTCAACGTGCATGCGGATGGTGGGCTTGTTGGTGCAGCTCTGGAGTTCATGGAATCCATGGCTTCCATGGGTCTGTCCCAGCATGTTTTATGCCCCACCCACAGATCTGGTCACACCCTGGATCTGGTGTTTACCTCCATGTCGGGGGATTCGCGTCTGGAGGTGGGGGACCTCGTCTCCCTCCCTGTGTCATGGACAGACCATCACCTGCTCTCATTCTCCCTGGCGATACCGGCCCCTCCCCGCGGGGACCATCGGCCCTCTGTTTTGGCCCGCCCCCGGAGGCTCATGGACCCTCAGCGGTTCGGTGAGCTCTTTGGGGGACTTCCTGGTGGAATGACTGACGTTCCGGCCGAGGGTGTGGCGAATCTCTGGCATGAAACAGCTGTCCACACCATTGACCGGATCGCCCCCAAGCGCCTCCTCCGCTGCCGAGCCCAGCCCTCCCCATGGTTCACGGGGGAGCTTAGGGCAATGAAGCAGGTTAGGAGGAGGTTAGAGCGCAGCTGGAGGAAATCCCGCACGGCGTTGAGTAAGGCTGCCGTTGATGCCCAGTCTAGTCGCTATATCATCGCAATAAGGGAGGCTAGAACATCTTTCACCTCCCTGAGAATTGCTGAGGCCTCGAACCGCCAGGCGGAGCTCTTCCGGATGGTTCGGGACCTCAGCAATCCTAGTCTGGCTAGGCCTCCTCCTACTGAGTTCAGTAGTGAGCAATTCGCAGCCTTTTTTCGAACTAAGATTGAGGCCATCCGTGCTGGTTTTGACTCCAGTTGCAGTGGTCCTGTCCCGCCATCCCCAGTTGCTGGTCCGCCTTCGTCGCCTCGGTTGGATGCGCTTGGGCCTGTTTCTGCTGTCGAGGTCTCCAAGGCTATGGCGCATTGCCGGCCTGCCTCCACCCCTTTCGACCCTTGCCCTGCCTGGCTAATTAGAGCTGCCAGAGGGACCATGGCCGAATGGGCTTCTGCCATCGCCACCGCCTCCTTCAGCGAGGGGGTTTTTCCCTCTCGTCTGAAGGAGACGGTGGTAAAGCCCATTCTGAAAAAACCTGGCCTGGCGGTGGACGATTTGACAAACTATCATCCTATCGCCAACGTCCCGTTCATGGGCAAGGTGATCGAGAGGGTGGCGGCGGTCCGGCTGCAGTCATACCTGGAGGATCGGCAGTGCCTCAATCCTTGCCAGTCCGGGTTCAGGCCCCGCCGGGGTACCGAAACAGCTTTGGTCGCCCTGCAAGATGACCTTCTCAGGGCGGCCGACAGGGGTTGCTCTTCCCTGTTGGTCCTCCTGGATCTGTCAGCGACCTTTGATACCGTCGACCACGGTATCCTGTTGGACCGGCTCTCTGAGGTCGGAATCGGAGGCACTGCTCGCAGTTGGCTCCGTTCCTTCCTGGAGGGCCGGCCGCAGTACGTGCAGCATGGGGGGGAGTTATCGGCCCCTTGGATCCTCCCTTGTGGGGTTCCGCAGGGGTCGTCTCTGTCCCCCATGCTGTTTAACATCTACGTAAGGCCATTGGCGGGGGTCATCAGGAGTTTTGGAGTCTGCTGTCATCAGTACGCTGATGACACGCAGCTCTATCTCTCCTTTAACACCTCTGCTGTGGAAGCTGTGGAAGTTCTCGACGGGTGCCTGGAGGCCGTACTGGCTTGGACCGGGGCGAACAGGCTTAAGCTCAACCCCGAGAAGACGGAGGTCTTGTTCTTCGGGAGCTCGCCGTCGGGGTACGGTGGCCCTCTTCCCTGTCTGGGGGGAGTTTCCCTCCAGCTTGCGGAGAGGGTGCGGAATCTGGGTGTGTTCCTGGACCCGGCGCTTGCCATGGAGCACCAGGTGGCGTCGGTGACCAGGTCCGCCTATTTCCATCTCCGTCGGATCGCCCAGATCCGCCCATACCTCGACGCGAACTCCTTGAGAACAGTGGTCCAAGCACTGGTGATCTCGAGGCTGGACTACTGCAACGCCCTCTACATGGGGTTGCCCTTGAATCTCCTCCGGCGCCTGCAGCGGGTACAGAACGCAGCGGCCAGGCTGGTGGCTGGTGTCCGTCGTTACGACCACATCACCCCAGTCCTGGCCCGCCTGCACTGGTTGCCCGTTGCGGCCCGGATTAGATTCAAGGTCCTGGTTTTAGTTTATAAAACCGTCCATGGCTTGGGACCGGACTACCTGGCAGAGCGTATCGCTCAGCGATCAACCTCGGCCCGTCCCGTTCGGCAGGCGCGAGTGCACTTGCTTCGGGTCGCCACCCCTCGGGAAGCCCGGAGGACGAGCACTCAGACCCGGGCCTTCTCTGTGGCGGCCCCCAGCCTCTGGAATTCCATCCCCAGTGAAGTGCGCTCTGCAGAGTCCCTGCTGGCCTTCCGAAAGGCGCTGAAAACCTACCTTTTTCGCGAGGCCTTTGGCGACAGTTAATTTTTTTTTTCCTTTTCTTTTCCCGCCATTGTAATTCGCGCTTTAGCCGAGGTGTCACTTGGTTTTAACAGTGTTTTTAGGTTTGCTTGTCTGATTATTTATTGTATTGTTGGCTTGGTAGCCTTTCTGTAAGCCGCTTAGAGTACCCAGTAGATAAGCGGGATATAAATATAACAAATAAATAAAATAAATAAATAAATAATGACTGTAGATCTGAATATTTGGATGTTCAAAAAAATTGCACTTCAAAAATCATGAGCCATAGTTTTCCAATTCCACAGCTCCCATCTGTTCCATCATTTTCTCCCTTAGTGCCATCTGCCAGACCTTACTGTACTGCACGAGTGAAAGTTTTGCAGGTGCCTATAATAGATCCAGCTGCCTGAAGAAGAATTAACATCAAAGACTTATGTAGGCACTATTGCATTCCCTTTTAAGAATATGGACAAAAAATGAGAAAACACTAAGAATAATGTAACATTTTGATTCCTTCTGCCTGTGAAGATCCTTCCAACTGGACATGAGTGCAACAGCTGCCCTTCTGCCTCTTTTCTGCTTGTTGCTTGTAATCAAGGATCTACTGCCTCTAATCCACTCCAGAGAGAATTGATATTCATGCCTAGTAGGTATTACACAAACCAGCTGTGATTTAAGTTTTAGAATCCTAATCATTGGAGATAAGATTCCCAAAACAAGAGAAACAAAACACTACAAAAGAAGACTTGTTACATTGACAGCCTCCTTTTTGTTGACATGGTGGTTCAGCTGCTTTGCCTCGGTAGCCAGATTGTGGCTTCCCTGCCTCTACCAGCTGGTGCCTGTGGTCTTCACTCTGCTTCCTCATTTCATAAATAATGTTTGCATTCTCCAGAAATGCCAGCACCTTCCAAGAGAGATGGAACTGTGCAGTGAACAAACTCAAGAAAAGCATTAACAAGGAGGCAGCTACATTATAAATAACTTATGGCACCATAAACACACAGAGAAGCTATCCGTCTTTCAGTATGATGAGAGCTGCACACACTTCTTTAGCTGCAAAGCTCTTCTTTCCATACAATCTTTACCAAAGTGGCATATAAATATGAAATATCACCACCATCAGCCTTCATTTTGGCAATATATTTCCTTCTTGTGCAGTTTTCATAGTTCACAGAGATGGCTCTTTAAAGAGGCAATTCAGTTGTTCCGAAGCCAAATAAAGATCTATGCTGTGGAGTGCATAATAAGCAGGTCTCCCTTGGCTCCCTTCCCCTTCTAGACAACCTCTGTGAATCTCTGAGAAGTTCTCACATATTACAGTACTGGTGGCCCATAGTTTTCAGTACTATATGATGCCTCTTTCAGGCATCAGATGAGTATCTTTTCCTCTCTATTCCATTCATTTATTGTTGAAAGTTTTGAGAAGTTGCTTTAATGCAGGCATGATCAAACTTCAGCCGTCCAGATGTTTTGGACAACAACTCTCACAGTCCTTTGTCATTGGCAACACAGGCTTGGAATTCTGGGAGTTGTGCTCCAAAACATCAGGAGGGCCAAAGTTTGGACATGCCTGCTTTAATGATAAGGAAAAGCTGTAGGTTAGTTAACATCTAAGAGAGTCATTTAATAGTTAGTCAGGGGTGAGATCCTGAGGCTCGTTAGGGTCTGGCATATAGGTACCATATTTATAAGTATAGTTGCTGATACAAAGAAGTAACTATATGATTAAATAAGAAATCATAGTGAAAAACATTTTATAAAAGCATCTAAGTGAATCAGTCATTGCTATATCAATAATATTCAAGATACAATTGTTGGAACCTGATTTTTCAAAAGACCTTTGGGTCTACACCAGTGCTTCCCAAAGTGGTCTATATAGGCCCCCAGGGGTCTATTTTCACTTGCAGGGGGGTCTATGACATTGAGAAAAAAATGGGGTCCCAAAAATGTAAATCGGGTTGCACGGGAACCAGCAGGCTCCCAGGAGCCCCCTTAGGTGACCTCCTTAAATGAATTTAGCCCCTGAATGCCTATTTCACCTTTAAAACCCACCACTTTGGTCCCATTACCTGGGAAGTGTCTGTGGAGGTGTTCTAAGGCCGTTCAGGCAGCTAGGTTCCTTAAAATCAATACTGGTTGTGTACTTTGGAAAATACACCAACCCTTATACAGGCAGGACAACAAGAAAATGTTCTAAGTTCCAAAACTGCTTCTCTGGTCAAGGCACTGAGTTATATTTATTTATTTATTTATTTATTGTAGGACTTATATACCGCCCGTCTTCCTGGTGGGGAACTCCGAGCGGTTTACAGCATTTAAAAAAAACAACAAATTCCACAGTATAATAAGAGCTAAACAGATAAAACAACAGGTGCAGGAGATGCGATGGTGGGAAGAAAGAAGGAGGGGGAAAAAATCATCCAAACGCCTCCCGAAAGAGTAAGGTTTTAAGAGCCTTCCGGAAGGCGGGCAGGGACTCTGCTAGGCGCACTTCTGCTGGTAGATGGTTCCACAGCGTCGGGCCAGCCACAGAGAAGGCTCGGGAACGGGTGGAGGTTCTCTGAGCCTCCCTGGGTGTGGCCACGCGCAGCATGTGCGCCCGCGACAACCTAGTTGGACGGGCCGAAGTTGACCGCTGGTTGATCCGCTCTGTCAGGTAGCCAGGTCCTAGACCATGGAGGGTTTTGTAGACCAAAACCAGGACCTTGAATCTGACTCGGGCTGCAATGGGTAACCAATGCAGGCGGGCCAGAACTGGGGTGATGTGCTCATATCGACGCACACCCGCCACCAGTCTGGCCACCGCATTTTGGACCCGCTGCAGACGCCGAATCAGAGTCAAGGGCAGCCCCATGTAGAGCGCGTTGCAATAGTCCAGTCTCGAGATCACCAACGCCTGGACCACTGTTCTAAGGGAGTCCCCATCCAGGTACGGACGAATCTGGGCGATTCTACGCAGGTGGAAAAAGGCAGCCCTGGACACGGCGGACACCTGGGCCTCCATGGTGAGTGCCGGGTCCAGGACTACTCCCAGATTCCGGACTGAGTCCGATGGCCTGAGGGAAACACCCTCCAGGGTGGGAAACGGGCCACCGTAGCTGGATGGGGTAGCCCCGAAGAACATAACCTCGGTCTTATCGGGGTTGAGTTTGAGCCTGTTAATCCTGGTCCATTCCATAACTGCACCCAAGCACCGATCGAGGGTCCGGACAGCCTCATCTGCAGCGGTGGAAAAGGAGACATAGAGCTGTGTGTCATCAGCGTACTGATGACAGCAGACTCCATGTCCCCTAATGACCTCTGCCAGCGGCCTGATGTAAATGTTGAACAGCATAGGAGAGAGAGACGACCCCTGTGGAACCCCACAAGGGAGTATCCAAGGGGCCGACACCTCGCCCCCATGCTGAACCTGCTGGGGACGGTCCCCGAGGAAGGATCGGAACCAACTGTGAACAGTGCCTCTGATCCCAGCCTCGGAGAGCCGATCCAGCAGGATACCGTGGTCGACGGTATCAAAGGCCGCTGACAAGTCCAGAAGGACCAAGGAGGAGCACCCCCTGTCGGCCCCCCGGAGGAGGTCATCTTGCAGAGCGACCAAGACTGTCTCGGTCCCCCGACCGGGCCTGAACCCAGACTGGAATGGACCCAGGATATGCTCACCCTCCAGATGTGATTGAAGCCGGATCGCGGCCACCCTCTCGATCACCTTGCCCATGAAAGGAACATTGGCAATCGGGCGATAGTTGGATAAATCGCCCGATGCTAAGTTGGGTTTCTTCAGAATGGGCTTTACCACAGTCTCCTTCAGGCGAGCGGGAAAAATCCCTTCCCTGAAGGAGGCTGTGGCGATGGTAGATGCCCATTCTGATATGCTCCCTCCAACGGCTTTCAAGAGCCATGATGGGCAAGGGTCGAAGGGGGTGGACGCGGGCCGGCAGTGGGCGATGGCCCTGGAGGCCTCAAGTGAGGTAACAGGCCCAAACTCAACCATGCGAGGAGACCGAGGGGGCGCAGCCGTCGGGGGTGCCGAGAGTGGGCTAGAGCAACAGGATTCATAACCGGTGCGGATGGCCTCAATTTTTGATCGAAAAAAGGCTGCGAAATGCTCACTACTGAAATCAGTAGGAGGAGGCCTAGACAGTCCAGGATTAGTGAGGTCACGAACCACACGGAATAGCTCCGCTTGACGGTTCGAGGCCTCACTAATTCTCAGGGTGTTGTAAGATCTTCTGGCCACCCTGGTCGTGTGAACCATAGCGCCTGGACTGTGCGATGACTGCAGCCTTCTTAGTCGCCGAGTGGTTCTTCCTCCAGCTGCGTTCCAGCCTCTTCCATTCTTGCTTCATCGCTCGAAGCTCTTCCGTGAACCACGGTGAGGAACGAGCTCGGCAGTGGATGAGGCACCTAGGGGCGATCTGGTCGACAGCCCGGGATGTTTCGTCAAACCATTGGTCTACCATGGAGTCAACCAGATCGTCAGCCAGTCCGCCAGGAGGCCCTCCGAACACTTCACGAAACCGATCGGGATCAAGGAGTCTTCGGGGGCGGGCCCATACAGTTGGCCGAAGGTCCCCGCGGGGTGGGGCGGCGATTGATACAGAGAAAGACAGCAGGTGATGGTCTGACCATGACACGGGGGTGGGAACAATGTCCCTCACCCTCAGACACGAATCCTCAGACGTGGAGGAAAATACCAGATCCAGGGTGTGTCCAGATCTGTGGGTTGGGCATAGAACATGCTGGGACAGATTCATGGAGGTCATGGACTCCATGAAATCCAGAGCAGCACCAGACAGGTCACCGCCAGCATGCACGTTGAGATCCCCCACCACCAGAAGGCGGGGCGTTCTCAACAATGCAGCGGCGATGAACTCGGTGAGCTCTGGTAGGGATTGTGCCGGATTGCGGGGAGCGCGGTAACCGAGCACAATGCCAAACCTGTCCCGCTGCACAACCAACAGATGGACACATTCCAATCCTGGAATCACCAACGTCGAGGCCCTGCTGATTTGAATGGTATCTCTGTAGACAATGGCCACCCCACCCCCCTTACGACCCTCCGATCTTCCCACCCCCAGTACCAGAAACCCTGGGGGGCACAGCTGGGTGAGGGACACCCCCCCCTCTGCACCCACCCAGGTCTCGGTGATACATGCCAGGTCGGCCCTCCCATCGGCGATGGTATCATGAATGATGGGTATCTTATTATGGACCGACCTGGCATTCAACAGGAGGCAAGAAAGATCGGAGGCGCTGGCGGAGTGGCTCCGAGGCACATGACAGTGAGCTGAGAGGTCAGAACGGGGGACAGGCACAAGATGCCTGGCCCGAGTTCTTCTTAGCCGACTAACCCCCCAGCCCCTAGCGTACCGACCACGGCCCGACACAACAGATATGGTGGTCCCTGCCTGCATGATGACAAAAAAAAAAAGACTATACAACTATACAATGATCAATTACAAAATACAACAAAATATACAATAGGATAAATAAAAATACAATAAACCAAGCAAAATAAGCTAAAAGTAAAAGGTAAAAGTAAAAAAAAGGTAAAAAGTAAAAAGTAGAGGGCTCACATAGGCTGCTGGTGGAAAGGCGAGGGAGGGGGGGAGGGAGAGGGGGTCAGGCCGACAACACCGGCTATTAGCGGAGGCTAAACCGCAGCCTACGAAGGCTGTCGGAGCCTCCCAACAGCCAAAGGTAGCGGCTCGGCCCCCTCTCCGTTGGAAGGAACACACCAAGGGCGGGTACAGGCTAGTACCATGATGTTAGTGGAACTCAATAAGAGCAGGTAGACCCAGAGCAGAAAGGCCTCCCCCCACCAGTCAAACCATAGAACAGTGGGCTAAGGCAGCGGCGGCAATGATGACTCCAGGGCGGGCTCCCCACACCGGGGAAGATGGAACGGTCCAGTTGGGGCCCCGCATGCCGCGACAGGAGGGCCGCTGGTTGCTTGGTGGGAAGCCGCGGCGGCGGCCGCGGCTCCCGAACAAGTTCCCCACGCCGGGGGAGGTGACAAAGTTCAGCGGGGGGCTGAAACAGCGGCGGCAACGACAACTCTCGGGGTGAGCTCCCCCATGCCTGGGGAGATGGCAAGGTCCGGCAGGGGGCCCGCGTGCCACACAGGAGGGCCGCAGGTCGCTTGAACGGAGACCGCGGCGGCGGCCGCGACTCCCGGGCGAGTTCCCCACGCCGGGGAGATGACAAAGTCCAGCAGGGGGCCGAAGCAGCGACGGCAACTCCAGGGGTGAGCTCCCCCATGCCAGGGGAAGATGGCAGGGTCCGGCGGGGGGGGGGGGGGCTGAGGCGGCGGCAGCAGCGGCAACTCCGGGGCGGGGTCCCCCCGAGCCGGGGAGGATGGCACAGTCCGGCGTGGAGCCCGTGCGCCGCAACGAGATGGTCACAGGTTGCCAGGAGGGAAGCCGCGGCGGCGGGCGTGGCTCCGGGCGAATTCCCCACGCCGGGGAAGATGGCAGAGTCCGGCGGGAGGCCGAAGCAGCGGCGGCAATTCCGGAGATGAACTCCCCCATACCGGGAGAGATGACAAAGTCCGGCGGGGGGGGGGCTGAGGCAGCGGCGGTAGCGGCGACTCCGGGGCCCCATGCTGGGATAGATGGCAAAGTCCGGCAAGATCCGGCGGGGGGGGTCGCAAGACTGCAACGGGAGAGCCGCAGGTCGCCCAATGAGATAAAAACAAGAGGCCGCGGCGACGGCAACAGTCCCCAGGCGAGCTCCCCATGCCGAGAGAGATGTCGAAGTTTGGCGGGGGGGCAAGCGGCGGCGGCAGCGGCAACTCCCAGGGCGGGCTCCCCACGCTCCGAACAAGGAGCCACAGGCCACGGCGGCGGCTCTCGAGGAGGGAACCCCATATCGGCCGGAGAGGCAAGCAGCGCAGCAACGGCGGCAGGTCTGAAACCGGAGAGAGGTGGCGTGGGGGGGGGAGGACGCCCGCTCTAGCTCCACGTGAGAGTTCTGAGATGTAAGTGAGCGAGCCCCCCTAATAGTCCCCTCCACAGCCTAGCAGCCCCCATAAAATAAAATAAAAATTAAAACATGACAGCTAGCAGAACAAAAAAGAAAAATAAAGCGTACCGAAACAGACGTACTGCGTGGCTGCTGCTGCCTGCCGCCATCTTTTCTGAGTTAGGCACACTCACTCTTAGGCAAAAATCAGACTTGGGTATAATAATATTATTTTATTAAAAATAGAAAAGTAAAAGTAAAAAGTCTTAGAAAAGATCAGTGCAAAGCGCAAAATATGAGACAATCATCAGTAGCATGGTCACAGGATTTGCAATCCAAGAAAATAATAAAACTGTCTAAAATATTCCTAAATTGCACTAGCATTCTGAACTACAAGGCTCATGATGAATAAAAGCACTAGAAACTAAGTCCCAGAAAGAATCATCATCATCGTTCTAAGTTCCAAGCAAGCAAGTAAGCCATTCTAAGCATTCTATTTTCTAACTTAAAAGCATTATTTCATTATTGCCATCTCCTCCCCTTTGTCATAGGCATTCTGGTAATTGTCCAATCACAGGGCATAGTTTAGCATATTAATTAGTCTTCTTCCACGCCTCAGTTTCCCATGCCGTACGTTTCTCAGGAATTTGATGTGATGACTCCTCTTCTCTCGCTGGGTGTCTTCCCAGGCGATAATGCAGCACCTGTGAGATGAATTGTAACAAGGAAAAAACAACTACACAGACCCTTTCTCACACAAATCCATTTTTGCTTTCTTGACCTAACTGAAGCCATTTTCTAATTCCTTGACAGGGGTCCATGTAAACAGACCCCATTTAGGCAGATCATAATCAATATTTAGGTGTTCTGTAATGTCTTACACTTAAGCCGCCTTGTGTCCCTTTGAGGAGCAAGGCGGCATAAAAATAAGGTGGTGGTTGTTGTTGTTAAGACAAATTGTTTTGGTGCCATTTTTGAAAGTTTTTGCATCAATTTTTGGAAATGTCTAAACTTTTTAGGTGCATTTCTCAAGTGGTGCAAAGTTAGGGACCTGATCCTTGTGGTGTGCATTTCTTTAAAGTCCATTTGCATTGCATCATTTTTCAGAACTTGATCCATGCCATGTGCATGTTTTTAAAGTCCATTTTTCAAAGGTTGGGGACTCATGTTTTGCAGCCACATGACAGATATTTATACCCAAATGTCAAACAACCCCCACGGTTGTTTGAAATTCAAATAAACTATTATTACAGTCACACCTTGGTTAACAAATGCTTGGTTTACAAGCATTTTAATTAACAAGCAAAATTTTCTGAACATTTTTGCCTTTTAACAAGCAGTACTAGCACTCTCATGTGTGTCACGTAACCAAAAATGATCTAAGCCAAAGGTTTTCAAATGCAGGTTCTTTGTACGGTACTGAATTTTGTACTTTGTACTGTACTGTAGTTTGTATTGTACTTAGTATCTTGTATTATATTACAGTACTATATTCAAATATTTTTGGGCTGTGGAATGAATCATCTGAGTTTCCATTATTTCCCATGGGAGAATTTGCTTTGATATGCAAGCATTTTGGTTTAAAGCATGCTTCCAGCACGGATTATGTTCTTTAATCAAGGTACTACTGTACAAGTGTTTTCCTTAATGGGGTTCCTTTCACTGTTTTAGCAGTCAGTATTACGTACTTAAATCTTTATAGAAAAGATTCATTGGTATATGGCACAGCCAGGATTGAACCAGGGACCCAATCATCTCAGTTCTTACCCTTTGAAATTGCACCACCGATGCTTACACAGTACCACTACAAAAGCAACATTTTCTTTATCCTGATTCCGCTCTATATCTACCTAAATAAAGATTTCAATAAGGATTTACTCCACCCAAACAGCACACAATATTTCAAAATATTTTTCAGAAATATTTCTAAAAGCTATTTTTGCAGACATGTCAACACTTTTAGAAATATTCTAAAAATATTTCCAATGTTACCAAAAATGGTTTTAAAATGTTTTAAAAATATTTGTATGCTGTCTGTGCAGAAATCAGTTTTGAATTGCTCTGTCTTATCATATTTAAATAGCTTTATTTTTGTCAACAGATAACTTCTACTCAACATGGCTGAGCATTAAAATAAATGTAAGCAGTATAGTGGTGATTATTTGAAGTTTGGCTTCATTCCATCCCTGTCAGACAAACATCTGCCCATGTGCCCTTTGTGCAACAGAGTTTTAAACAATGATGCTATGAAACCATCCAAGCTGGAGGCATCATCTGAGAACATGTCACCCTGATAAAAGATTTGACATACTTTAAAACACTGAAAGAAAAACTTCAGAAGAGAACCATGGTGGACAGTATATTCACTTCATCATCAAAAAGAGACTATTTTGTCTTACAATATCTCACGGCTCATACCAAAATCAGGAAAACCTCAGACTATTGGGGAAGAGTAGATTTTACCACACATTGAAGAGCTTTTAAAAACTGTTCTACATGAGCCTGCATGTAATATACTCAAAAGAATTCCTTTGAGCAACAACACAGTTCAAAGACGTATTGATTAAATGAGTTAGGATGTTGAAAGCTTCTTGTGTAATTATCTGAAAACAAACCATTTATCTATTCAACAGGATGAATCAATTTTACCCCGTAATGAATTACTATTATTGGCATATGTTCATTTTTATGGACAAAGAAATCCATGAAGAAATGCTCTTTGTGAGAACTTTGACAACAATCACTAAAGGCGAAACAATATTCAATGTTTTGAAAGATTATTTCATGGAAAAAGCAATTTTTATCAAATATAATAGCAGCAGCAGATGTAGCACCAGCCATGTTTGGGTGCTATTGTGGTTTTATAAGTCATTTAAAACAAAATGTACCAGGGGTGTTTGCAATTCATTGCATCATTCATTGACAACATCTAGTAGCTAAAAATGTGAGTGCCAGATTGCATCAATCTCTTCAATTTATCATAAACACAGGAAACAATACAGTGGTCACCCGCCCTTTCGTGGTTCACATACTGCGGTCCCACTATATCGTGGGACCACAGTACCCGGAAAGGGCTTGATGGACGGGGGAACGCACACTGCCCGCCTGCGCTTCCCAGGAGGTCCGGGCAAGCGGCGCGCGATGGCAAAGGGGCTTTGGACTGCAGAGCCCAGGGCTGAGCTCCGTTGCTGAAGTCCCTTTGGCCAATTACACGCTGCTTGCCCAGACCTCCCGGGAGGTCTGCACAAGCAGCACGCAATTGCAAAGGGGATTTTGGCTGCGGAGCCCCAGCGCTGGGCTCCGTGGCCGAAGTCCCTTTGTCCGATCGCGCACTGCTTGCCCCAACCTCCCAGGAGGTCTGGGCAAGCAGTGTGTGACTGCAAAGGGACTTCAGCCTCAGAGCCCAGCGCTGGGGCTCCGCAGCCCAAATCCCCTTTGCATTGCTCCCCGCCGCCCCCAGGCCCTTCCGAAAGGCCTCAGAGCTGCGGGGGTGGCAGCAGGGAGCAATTACATCACTCCCCGCTGCCCCCGGCCCCTCCTGATCACTCCTGGCCCCCACCCAATCCGCTTCTGCATATTGCGGATTTTCAGGCATTGCGGGTCGGGTGGGTCCCTAACCCCTGCGATCGGCGGGGGGTTACTGTATCTGTATCAAAGCATTGAATTCTATGTTCTTTACACAGGTGTGTGAAGAAAATGATGAGGACTTTCATCAATTACTCCTTCACACTGAAGTGTGCTGGCTGTCAAAAGGCTTATATTTGACAAGAAGTCAACATGGATTTCTTAAAAACAAGTCATGCCAGACTAATTTGATCTCTTTCTTTGATAGGATTACAGGCCTGGTGGATGAGGGGAATGCTGTGGATATTGCTTATCTGGACTTTAGTAAGGCCTTCGATAAGGTTCCCCATGGTATTCTTGCTAAGAAGTTAATAGAAAGTGGGATAGATAGTGCAACGGTTAGGTGGATTTGTAATTGGTTGACTGGTCGCACCCAAAGGGTGATCATAAATGGCCTCTCTTCAGCTTGGAGAGACGTGACCAGTGGGGTGCCCCAGGGTTCTGTTCTGGGTCCAGTGCTGTTTAATATCTTTATTAATGACTTGGAGGAAGGAATAGAGAGTATGCTAATTAAATTTGCAGATGATACCAAATTGGGAGGGGTTGCTAATTCCCTAGAGGATAGGATGAAAATCCAAAAGGACCTTGACAGATTAGAAGTCTGGGCCAAAGCTAACAGAATGGATTTCAACAGAGGGAAATGTAGGGTGCTACATCTAGGTAAAGAGAAGGGTGGTGGAGTCTCCTTCTTTGGAGGTTTTTAAGCAGAGGCTGGATGGCCATCTGTCAGAAATATTGTGGAGGGGTTCCTGCATGGCATGGGGTTGGACTAGATGGCCCTTGAGGTCTCTTCCAACTCTATGATTCTATGGTTCTAAGGATCTATTGGGGGAAGAGAGAAAACGGGAGAACAAAGGCAGAGAAACTTTCCCAGCAGACTCAAAGTACAAAATAAAACAAAACATCCCTCTTAGACAAACAGAAGGAAGTAATAAAAGTATCAGTAATTATAGAGGGAGTGCTTCATTTGTGGTGATACACAATGAGTGTCCAATGTTTGTCTTTGTGCCAGAGAACAACATGGCCTACAGTTGTAGAAAGTGTAAACTGGTAACAGTGTTGAAAGAAAAGGTTAAAGAACTGGAGGAGTGGGTGGCGAGAAGATAAGTACATAGAGATCTTGAGGATGGAAGAGGATGGTGTTAATTAGAGATGGGCACAAAATTATTTTTTTTTCGTTGTTTGTTATTTCGTTACGTAACAAAATGAATAACGACCCTAGGGGCAAATTTAACACAAACTGAACCAAACAGAGAAATATTGGTTTGGTTAGGTTCGTTTCATTAATGGGGGGGGGGGCAGGGATGTCTCCTACCTGGTGCTGGTCTGGAGGTCCAGTCTTCCTGGCTTCTGGGACGGCAACCAGGAAAAGACCAGGACAAAAAAGCCGATGGTCCCACTACAGCTGTAGCACGGCCATGTGGTTGGCACAGTAAAGAAAAAAGAAAAAAAAGCCAACCAGGACCCAAGGGTGGCCTGGTCGGCACCCTAAAATAAAAATTATAATTAAAAAACCAGTGCCAACCGGACCCCAGGGGCCATGCAGTTGGTGCTGAAAGGAAAAAACAACAACAACAAAAGCCCCGCACTACAGCTGTACTGTGGGGCCTGAACCCGGAAGTGGGGGGACTAAAATAAAATAAAAATAAAATACATTTTTAAAAAGGGGGAGCGCCAACCAGCCCCCAAGGGTGGCCTGGTCAGTACACTAAAATAAAAATAAAAAATAAAAAATCCCAGCACCGGCTGGGCCCCAGGGGCTACATGGTCGGCGCTGAAAGGGAAAAAACAAAAAAGAGCCCCGTGCTACAGCTGTAGCACGGGGCCTGAACCCAAAAGTGGGGAGATCGGGAGGTCTGATAAGAGCAATCTGCTGCTCCCCCCGCCTGCCTGCCTGCAGGTGCTCCTCAGTGGGTGGTGGGGACGGAGGAGCACACGGGGCTGTGGCAGCAGGGTGGCGGCATTGGCCCGATGGCTGGTTCCGGGGGAGCCTGTCCGGACATCTGTGCCTGAGGAAGCGAGCCCAGTGAGCGAGGGGAGTACCCGTGCCGCCCTCATCACCCTTCCTCCTCCTCTTCCTCCTCCTCCTCCTCGGCAGATCCGCCTTTGTGCCGGAGATGTGGAGCTGAGCTGGGCATGGGCCAAGCCAGCAACTAGCCAGTCAGCCAGCCAGCCTCCCCAGACCAGGCCTCGCCGCCACCGCTTCCTGCGCTGCCAACCACCCCGGCTCCTCCTGGCCCGGCGATCATGGCCAAGGAAAGGAACGGAACAACTGGAATAAGTCTCCCCTCGGAGGCCAGCCTGGCCCCGGCCCGGGTGACTGATGCTGCTGCGGATCCACTGCCACAATTGGGTGGGTGGGTGGTTGGGGACGGACCACCGGCCTCCCCACCCCGACCTCACCATAGCCCCGCTGGATCCGTCCACTCGCCCATCACGCCAGCCGCCCCCTTGGGGTGATCCCCCTCCCCGGATGGGTGGGGGGTCATTTACATCTTGTTTGGGGAGGCTTTTTGACCCCCCCTCCAGACTGCAGCCCACCTGCCTTCCTCCCATGGCCCGTTATCTCACCTCAACCTTGCGTGAGGAAATGCTTTAAATCGTGCAAAGCAGGTAAAAATGAATAACGAATTAACGAACCAACAAAACAATTCCCCCCAAAAAAATTTACAAAAAAAAAAAAAACAAACAAACCGGACCTCTCAACAAAATGAAATGAAACATCTTTTTTCTATTTGAGCCCATCTCTAGTGTTAATGTGAAGGATTTGGTTTTTGGGACCATGGGCTGCTCTTCCAGGAGGGATGGCTGCTTGGTAAGTGATGGGTTGCACCTCACAAGTTTTCTGAAGAATATGTTTGGCTACAACATGAAGCACTTCATCAGGAAACCTTTAAATTAAATTGGAGCGAGATGCAAACACAGAGGTAAAGGTAGATGAAAGCTTATGTACAAGAAGAGGAACAGACCAAGCAGCATTCATGGAGACCCATAATAATTTTCATAAAAATGTAGGAAAGGAAGCAGGCTATATATCATGTACTCTCTGGCATCTATATATAAATGCCAGGAGTACAGGAAAAAAAAACAAGATAAACTGAAAATCTTAGTTCAGGAGGACAAATATGACTTGATACGTACGTATAATGGAAACTTGGTGGCTTAGTGCTACTTGTTTGAGTTTGTTGCAGAGGACAACCTCTTCTATGTTGTACATTCACCATGTGGCACAGTTTTCCCTCTTGATTCAATGGGATTCTGGTGATTCAACTTCTCCATGAGTTCCATGTATTCAAATGAGCCTTCTCTAACTGTGACTTGCATTGCCATACAAAGCACAGTAGGTCCACTGAATCCATTAGGATCTAGTAAGTGAACGCCTTAATTTCCATTCCATTCAAACTGACCGTTTGCTTAAAGAATAATTGAGTAGGCCCATTGAATCAATGTGGATTTAATCAGCCAACTCCTATGTAAGGTCAATTGATTCAAAATAGACAAATTAGGGAACTCTGGGCAGTGTACAACACGTCACCAAAACAGCCACTGCCCAACTACAACATAACATACCCAAACAGAAATAAACAGTGAAAGACTTAATAGAATACAAATCATTATACAAATACAGTATAAAAATACTAAAACAAATGGCAGATAAAATAAACATAGCACCACAGACCAAGACAAAGTCAAATCTGGCTGGTGAAACTGGTGCCGGCAGTTAAAAAAACAAATAGAGATTTTTTTAAAAAAAATTGCAACCACAACCACAATGACAATGTGCTCAGAGGGCCCCAAAGCATTGGCTGAAGAGCCAGATCTTTAAGGCCCTTCTAAAGGTCGACTGCGAATCCGCCTGCCTAATCCCAGCTGGCAGCTTGTTCCAATGAGCCGGGCCCACCACCGAAAAGGCCCGATTCCAGGTCAAAGCCCTATGGGCCTCTCAGTTTCGGCACTGTAAAAGAAAGGGAGGACGAAGCTCTGGTTGGATGGGATGAGGTTGATCTCTGAGAGATCTGCTCCACCTGATAGATAGGTCCCAAGCTACTGAAACCTACTTTGGCATAGTATGCTGTGCTAGCGTAGGCCCTATGAATCAATGAGAATTTAATTATTGACTCCTCCATCATTTCCATTGCTTCAAATTGGCCTACTCTAAGTGTCTCTTGGGATTCCCAGTGTGTTTTAATGGCGAGAGTGATGGACTAGGATTCTGGAAAGTAGGGTTCAAATCCCTGCTCAATCGGAAATCCAGACTGGAGGAGTAGAACCAGTAAAACCCTTTCAATATCTCACTTACTTTGAAAGCCCTTTTTGAGTACCTGTAAATCAACTCTGACTTCATGGCACATGACACTTGCACATATTAAGCTTTTACTTGAGTGTTTCGCCTTATTATTCCATTATCTGCTAATCATAATTTTTAGCAAATTGCTTTGGTAAAAATTTGTTCTGATATTTTATTCTTTATAGCCATCCCTTTAAAAACAGCCTTCTTTATAATTTTCATTACTGTATTTCAATAATTTACAGAAAACATACACACATATGTGACTGGGATATGTACTGGAATCATGTGAATCCCAATTGAATTAACATGGGCCAAAGTTATTTATATGAAATCCAACTGGAAATCTAGTGGCTACATTCAGTCCTGGGGCAAAGCAAGGCCAATTCATGACCTACTATGTATCCAGGACATAAATCAAATTGGACAACTCATCAGTGGCAAGTAGATTTGGCAAACAAAATCATTGGGGATGACTGCAGTAGAATGTGGAGCAAAAGAATGATGAAGAATGTTTGTAAGGGTTAAAGAAAATTGTTATAAGGCAGTATGGAGATGGTACTGACCACCAGTGAAAAATGGATATATCAAATAAGAATTTGTTATCTCTGTGTTGGAGGTATAAAAAAGAAAAAGGGAGTGGTGATTAAATATGATAGGAGGAAACATGAGTTTTCTTTAAAAAAAGGGAAATAACTGTAATTGATACCTAACAGTCCTCATTGATTGTTTTATTGATACAATTAATGGCAGTTAGTTGAAGAAAGAGAAGTGTTTATTTACTATAATAGTTACAGCAGCAAGATTATTATTTACAATCAATTGGGAAAGTGATAACCAAATTATATTAAGGAATGGTGCAGAGAAATGTGGGATATGGCGATTTATGATGGACTAACCTGTGAAATTAAAGAGGTTTATCAAAAAGCAATGACTTTGGAAAAATGCAATTTATTTCTGTAATATGTGTGTTGGAAAGGGAAGGGATATACACCAGGAGAAGAACCAATGTGTTTCTGGAGAGAAAGTGGGAGGAATAAAATTTAAAATATTAAAAGCAGCACCTAGCCCATAAGAGAAATGAATTAATGTAAAGCTATGTAAATGTGTTTTTGGTTTGGTTTATGTTGTTTTTGATATAATAAAAATCCACACACACACCAAACATTAGCCCACTTAGATTTATGTTTTTTTGAAAATGAATTTTTAAAGTATCTATTATGCAAACTCAAGAAGCAAGCCATCTGAAATGAGTGTATCGATTCTCCTTTTAAGAGTGTACTAAATCTCTAACGGTCAGACATTTCAGTATAAAAACTGGAAAATAGAGCCATTTTTATTTTTCAGTACACAGTTCACAGAGGTACACATTAATTTGAATGAATGAATAGCTTTATTACGATCAAAGACCAAAACCACCAAACAATCTGCAATAAACAAATACAATACAAAATTTGAAATAAGTACAAAATTATACAGTCTTTCAATAAAATCATAATACAGTGGTACCTTGTATAACGTAATTAATTGGTTCCCAATTAAATTACGTTATACAAATTTTTCGTTATGCAAATTATCATTTCCCATAGGAATGCATTGGAAGTGGATTTAATCCATTCCAATGCATTCCTAAAGGCCCCGCCAGCCACCGCCGGTTCCCGCCTCTCTCTCTCTCTCTCTCTCTCACACACACACACACACACACGCACACACACACACGCACACGCACACACAGAGGGGGGTCTTGCAAGGGCTGCTGCCCCCCACCGCCCCCCTCCCCAACACAGCCCACAGAGGGGCGGCCCTCTCTTTCGCCAACTCAAGGAGGTAACGCACCGCCTGTGCACACACGCACCCGCGCACGCATTCATACACACACGAACACACGTGTGGTCGGAGCGAAAGTCTGGGGTGGGTTTGCCGCTTTCCTCGCTGCCCCGCCCCGGGGGAAGAAGCCACGGTTCCCAGGGGGTGGGGGGGCTGCCTTCACCACCGCCGCCGCCGCAGAGCCGCCGCCGCCGCCATCCTCCAGCCCCTCTTCCTGCCGCCCTCCCGGTTGGTTTTGTAAGGGTGCACGCGGACCCGTCGAGCCCCCGCAAGGGAGGGGGTGGACCCTTCTTCCCTCGACCTGGCAGCCGGCAGGAAAAAAGAAGAAGAGGAGGAGGAGGGGGTCGCCCCTCACTCTCCCTCCCTCCCTGCCTCCCTCCCTGCTTGCTCCGCCGGGCAGCTCGCGCGGGCTTTGGCGGCGGCGGCGGCTCGCCTTCCTCCTCGCGCCACTTCGTCCCGCTGAACGTTCTGTGTGTGTGTGTGTGTGTGTGTGCTCCGCCGGGCAGCTCGCGCGGGCTTTGGCGGCGGCGGCGGCGGCGGCTCGCCTTCCTCCTCGCGCCACTTCGTCCCGCTGAACGTTCTGTGTGTGTGTGTGTGTGTGTGGGACGCGGAAGGCAGAGATGGCTAACGAGTCGCTGCAGGTAAAAAAAGAAAAAAGAAACTACCCCCCTCCAAAAAAACAAAAAACCCACCCCAGACTTCTCGCTCCGACCACACGTGTGTTCGTGTGTGTATGAATGCGCGTGCGGGTGCGGGTGTGCACAGGCGGCGCATTACCTCCTTGAGTTGGTGAAAGAGAGGGCCGCCCCTCTGTGGGCTGTGTTGGGGAGGGGGGCGGTGGGGGGCAGCAGCCCTTGCAAGACCCCCCTGTGTGTGTGTGTGTGTGTGTGTGTGTGTGTGTGTGAAAGAAAGAGAGAGAGAGAGAGAAACAGTCAAGTCGGGAAACTCCCGTTGGGAGCGGAGGAAGAGGCAGAGAAAACAAGGAAGGGGGAAGGAGGGGGGGGCAAAAAAAAATTTTCGTTGTACGGATTTTTCGTTGTACAAGTGTTACGTTGTACGAGGTATGACTGTAGATAAACCCTTACTTGCAGGTTCATAAATTACATACTCAACTAAGCTAAGTCTGTATCCTTAAAATAAGATAAAACAATGGCCAGGTTTATGGGAAACAGGTATTATTTTCTATCTTGGTCACAACCCAAACATCTGTTTGTGAGTCACTATTGCTGCCCCACATAATTTATCCACTTTTCTGGTAATATGATGGATATTTTCAGAAAGTAGCAATTGTACATAAAATTCCTCTATTCTTCCTGGAAATTTGCAAATAATAGGAGATAAGAGCTCCATGTGGATATCCCGATAGCAAGAACAATATACGAACATGTTCAACTGTTTCAATTTGGTCATAATTGCATGGGAAAAGACAGTCTGATGGAAGCAAACCTTGAAACCTTCCCTCCAAAAGCTTGGAAGGTAGTGCATTGAATCTAGCCAGTGTAAAAGCCCTTCTGGCTTTAGATGAACTAAGACTGGCTAAGAATGGGGAGATGGTTAAAGCAGATTTCAAAAGGTAGTTGTATTCCCGCAACCGGCCAGCAGGGTTCTGTAATTCTATATCAGACCCTTAGTTTCACAGCATTCATAGCCTCTGTAAGACCCCTTGCTATAACTGTACTAGGAGAATAGCCTAATTTTGATATCTCTTCAATTATATGCTTCTTCCATTCTGACTGAAAAGTATATAATAACATCAGTGAGGCCAGGCCTTCTGATGAAAAAATAAGTTTAAGCCAGTATGTAATCATAAGAACTTTGACTCATGCTACAATGGGTATTAACCCAACCTCTAGACAAAGAGCTACGGTGGAATTACAAGGTGGTACTCCCAGGATAGTTCTCACAAATTTGGTCTGAACAACCTCCAGAGGTCGTAAATTATCATAACCGAACACTTGAGAGCCATAAAGCATTTGTGAAATGATTCTGGCCTTTAAAACTTGTATTGTCGATGGGAAATCTGAGAATGAGGCAGAAAAAGTGGGGAAAGGCTGTTATCAACCCATTCCCAGGGGCTGCTAAAGCAGAGCCAGCATGGCTTCTGCAAGGGCAAATCATGCCTTACTAATCTTTTGGTATTATTTGAGAGTGTCAACAAGCATGTGCATAGGGGAGATCCAGTTGACATTGTTTATCTGGACTTTCAGAAGGCTTTTGACAAGGTCCCACACCAAAAGACTCGTGATTAATCTTACCAGTCATGGAATAAAGGGGCAGGTCTTGTCCTGGATCAGCAACTGGCTACATGACAGAACACAGAGGGTAGCACTAAATGGGCATGTCTCCAAGTGGTGGGAGTTAAAGAGTGGGATCCCCCAAGGTTCAGTACTGGGATCCCTGCTTTTCAACCTCTTCATAAATTTATTTATTATTTATTTATTAAATTTATATACTGCTTCATCTAGCTACACTGCTACTCTGGGCGATTTACAAACTGAACAGAAATCAAAACCATAAACAGTAAAATACAATCTAATAGATAAGCACAAATAAGTAAATAAAATATAACAACTAGTAAATAATATACAGTGGTACCCCAACTTAAGAGCAGCTCAACTTAAGAGCAATTTGACTTAAGAGCAGAAAAATGTTGGCATTTTAACTGCTGCCTTACAAATTTCTGCTCAACTTACAAATATTTTTTCCACTTTTTAATTTTTTAACTTATTTTTTCAATTTTTAGATAGGTACCCTGACTTATGAGTAGGTCAACTGAAAAGCATGCATTTGGAACGGAGGTACCACTGTATATCAAAAACATAGAACAGGAGCAAGATTGGCTACAGATAAAAACAAAAAAAATACATAATAGCAATCATTATTAGAACAGATTAATATCCAGGGACAGCCTTTTTAAATAGCCACGTCTTTAGATACTTCTTAAAGACTGGGAGGGAAGGTGCCAGACAGATCTCAGAAGGAAGTTGGTTCCAGAGTCGAGGGGCCGCCTCTGGGAAAGCCCGATTTCTCATCAAAGATTTACGGGAATCCTTCAGCAACGGCACCCTCAAATGTCCTGCCCGAGATGATCAGGTGTTATGGGCAGTATTTGAATGATCTAGAAGTAGGAGTAAATAGTGAGATAGCCAAATTTACCAAAACACAAAATTATACAGGGTAGTAAAAACTGAGAGAGATTGTGGGGAGCTCCAGAGGAATCTCTTGACACTGGGGGAGTGGACAAACCAGTGGCAAATGAGTTTCAACATTAGCAAGTGCAGTGTAATGTACTTTGGGGCAAAAGACCCCAATTATTGTACATTTATAAACTGATGGGGAAAGGAACCTTGGTGTCCTGGTAGACAGCTCAATAAAGGTGTCAACTCAGTGTGCTGCAGCAGTGAAAAAACTCAGTGCTAGGGATCATTATAGAAAATAAATCAGCAAGTGTCATTTTGCCTCTTTATAAATCTATAGTGAGCCTTCATCTGGAGTACTGTGTACAGTTCTGGTCACCACACCTCCAGAAGGATATTATGGAATTGGAAAAAGTGCAGAGGAGGGCAACCAGAATGATTAGGGGACTGGAACACCTTCCTTACAATCTAAGGCTACAAGCATCTCTCCAGCCTGATACAGGCGGAATCTGCCAGGACCCTGCCTGTCACAGAACCTGACTCTGAGGG
>JAHTLZ010000038.1:26386-61596 GCA_023846285.1 Phrynocephalus versicolor | reverse complement strand
GCCCGGGGGTTGGGGACCACTGCTATAGAATGTATAAATAATGAGACGCTATTGTACTGTTGTCTTAACTTGTCTTGTGAAATAAAGAAAATTATTAAATTAAAAAAAATTTATAAAAAAGTGAAGACAGACGCAAAGAAGTCATTCAATTTCTCTGCAATTTCCAAGTGCTCCTTTACCTCCCCTTTTCCTCCCTCGCCATCTAGAGGGCCAAATGGTTCTCTGCCAGGTTTTCTACTTCTAACATATTTAAAGAAGCTTTTATTATTTCCATTTACATTGCTAGCGATGCGTTCCTCAAAGTCTTTCTTTGCCTCTCTTATCATCTTCTTACATTTCTTTTGCCAGAGTTTGTGTTCCTTTTTATTTTCCTCATTTGGGGAAGATTTCCATTTACGGAAAGATCTCTCCTTGCGCTTTAGAGCCTCTCTAGCTCCACCCGTTAACCATGCTGGTGCCCTCTTGGACTTAGAAGAGCTCTTCTTTCTTTGTGGTATGCACTTGTGCTGGGCCTCTATTATTGTTGTTTTAAACAGGCTCCATGCACTCTGAAGAGATTGGATTCTTCTAACTTTCCCCTTCAATTTCTTTCTAACTAGTTTCCTCATCTGAGGGAAGTTTGCCCTTCGAAAATCAAGGGTTTTAATGTCTGATTTGCTTGACACTCTTCCTCCAACATGCATTGCAAAGGAGATTGCAGCATGGTCACTGTTCCCCAGAGGCTCAGTGCCATGTACGTCCCTGACCAGGTCCTGAGTATCACACAGTATTAGATCCAGAGTTGCCTGTTCTCGGGTGAGCTCCATGACATGTTGCTCTAAGGCACAGTCATTCAGCAAGTCGAGAAACCCGGTTTCTCTTTCATGGGGGAGCTCGCATTGGCCCAGTCAATGTGGGGATAATTGAAGTCCCCCATGATTACTATCCTATCCCTCTTAGACACCTCCATGATTTCTCTCCTCATTTCAAGGTCCCCCTCACGTTTTTGATCTGGTGGATGATAGCATACCCCAACTATCACATCACTCCTTGGACCTGGTAGTTTAACCCACAGTGATTCTATGGTGGAGTCAGACCCTCTGTCAATCTCCATTCTGCTGGATTTTACCCCTTCTTTGACATAGATGGCCACTCCCCCTCCAACCCGCCCCTCTCTATCCCTTCTATAAAGTTTATAGCCTGGGATTGCTGTATCCCACTGGTTCTCTACATTCCACCAGGTTTCTGTTATGGCTATTATATCTATGTTATCCCTAGCTGTCAAATGTTCAAGTTCTCCCATCTTTGCTCGGAGGCTTCGAGCATTGGCGTAGAAGCATCTGTACAGTGGGTCCTGCAACAACAGCTGCTGCTTTGTTCTCCACCCCCCAGCTTTTATTTTCAGTAGACAAACTATCACATTCCATTATTCTCCCAGTGCTAATACCTGCTATGTCATCTCTATGTGATTCTCTACCCTCTCCAACCTCATTCCCCAGGGATGAGGTGTTCCAAACCGGATGCCACTCAGCTCCTGTCGGCTTTCCCCCAGTTATCACTTTAAAAGCTGCTCTGCAGCCTTTTTGAGGTTGAGTGCCAGCAATCTGGTCCCATCATGATTCAAGTGCAACCCATCCCTCCTGAACAGGTTTGGCTGGTCCCAAAATGTTCTCCAGTTCCTGACAACTCTAAAGCCCTTCTCTTGACACCATTGCCTCATCCACACATTGAGGCTTCTGAGCTCTGCCTGCCTGGCGGGTCCTGCATGAGGAAGAGGCAGCACTTCTGAAAATGCTACCTTGGAAATCCGAGACTTCAATCTTCTTCCTAATGACCTGAATTTGGCTTCCAAGACTGACCGCATGGCCTTCCCAACATCATTGGTACCAGTGTGTACCATGACCACTGGCTCCTTCCCAGTTCTCTCTAACAAGCTATCTAGATTTCTCGTGATGTCTGGAACCTTTGCACCTGGCAGGCAAGTGACCATACGGTTATCATGCTCATCACAAATCCATCCCTCTGTATTTCTAATTATAGAAATCCCTAGTACAAGGAGCTTCTCTCCTGCAGCCTGTTCATCTACATGTACCTGATCTTGTATCTCATAAATTGTGAATAGGGAGAGATCCTCAGGTGGAACCAGTTGTTCCTCTGTGTGTGCCTCATGAGGTGTGATGAGGGAAAGAGCCTCAAATTGATTGTGCAATATGAGACTCTCTGAGCGATGCCTTGGCCTTCTACTCCCTTTGAGTCTCATTCCTCCACACATCTACCTCCTGAGCTGGGGAAGTGACTTCATCCTCAGAAGTGTGCTCTGTCTCCTCTTGGACCTGGATAGTCTGTTCCACTCTGTCCAAGAACTGCTCAAGCTCCTTAATATGTTGCTGGTTCGTTATGCGGGCCTCTAGCTGCTGGACCTTCTCTTCTAATAGTACAACCAGCTTGCATTTGCAGCAAGTGTAGTTCTCCATGCGCTTTGTCAAAATGACAAACATGGCACAAGTGTTACAGGTAACCACAGCTGCTCCCTCAGACTCCATTTTAATGAGTGCAGTATCCTCGGCCTGGGAATTTTTACAGTGTTACTAGCTACTAATCTAGAAATAATAATCTAGTACAAGTTTTCTTTCTTTTATGTTAAAATAAAACAGCCCTAGTTGAACTGCTCCAACCCAGGAACTTACCAGTCTGACTTCTTTCTCTTTTGCTCTCCCAGCAGTAGGTCTGCCTAGTCTCAAACACCAGGCTCAATGAAGTACCACTATATTAAGACTGAAACTTCTAATGACAGAACCCCCAGCACCTTGGAAGTCAAAGCAACCTCCTCGGCACTTACAGAAGATAAAAAAGCATGATTTAATTACTCTGTTTTATATCACTAAACTGTGAAATAAACTGTTGTCCAGATGTTTTTGATTACAACTCCCAGAATTGTGCGCCTACACTGCCAATGACAAGTGCTGAACGTTTACCACCAATGAACAGATGTAGGCTGAATATCAGGGGTTGGGGTGGACTCCAAAGTGTTAGAGCAACACAACCAGACCAATTACCCTGGAAGGTGGTGAGTACTCCAACACTCCAACACTAGAAGCATTCAAGAGACAACTGAACAGGCTTCTATAAGATCTGCTTTGACGTGGATTCCTGCACTGAGCAGGGATTTAGATACAATGGCCTCAAGGGGCTTCCAACACAATTATTCTATGGTTCTGCCTCCCTATCTAGTGCCACTTGATCTGAAGTTTGTCTCTTCACATGGAGTCCTATGAAGACAACGTCAGTTCCTGAGACTTTGGATGGTACTTTGAGAGCTGACAATAGCAATTATATCTGAAATTATAAAGGTGCATGATATAAGAACATAAGAACATAAAGAGAGCCATGCTGGATCAGGCCAAAGGTCCATCTAGTCCAGCTTCCTGTATCTCACAGTGGCCCCACCAGATGTGTCTGGGAGCACACAAGACTAGATATTTGTCTCCTGATATCACTCCCCTGCATCTGGCCTTTTTAAAAGTCTGATTACACTTCTCCATCATGGTTTCTCACCTTGATGGACTTTTCCTCCAGGAATCTGTCCAACCCCCTTTTGAAGGCATCCAGGCCAGATGCCATCACCACATCCTGTGGCAGGGAGTTCCACAGACTAACAACACGCTAGGTTAAAAAAATTCTTCTCTGTGTTGATCTGATTCAGAATATTTTTTATCTTTTGTCTGTTGATCTGATTCAGAATATTTTTAGCAATGAAAAAATGACTCACCAAAGCAAATATATGATGAGAAGACTTGTGAGTAGTTTGTCAACCAAGTTGGAGACAGTTTACCCCAAAATTTAAAGCAGGTATCCTCCAGGTCTAGTCATGAGTTGACTTACAGGAAAAAAAACCAGGATTGCAATAAGTCTTTGGCGGGGGGGGAGCAATCCCAAATTTTGTAAAAGCAATTTCCAGCTATTGCACTCTTTTAAACAAAGAATAGCATCTGTTTACCTAACTGAATTATTCTGATGTGTGCCAAGGCTGAATGATAGATTTAATTGATTCAGGTAGTTGTTAATCATATATAAATTGTCTTAAAATAAATATTAATCTTGGTTTAGGAAATTATGTTTTTCTTCTCTGGAGAGTAGATTAGAAAAGAAAATAATTTATGCTTTGCTTAACTGGATAAGGAGCAGCACTGACTAATCCATGGAAGGTCAGTGAATATCTTGAACTGTAAAACAGATATGATTTCTGGAAAACTCTTTCCACATGTGATATAGAGGGAAAAGCATCATTTGGCAGAATAATAGAGAGTAAATCTTGGAGGAGTGACAATGGTCATAATTCTTCTTATAGAACAAGCATTGGAATAGGAACATATTAATTATGGAAGAGACCCTATGGATCAATGAGTCCAACCTCTGTCAGGGAGGAATCAAACTCCCAACGTCTTCCTCTAAAGATACCAAAACCATGGAGTTGCTTTATACCCAATATGACTAGTTTAGTCTCTTGAAATTTTGAGAGGTTGCACACAGTGGGTTAAGTGTGAGTATCAGATTATGGCTAGTATTCTCCCTTGATATATGTCTGTGTGCCAGCATACAATCACAATACAACTTTAAGGACGTTTCCTGAAAAATATGTTGAAGAATAAACAAACAATACTTAAAAACTTGACTTGGTGGAATAGATTTGGTTTGCACTTGACAGACTTATAACAGTTTCATTTCATCTTGTTTTCAGACACATAGCAGCAGACAGTCTCAACTGAACACCTACGTATCAACAGACAAGCCTGTCACTTTTTCTTATGTCTGACAGTTAACTCTCTAAGCACCTATTGCCTGATACTAGACAGAATCTGTTTGGTTTCACATGTTCTCTTGTGCAAATAATAGTTTTGTTCATTCTTATAAACATACACATATACATCCTGAGTTCTACAATTTTCATAGTCATAGCCACAGTCTTGAAGCTGCCTAGACACCCTAAGCACATCCGTTCTCACCTGATTTCGTAAGCTAAGCAGGGTCGCTTGAATGGGAGACCACCAGGGAATACCAGGTGCTGTAGGCGCCTGGAGTAGGAACTGGCATACCACTCCAGTATTCCTGCCAAGAAAATTCCATGGACATGGGGTCATGAAGAGTTGGTCACAACTGTAATGGTTGAAGGTCTGGAAGAAATGTCATATGAGGAACGGCTTAGGGAGCTAGGAATGTTTAGCCTTTCAAAAAGAAGGCTGAGGGGGGGCGATATGATAGCTATGTTTACATATTTGAAAGGATGTCATATTGAAGAGGGAACAGGTTTGTTGTTTTCCATGGCTTCAGAGATAATGGTTTCAAATGGTTTCAAACTACAGGAAAAGAGATTCCATTTGAACATCAGGAAGAGCTTCATGACAGTTAGAGCTGTTCGGCAGTGGAATATGTTGCCCCAAAGGAAGGTGGTGGAGTCTCCTTCTTTGGAGGGTTTTAAGCAGAGGCTGGATGGCCATCTGTCAGAGGTATTGTGATGGGGTTCCTGCATGGCAGGGGGTTGGACTGGATGGCCCTTGAGGACTCTTCCAACTCTATGATTCTATGATTCTATGGTGTCCTCTATGTAGAACAGGTACCCTTCCACTAATTTTCCTCATATAAGGGAGCCCTGCATGTTGCTTTTTATTCTCCTCCATCCCACCCATTTTGATATATTGATTTTATTTTGTATATAAACAATTTATGCTCTTGAAGTTTTTGTGGGTATTTTCAACTGCTCATTTAATATACAGCAAGGCTTCGAATTACAATAGTCCCTAATTATGAAATATTCAAGTTACTAAGGCCGATCTGTGGGTATGGGGAATATTCAAAATATGAAAATTTAGCCCTTTTTTGAGTTATGACAAGGAAACAGAAAGTAAAGGTTCCTTTTCGAAATGGTTACTGCTTGTTTGCAATTGCAATACTGCCATCTTGTGCCCCCCCTACAGTACTGCAATTGCAAACAAGAAGGAGCAATTTTAAAAAGAGAATCTGAGAACCAGGGCTTCGATTTTCAATTACCTTTGAACGGCCCATTTTGGAGCCATTCTGGAAATATTTGGCACCGTTTGGAGGACTTTTTGGAACTTTTTGGTGGATTTAGCAAGTAGTTGAAAGGTAGGGAGCAGAGCTTCTGTTGTTTGCATGTCTGTTACTGTGTTTTTTGAATTATGGGGGGAGTGATCCATTTCCAACACATTCCTACGGGAAACTACTTTTCAAGATACAAAAAAATTGAGTTAAGAAAATGCCATTGGTATGGATTAATTTCATAATTCAAGGTATTACTGTACTATTATTATATGTTTTTAACTACAGTAACCCCTGCCTATCGCAGGGGTTAGAGACCCACCCGACCCACGATGACTGAAAATCTGCAATATGCGGATGCTGGTCGGGTGGGGCCTGGGGGCGGGTGGCAATCAGATCCCCCCCAGCGCTCACTCGGGCTGCTCCAAAACTTCTCGGAGCAGCATGGGCCAGCGGTGGTGGGGGATCTGATCCCCTACTTCCACCTGCCCACGCTGCCCAGAGCCTTCTCGGAGGAGCGAGGGCCAGTGGCATTGGGGATCTGATCCTTGCCTGCCCATGCTGCCCCGAGACTTCTCAGAGCAGCACGGGGCAGCGGCGGACAAGCGGTGGTGGTGGGATCTGATCCCCCAATGCCGCTCACCCAATCTATTCTGAGAAGTCTCAGGGCAGCGCGAGCAAGCGGCGGGGGATCTGATCCCCTGCCACTGCTCGCCCGTGCTGCTCTAAGACCTCTGGGAGCAACCCGGGTGAGCTGTGTTGGGGGATCTGATCCACCACTGAGCTGGAGTCTGGGGCTGGGGAAGGGAAAAAAAGGTTTTAAAAGCCTGGGCTTTTAAACCTTTCTCCCCCCTTCCCCAAATCCTGGGCTCCAGCTCATTGGCACTGGGTGGGGAAATAAAGGTTTTTCTCCGCCACCCCAGTGCTAATCAGCTGGAGTCCGGGCAGGTACTGCAATCCCGTGATATAGTGGGACCACTGTACCTGAACTACAAAATGGCGGGGGGGGGGGTTTACTATACTTGAAACTTCCTAGAATAGTGCATGGTTCTAAGAGGCCACTATATAGACTAGATAAACTAATTAAATGTTTAAAAAGGTAGACATTCCCCTTGCACATATGTGCTAGTCATGTCCAACTGTAGGGTTGGTCATCATCTCCATTTCTAAGCCAAAGAGCCAGTATTGTGCAAGTCCCTGGCCATGCGGCCAGCATGGTTGAACACATTTCTGTGCACAGAACAGTGTTTACCTTTCTACTTTTTATAGTGGTACCTATTTATCTACTTGTATTTACATGCTTTCAAACTGCTCGGTTGGCAGGAGCTGAGGTTAACAGGAGATCAATCCACTGTGTGGCACCCTGGATTTGAACTGCCAAGCTGCCAACTTTGCAGCTGACAGTTTCAGTCCTCTAGCCCGCTGAGCCACTACACCCCTCTAATAAAACAATTACATTCACACAAAATTGCTAGTTTTTAAGATGCTGTGAGATTTTGGCCTCTGCACCCAGTTTAAAGATACTGTATTTGAATTTTAGCTTTTAAAGTCAGAATACTTTTTTTAAATAAATCAAAACATTTCATCCCTGAAGTTTGTTTCTACCATTAAGTGTTTTTCTCATGAAAGCAAGGTAGGTTTTTAAAATTTATTGTGCAAATCAGCTGTCTGCCAGAAAAAGATGGTGGTGTTGAGTATATATATCCTTTCAAGAACAAAAACAGAAACTTGGAGAACTATGGGATACAGCTGTCCAACCCTAATAACAGCAACACTGACTGCTACTGCTACTTCTCATCAGGACAGGACTTAAGCCTTGATACTAGAGAACATCTTGGAGGTGGATGAAGAGGCAAGGAGACCCACAGCCCGGGTGACAGACAAAGGTCAGCCATTCACGGATGGTGTTCATTGGTTCTGGGCAATCCATGCCCACCAGTGGGATGACTCGAGGGAGGAGCATGGGTCTTCCTCTCACTGTTGTGCCAAGAAGGGTTCTGAACTTCCCTTGAGAACCGGGATTTGCCCATCCATCTCCAGAGTCTGTTGCCTCCCCAGCATTGTCTGCCCTGATGTCCCCTTTCTTCCCAGAACAATGGTTTCCATGGGGTTCCATGGCTATTTATTTATTATTTATTTATTATTTACACTTATATACCGCCCCATTCCCACAGTGGGGACTCTGGGCGGTGCACAACATCAGAATAAAAACAGATTAAAATCAGTTTCAAACCACAATTAACAAAACAGCAATGTCCAAAATTAGTTAGGCGGGGAAAAGAAACAAACAAAAAAAAAACTCGGACTGGGTCCTAGACATCGCCGTACGCTTCACGGAAGAGGATGGTCTTCAGATTCCTCTTGAACGCTGCCAGCGATGGAGCCCGCCGTAGATCACTGGGGAGTTTATTCCACATGAATGGAGCCACCACCGAGAAGGCCCGTCCACGAGTACTAGCCTTACGGGCCTCCCTCGGGGTGACTGTCCGCAGTGAATAGGCCTCCGAAGCGCGGGTGGATCGGGCCGAAGCTGATTGTCGGGGGAGACGCTCCGCCAAATAAGCCGGGGCCAAGCCATGGAGGGTTTTGTAAACCAAAACCAACACCTTGAACCTTATTCGGGATGCAACGGGTAACCAGTGTAGGCGAGCCAGGATGGGGGTGGCGCGGTCATAACGGCGCGCGCCAACCACCAGCCTGGCCGCTGTATTCTGGACCCGCTGCAATCGCCGAACAAGGTTCAAGGGAAGCCTCATGTAGAGAGCGTTGCAATAATCCAGCCTCGACATGACCAGTGCCTGTACCACAGTCCTCAAGGAGCCCTCATCGAGGTACGGGCGAATGATAAGCCTAAGATGGTAAAAGGCTGACCTGACCACGGCTGACACCTGAGATTCCAGGGTCAGGTCCGGGTCCAGGACAACGCCCAGATTCCTCATTCTTTGCGCCAGCTGGAGGGCGGACCCACCCAGACTGGGAAGAGGGCCACAGTACCCCTCCGACGAGCCCCCGAAGAACATAACCTCGGTCTTGCCTGGGTTGAGCTTGAGCCTGTGGGTCCTGGTCCAGTCCAGTACCGCAGCCAGACAACGATCAAGGGTCCCGACGGCCTCCACTGCACAGGTGGAGAAGGAGAGATAGAGCTGTGTGTCATCAGCGTACTGATGGCAGCAGACTCCATAACTCCGGATGATCTCAGCCAGCAGCTTCATATAGATGTTAAAGAGCATTGGGGAGAGTGACGACCCCTGAGGCACCCCACAAGAGAGTGTCCAGGGAGCCGACAACTCACCCCCCAAGCTCACTCGCTGGGTGCGGCCCCCAAGGAAGGACCGGAGCCAGGCCAAGGCCTGCCCGCCGATCCCAACCTCCGAGAGCCACTCCAGCAAGATACCGTGGTCGACGGTATCGAAAGCCGCTGACAGGTTGAGAAGGACCAGCAGGGTAGAGCAACCCCTGTCAGCCCTCCTCAACAGATCATCATGCAGCGCGACCAGGGCCGTTTCGGTCCTATGACGCGGCCTGAACCCGGACTGGAAGGGATCCAGGACATGGTTCTCCTCCAGGAACGACTGGAGACGCAGGGCGGCGACTCGCTCAATCACCTTGCCCAAAAAGGGAACATTGGCTATGGGACGATAGTTGGACAAATCGTCCGCAGCCAAGCCGGATCTTTTAATAATGGGCTTCACCACCGTCTTCTTCAGAAGACTGGGAAAAATCCCGTCTCTGAAGGAGGCCGAAGCAATCAGTGAAGCCCATTTCGGCATGCTCCCCCCTGCGCTCTTAATCAACCAGGAAGGGCAAGGGTCGAACGGAGAGGCCGCAGGCCTGCAATGTCCCAGTGCCCTGGAGGCGTCCACCGGTGTAACAGGCCCAAACTCAACAAACCGAGGCGACTGAGGCGGCCCGACACTGGCCGTGACAGGGGCCGGATCAGGGCAACCGGCATCCAGCTCGGAACGGATGGCCTCTATCTTAGATTTAAAATGGGCTGCAAATGACTCACTAGTGAAATCACTAGGAGGAGGCCCCGGCGGAGCGGGATTGGTGAGGTCTCGGACCATGCGGAATAATTCCGCTTGACGATTCGAGGCCTCACCAATTCTCAGGACAGCAAAAGATCTCCTAGCCGCCCTTATCGCGCAAGAATAGCGACCGTTCAACGCCTTAACCGCAGCCCAATTCTGAGCCGTCCGAGCGTTCCGCCATCAGCTCTCCAGCCTTCTCCGCTCTTGCTTCATCGCCCGTAACTCCTCGGTGAACCAAGGAGACGAACGGGCTCGGCATCAGATCAGGCGCTTGGGGGCGATCCGGTCAACCACCCCAGCCACCTCCTCAAACCACCGTTGGGCTAGGGAGTCGGCCGGATCGTCATCCAAACCGTCTGGTACATCCCCGAGGGCCTCCGAAAACCGCACAGGGTCCAGGAGCCCCCGGGGACGGGCCCAGATGGACGGGCCCGGCTCCCCGCGGGGCGGGGTGGCTACCGCAAGAGAGAAAGTCAGAAGATAATGATCTGTCCATGACACGGGCCGGGCCAACAATCTCCCGACCCCCAGATCAAAACCCCGCGATGTGGAGGCAAAAACCAGGTCCAGGGTGTGTCCACCTACATGAGTGGGTCCGATGACTAATTGGGACAGGTTCATGGAGGCCATGGACTCCATGAAATCCAGAGCTACCCCAGACAGCCCAGCCTCGGCGTGCACATTGAAATCCCCCACCACCAATAGGCGGGGGGACCTCAAAAGTGCCGCCGAGATGAATTCGGAGAGCTCCGGCAGGGAGAGTGCAGGGTCGCGGGGAGCACGGTACACAAGCACTACCCCAAACCTGTCCCTTTGACCCACCATAAGGTGGAGACATTCCAAACCCGGACTCACCAACGTCGCGGATCTACTGACATGAAATGAATCCCTAAAGACCATAGCCCCCCCGCCCCCCCGCCCCTCCGACCTGCCCAGCTGCTGCAAACAGTAGCCCTGGGGGAAAAGGAGGGTGAGAGAAGCCCCACCCCCCTCGCCCACCCAGGTCTCTGTGATGAAAGCCAGGTCGGCACGCTCATCCACGATCAAGTCGTGGACGAGGGAGATCTTATTGTGTACCGACCTGGCATTAATAAGCAGACAGGACAGATCGGGGGGACAGACGGTTTGGATCCCAGCCATTTGGCGGTGAGCCGACGGGTCAGAACGGGGGACAGGCAATAATTGCCTGTCCCGAGTTCTCCTTATCCGATCGACCCGTCGGCCCACAGCGTACCTCCCGCGGCCCGACACCACCCTAATGGGGCACCCGGCGGGCTCCATAAGATCTCAAGTAGTCAAGGGCCCAGACCAGTCAAAACAGAATGAGAAAAAATTTTTTACCAAAAATAACCACCAAGATACAGTACAAAATAAACACAAAATACAACAACTAAATAACCTAAACAACCAAGCAAAACAATACAATGGAAAATAATAATAATAATAATAATAATAATAATAATAATAATAATAATAATAATAATAATAATAATAATAATAATAATAATAATAATAATAATAATAATAAATATAATAAAAAGGTCAAGGGTAACCCACAGGCAGATGGAATAAGTGGGGAGGATAATGGGGGGAAGGAGGGGCAACAATATCACAGTGGGAGGGAATAAGAAAGGGAAGGAACGGGATCACAAACAAACAGTATAAAGCTTCCCCCACTCAACAGGTCCATAACAGCTCTGCAGCAAATGACCATAGGTGTAAGAACCAGGGGAACAGCAAGAAGGCTCGGAGGGAGTCTACAGCTGGGGCCAACAGCCTCATGGCTCGATTGATCCCAGGGGAGGGCCACTCCGGGCCAACCAGCACCCCTGGGATCATAGATGGTACAGTCAGGCCATTCCAAGTTAGATGGTCCAGAGGTTCCAGGGTCCAAAGCCAGTCCAAAGGCCAGTTAGATGGTATTAACAGCAGGTCTACCGCCCATAGTACGAATACCAGGGGAGCAACCAGCGCAGGTCCATCGGGCAAGGTGGTGCCGGCAGCCAAAATAACTGCCAGGAGTCAGCGACCACCTGGCGCCCAAGCATCTGGACCCTCCCTCCGCGGGGGGCCAAATGAGGGCAAAAGATGGAATAGCCACCCAGGGCCCCCCAAAGGTGGCACCGGCGGCAGAGCTATCGCCCGAAAGCCAAACCCGGCGGGAAGCCAGGCTGTCGCAAAAAGATAGAGTATCCGCGCCTGGCCCCATCCCCCCAGTGGGAGGCGCCGGCGGCCGACCCGCCGCCCGAGAGCCAAGGCCCCCCAGGGGTGAAGACGGCAAGGTCCCCCTAGAAGTCAGCTTCGGCGGCCGACCCATCGCCCGATAGCCCCAGAGTGGCACCGGCGGCCGACCTACCGCCCGAGGACCAAGCCCGGCGTGGGGCCAGGCTGCGGCAGAAGATGGAAAGCCACGCCTGGCTCCACCCCCCGGCCAAAGGACGCCAACGGCCGCCCCGCCACCCGAGAACCAAGGCCCCCCAGGGGCAAAGACGGCAAGGCCCTCCAGGAGCCAGCCCCGGTGGCCGACCCACCGCCCGACGGTCCCAGGTGACAACGGCGGCCGACCCACCGCCCGAGGACCAAGCCCGGCGGGGGGGCAGGCCGTGGCAAGAGATGGAAAAGCCATGTCTGGCTCCACCCCCCCGCGGAGGCACCGGCGGCCGACCCACCGCCCGAGGACTAGGCAAAAGGCAGTGGGGGGGGAGAGAGGCCCCCGGCATCCAAGCCAAGCGCAATCGCGCCCAGCGCCCCAGCCGAGCCCCAGGGGCGAGGCAGAGGCGAGATGAAAACACCCCGCCAGGCCCCCCCACAGCGCAAGAACTGCAGGGGCCAAGACGGGGGAGCGGCAAGGCAGCGACGGGAGAAGCCGCAAGCCCCCAAGGCAAGCTGAAAAGGGCCAGCCAGGCAAACCGCGGCAGAGCAAACGACCCGCGGCGGGCAAGCAGGTAAAAACAAAGAAAGGGAAGGGGAAAAAAAGAAAAAGAAAAAAGAAAAGGAGGGGGGAAGGGGAGACAAAGGGGGAGGGTCGCCCAAGTGTTACCGTCCGGAGCAATTCTTTCCTCCGACCGCGGCTGGGTGGAAACGCTGCGGTACGCCGATGTTGCAAGAAAAATTCTCCTCCGCATAGCGTAACGGCGGGCCCCTCTAAACCACCCCAAAGCTCCCCACACAAACAGGGCACCCCCCTTGACCAAAACTAAAAGTAAAACAAAACAAAAAACAAGGCAGCGCTGGTGGAAAAAATATAAGAGCGCCGAAGCGCAGTGAGCCAAGGAAGCTGCTGCCGCCCGCCATCTTGAAACCACTGACGGTGAAGTAATGAGTGAAAGAGGGCTGATTTAGCTGTTGGCATGCAACAGCTGTCCACACCATAGACCGGATCGCCCCAAGCGCCTCCTCCGCTGCCGAGCCCGGCCCTCCCCATGGTTCACGGGGGAGCTTAGGGCAATGAAGCAGGTTAGGAGGAGGTTAGAGCGCAGCTGGAGGAAAACCCGCACGGCGTTGAGTAAGGCTGCCGTTGACGCCCAGACTAGTCGCTATATCATCGCGATAAGGGAGGCCAGAACATCTTTCACCTCCCTGAGAATTGCTGAGGCCTCGAACCGCCAGACGGAGCTCTTCCGGGTGGTTCGGGACCTCAGCAATCCTAGTCTGGCTAGGCCTCCTCCTACTGAGTTCAGTAGCGAGCAATTTGCAGCCTTTTTTCGAACTAAAATTGAGGCCATCCGTGCTGGTCTTGACTCCAGTTGCAGTGGTCCTGCCCCGCCATCCACAGTTGCTGGTCCGCCTTCGTCACCTCGGTTGGATGCGCTTGGGCCTGTTTCTGCTGTCGAGGCCTCCAGAGCTATGGCGCATTGCCGGCCTGCCTCCACCCCTTTCGACCCTTGCCCTGCCTGGCTAATTAGAGCTGCCAGAGGGACTATGGCCGAATGGGCTTCTGCCATCGCCACCGCCTCCTTCAGCGAGGGGGTTTTTCCCTCTCGTCTGAAGGAGACAGTGGTAAAGCCCATTTTGAAAAAACCTGGCCTGGCGGAGGACGATTTAACAAATTATCGCCCTATCGCCAACGTCCCGTTCATGGGCAAGGTGATCGAGAGGGTGGCGGCGGTCCGGCTGCAGTCATACCTGGAGGATCGGCAGTGCCTCGATCCTTGCCAGTCCGGGTTCAGGCCCCGCCGGGGTACCGAAACAGCTTTGGTCGCCCTGCAAGATGACCTTCTCAGGGCGGCCGACAGGGGTTGCTCTTCCCTGTTGGTCCTCCTGGATCTGTCAGCGGCCTTTGATACCGTCGACCACGGTATCCTGTTGGACCGGCTCTCTGAGGTCGGAATCGGAGGCACTGCTCGCAGTTGGTTCCGTTCCTTCCTGGAGGGCCGGCCACAGTACGTGCAGCATGGGGGGCAGTTGTCGGCCCCTTGGGTCCTCCCTTGTGGGGTCCCGCAGGGGTCGTCTCTGTCCCCCATGCTGTTTAACATCTACGTAAGGCCGTTGGCGGGGGTCATCAGGAGTTTTGGAGTCTGCTGTCATCAGTACGCTGATGACACGCAGCTCTATCTCTCCTTTAACACCTCTGCTGTGGAAGCTGTGGAAGTTCTCGACGGGTGCCTGGAGGCTGTACTGGCTTGGACCGGGGCGAACAGGCTTAAGCTCAACCCCGAGAAGACGGAGGTCATGTTCTTCGGGAGCTCGCCGTCGGGGTACGGTGGCCCTCTCCCCTGTCTGGGGGGAGTTTCCCTCCAGCTCGCGGAGAGGGTGCGGAATCTGGGTGTGTTCCTGGACCCAGCGCTTGCCATGGAGCACCAGGTGGCATCGGTGACCAGGTCCGCCTATTACCATCTCCGTCGGATCGCCCAGATCCGCCCGTACCTCAACGCGAACTCCTTGAGAACAGTGGTCCAAGTTCTGGTGATCTCGAGGCTGGACTACTGTAACGCCCTCTACATGGGGTTGCCCTTGAATCTTCTCCGGCGCCTGCAGCGGGTACAGAACGCAGCGGCCAGGCTGGTGGCTGGTGTGCGTCGCTACGACCACATCACCCCAGTCCTGGTCCGCCTGCACTGGTTGCCCGTTGCAGCCCGGATTAGATTCAAGGTCCTGGTTTTAGTCTATAAAACCCTCCATGGCTTGGGACCGGACTACCTGGCAGAGCGTATCGCTCAGCGGTCAACCTCGGCCCGTCCCGTTCGGCAGGCGCGAGCGCACCTGCTTCGGGTCGCCACCCCTCGGGAAGCCCGGAGGACGAGCACTCGGACCCGGGCTTTCTCTGTGGCGGCCCCCAGCCTCTGGAACTCCATCCCCAGTGAAGTGTGCTCTGCAGAGTCCCTGCTGGCCTTCCGAAAGGCGCTAAAAACCCATCTTTTTCGGGAGGCCTTTGGCGATGTTTAATTGGTTTTTTTTTTCCCCGCCATTGTAACTTGCGCTTCTTTGTCATCGTTTAGTTGAGGTGCCATCTGGTTTTAACTGTGTTAAGGGTGTTTTATTGGCTTTGTTTTATCTGATTAGTCATTGTAATTTTGTTGGCTTTGCTGCCTTTTGTAAGCCGCTTAGAGTACATAGTAGATAAGCGGGGTATAAATATAACAAATAAATAAATAAAATAAATAAATTCACACACACACACACACACACACACACACACACACACACACACACACACACGGCAAGACATACACAGAAGTGTAATGTGGAAAATTCACTGGCAAATTTGGTTGGAAGTAACGTTTTATTACATGAAGCTTTGTTGCCCAGAGAAAATGGTCTTTGCCCAGTTGTACAAAACCCAAAGAACTCTGCTGTGTCCATTTAATAAAGCCACTGCCAAGCTGAATCTTTGCACCCCCAGTCCCGAAATAAATACATGACACAAAATGATTGGGCCACAACTTTATTTAAACTTATTTAAGCCTCTGTCCTGCTGTAGAATTTCAAAGGGAGCCTACCGTAGTGCAAATTGTTTGGTCTAAATCAGGGGTCCTCAAGGTTTTGAAACAGTGGGCCAGTCCACCCCCCTCCAGGCACCACTGGGGGCTGGACCACAGTCCAAAAAACAAACAAACCCGCTGAAATGGAAAAAAGTGGGTGGAGCCCTCCCATGATCAGCCCATGATCAATGTGTCTCCAGGGCCCCAGCAATGCCTCCTGTTCCAGATCACCACCCTGAGGCGCCGCCACTGGAAACCCTCTGCTGTGCCTCCTCCTCCTCCTCCTCCTCCAGTGGCAGCGGCTGGAGCGGCTCTCCTTCCTTCCTTCCTTCATTGCGCCAGGAAGGAGGTAGCAGCCCAGGCAAACTCAGGCCCCTCATCACCTTCTAGACAGCCATTCAGGATGAGGAGCAGCAGCTGTGGCAAGGACGGCAAGGTTGGCACCACTATGCATGGATCCAGCCATATGCCCTGGACTTCTTTAGATGTAACAAAACATATTCAGTTGTCACCAGCACGTCACTAAACAGTAGTGCTAGGCCAGATTGGTCCAGTTTAGAAGGAGCTACTAATTCCCCATTTCTAAAGGATCCAAAGAAAGCTGTGGATGTCACTGCTGAAAATAAGTGGACTTCAAAGTCATCCTTGCATATCCCTGACCACTACTTTTTAAGGCTTAGGAGGATTTCAGGTGTTATGGGGGCCCTATCCTGGCTAGTCCCTCTCTCTTTGGCCCAACTTTTGAGCATCTTTTGTACTCTAGATTCATTCGCAGGGTGTGGTAAGCTTCTGGCCTGTAGGAATGTTCCCCTGAGAGATATTAGGTATTAATAAGCACATCCAGCAAGCTTCCTGCAGGGCATTCTGGGGGGCGATATTTCACTCTTTCTCCTGCACGGGAAAGCCCTGGGAGAGGGGAAATGGAGTCCCTAAGACTAACATGCAGGAAGCGGATGGCTGACTATCTTGTCCTTCCATCAGGGCCAGAGCATGCCCAGAGGAAAAGGCAAGGATATCCCTTTGTGCCCCACTCAGGCACGAGAGGGCAGGGCAGGAAAGCAAGCTGCTGGGGTATCTATCATTTCCATCCCTCGCTAGGTGACATGTCCACGTCACAGAAAGCCCTCCCCGGGAGTCCATCAAGCCAATGACAGGCCGACACATAGGATACCACATGATATCTGTAACTACACCTCTTACAGCTAATAAAGGTGTGCCTTGCAGCCTGCTCAGAGAGAGAAGAGCATGGCGGCCTGACACTCTGTTGAACCCAACCACCGTGTCCGTGTAGGTTATTTCCCTACATATGGCACCCGAAAGTGGGGCTCCTTAAGGGCATGCAAACTCCTGAGACCGACTGAGACGCAGACCCTCCCAAGAAGCAAGGAACCAGCTCAAATCCCCATCCAACCCACCCGTGAAGAGGCTGAGTGCACTAAATCATCCATTGGATCCCAAAGGTAAGGATGGGAGCTGTTTTCTCAGAGTTAGAAGACAGAATTGGAAATGAGCTGGGAGATTTAGTTCAGAAATCAGGGTTTTGCAGGACATGGGCAACCATAGGAGAGCCTCTGCAGGCAGAAGCTTTCACTCAGGAGAATGCGTGGGAATGCAGGCCAGGAGGAGAATTGGCTTCACTTTTAGGGCCTTTAGGAACCATGGAAGCCATGCCAGTAAGAACACAGCCTTTGCCCACAGTCCCTAAGGTGGGATCAGGGGGGCAGGGAAAGATTTGCATAATCCAAGAAGGCAGAGAAGAGTCTGGGCAACTCCTGGGTCAGAAACCAGTGGCAGGAAAGGAGATTCAGGCAGAAAATTCCAGGGTTGGCAAGCAGAATGCAGGTGATAGAGCAGGGCGAATGGAGATGGCCAATTCACTCCTTCCCCCAGATTTAATTTTAAGAATTTTATTGGGTTATTAAAGGAGGAACAAAAGGAGAGGGTATGGGGGAGAGGAAGAAAGGGGGAGGATACACTTTTAAAATTTACATTGAGTATATCAAGCAAAGTAAAAATAGTAATTTAACATATTGATAAAGTTGCCAAATGTTATCACAGTGCTAATAAATTTGTTACTTCTTGCCATCTTTTCTGAGAGATCTCATCATAGTCACCCTTTAGATAGCCGGAGAGTTTGTCGATTTCGATACATTCTCTTATCTTTTCGTGAAGATTCTTCTCTGTTGGCGTGTTTGGTTGTTTCCAGAATTTCGCATACAGTATCCTTGCAGCAACAATTACATGGTGGAGTACATATCTCTGATCATAAGAAATATTTATATCTACTATATTTAATAAGAATAATTCTGGTCTAAACTCTATCTTAATTTTCAGAGATCTTTCTAAAAAAAGTTTTACCATTTTCCAATATGCCTTTGCTTCTTTACAAGTCCACCACATATGGTAAAAGGTACCACAGTCATAATTACATTTCCAACATTTAGGTGAGCAATTGTACATCTTAGATAAACGGTGTGGTGCGAAATGCCATCTATAAAACATCTTATAGCAGTTTTCCTTAAACGAAATAGATTTAAAGATTTTAACTGTATTCCACAAAGAGTCCCATTTATTTAGATGAATAGTGTAGCCTAAGTTTTCTGCCCATCTTATCATAGTGTCTTTAACCAATGTATCACTCATTTTTTCATTTAACAGTATACTGTAAAATTTGCTAAGGAGCTTGGAATCACCAGAGGAAAGTATTTTATCAAATGGAGTATCAGTAGTCATAAAACCGCCCTCTTTGGAAAGCTCTTTGAAGTGTGAATATATTTGTTGATACTTCCACCAGTCTAGATTGTAACCTTCTGATACTAATTTCCCTAATGGTTTCAATGAGAGGTCGGCATTCAGAAGGTGTCTATAAGTTATAACATTTGAGATTTCACTTGCCTGGGAGCTATAAATTGCTCCCAGCGGGGATAACCACATAGGTACTTTGAGGTAAAATTGTTTTTTGATCGATAACCATATTTTAACTAAGGCATTCCTTATCCAATGCTTTTTAAAGAGGGTAGGTATATTGCCCTTGTACCACATGTAGTGGTGCCAGCCCTTATCGAGGCCATAACTCTCAAGCTGCAATATTCTTTTATTTGTCATCAGAATCCAGTCTTTAATCCAGGTCATGGCGGCAGCTTTGTAGTATAGTACTAAATTAGGAAGGGCAAAGCCACCAAATTTGGTTCTATCCTGCAAATAGACATTTTTAATCCTTGCTTTTTTCTTTTGCCATATAAATATGCGTATACTTTTTTCCAGATCTGAAATGATCTTAAAGTTTGGTAATATAGGCAGAGATTGAAATAAGAAAAGCAGTTTAGGTAAGACATTCATTTTGACTGCAGCAATTCTGCCCATTAGGGATAGCTGAAGTCTTGACCAAGTTTCGAGATCAGCTTTGATTGTTTTTATAACATTAACATAATTGTCTTTGAATAAAGAGTTACATCGGTTAGACACAGTAATACCCAGGTATTTTACCTTATTAGAATGTTGAAAACCAGATTGATTTACCAGTTTTTCAGTCATAGATGGAGTCATATTTTTAGTTAGTAACAATGTTTTTTCTCTATTTACCTTTAATCCGGAAATTTTAGAATATGCCTCCAAAATCTTTAGGAGTTCTAAGGAGGAAGTCTGGAGGTTCTCCATAATTACCATCAAATCGTCTGCAAAGGCTTGTACCTTATAAACTTCTCCCTTGCTTTGTAGGCCTTGGATACCAGAATTTTCCCTTATAACATGAAGAAGAACTTCCAGCGTTAATATAAACAAGAGGGGGGAGAGAGGACATCCTTGCCTGGTACCTTTGTGTATATTGACTTTGTCTGTAAGGTGGCCATTGACTACAATCCTGGTATTTTGAGTAGAGTAGATTTGTTCAATTGCTCACAGCATTCTATGGCCACACTGAAGATAATCTAATTGAGTTTTAAGTAAAGACCAGGATACATTATCAAAGGCTTTCTCAGCATCAATGAATGCGAAGGCTACTTGCTTCTCGGGGTGGGATTCATAGTATTCCAACACATTGAGAAAAGTTCTGATGTTGGATTGGAGGTGCCTTTTCGGAAGGAAGCCAGTCTGATCGTGTGATATCAGAGAAGGTAGAATCGTCCGCCATCTGTTGGCCAGAATGGTTGCAAAAATTTTGTAATCCACGTTTAGGAGGGCAATTGGCCTGTAGTTCTGTATCAAGTCTTTAGATTTCCCTTCTTTAGGAATCAATGTCGTATGTGATGATTTCCAGGAGTCTGGTATATCTTCGCCTTCTAAAATGGATGTAAAGAGATTTTTCATATTTCCAGAGATTGTCTCCGAGAGTTTTTTGTAAAATATAGCCGGTATTTGGTCGGGTCCAGGGGCTTTGTTCGATTTTTGATGATTAATAGCCTCTATTATTTCCATCATTGTGATAGGAGCATTCGTCTGGGCTCTCTGTTCTTCAGTAAGTTTTGGGAAGTTGGCTTGTTCAAGGTATTGGAAGATAGCATCTTTGTCTATCATCTCCGGCTTGAATAAACTCTGGTAGTATTCCTCTATGATTTTTTGGATTTGTAATTGCTCTGTCTGATTTTCCCCAGTTTTGTCTTTGAGTTTTTGAGATTGTTCCTTTTTTATCCTATAGGCTAACCATCTACCTGGTTTGTTTGCATTTTCCACAAAGTTCAGTTTGGCCAACTTAATTTTGTGAGCTACATCTGCAGTCAGAATCAGGTTTAGTTCATGCCTACAAGAAGCCAGGTCTTTGTTCAACTGGTCGTTGCGGGGATCATGTGTTAAGTCAGTTTCAAGCTTTTTCATCATATTAAGAATTGATTCAGATTGCTTTTTCCTTTATTCCGTCTTGCCATATATTGGATAACAAACCCTCTAAAGTATGGCTTAAAGGCATCCCACACCGTTTTGAGTGGTGTACCCTTATTCAGGTGAGTTTCGAAGTACAAATTCAGATCTCTAGCGGCCTCTGAAATGAACTCTTTATCAGTCCAGAGAGCTGAGTTAATTTTCCAGTGTCTGGGCATACCTGAAGATTTCAGTGTCCATAAGATGGCATTGTGATCAGATAATGTTCGAGGTAAGGTTTCTATATCTCTTGTATTTAGTAGAAGATCGGATGTGGCCCAGCACATATCTATACGGGAGAAGGAGGCGTATTGTCTTGAATAAAAGGTGAAACTGTCTTTTAGTGGATTTTTCCTTCTCCAGATATCCTGAAGTTCTAAAATATCAGACATGTCCAGGAACGATTTGGGCAGTGTGGAAGATGAAGTCTTGGATTTTTTCCCTTTTGGTGTTTTCCTGTCTACTGAAGGAATATGTACGGCATTGAAATCTCCCAATATTATAAGCTGATGATTTCCATATTGCAGCAGTTTCTGGGCCAGTTGTTCAAAGAAGGTTTGTCTTCCATGATTATCGTTGGGGGCGTATATACCAGCAATAATTGTTTCTTTAGATTGGATATTTGCCTGGACAAGGATCCATCTTCCTGATTCATCTTTTTCCAGAAGGATTGGGGAGAGCTCTGGTTTAATATATAGTGCCACCCCATTTTGCTTCTTTTCTTTGTTTGATGTAGAGAATAAATTTCCCAGTTTATTTTGTAGTAAATATTGTTCATGTTTTCTCAATATGTGGGTTTCCTGTAAGCAGATGATTGAGCATTGTTGTTTTTGGAGGATATTAAAGGTCTTTCGACGCTTCTGGGGGGTGTTCAGACCATTGATATTCCATGTTAGAATTTTCTGAGCCATCTTATTACTTCCAACGATATTTCTTCTTCCCTGATTTTGGCCTGAGATAGTGTTTCGGCCTGGCACCTCCCACTGCGTCACAAGGATCTTGATCATGCTTTAAAGTCTCTTGTTTCGAAGTCTGATTATCGCGGCTGTTATCTTTGGTGGTGGTTTGAGTTCCGGTCATGTCCTCGCCTTCAGAGGAGGATGGTGAAGAAGAGGAGGGGGAGTAACCCAACTTCCCTGCATTTTTTTTGGCGAAGGCTCTAGCTTTTTGATGGGATTCAATTTTCTGTAATTTTCCTTCCCATTGGAAAGACAAACCTTGGGGGTAGAGCCACTTGTATCTTATATCATGCTTGAACAGAAGTTTGGTGAGAAATGTATATTCTTTTCGCAGTTGGCGGACTTCCCAAGGGACATCTTTCAGTATTGTCACTTTGGATTTATTGATTTCCACCTCTTTGTCTTGAATAGCCTTGAGGATGCAATCTCGGGTGTATCTTCTGACCAATTTGACTATTACCTCAGGAGGGAGTTTGTTTCTTCTGGTGTAAGCCATTGGTTGACGGTAGATCACGTCTACCTCGCGGAGAAAATCTTCAACGGGTGCTTCAAGTAGGGTGGCCAAGCTGTCTCCAACTGTGGTGTAGAGGTTTTCATCTTTGTCAACAGTAAGATTTTGAATCCTTAGAATTTTGGAGGAGGCTTCAATTTCCTGTGTAAGAACCAGTCTGCTTGTTGATTCCATTGTGGCTTCAATTTCTCCTAGACGGAAGTCAGTGACATTCATGTTTTCTTCCAATGCATGTAAACGTCCACCAAAAGTTTCTAGTTTCGCGTCCACATTCGAAAAACCCTCTTTCATTTCCGCTCTTAAATTGGAAAACCCAGTGCTTTGGTCTGAAATCAGTTTAGCCTGAGTTAAATTCAACTGGTTGAGTGCATCTAGGATTTGGGTAGATTGGCTTGATTGCTGGGTCATGATTACTGGATGGGCCGAAGAAACAAAGGCAGATTTCTTCTGTATAGATGGAGTTTTGCTCAGTGCTGAAGGTTTATTTATACAAAAGTTTTGCCTGACCGAGATAGTCCAGGTTGTTGCGTGGTATATTTACTATATTGTGGTGGTAAAAGGATCAATTGCCTCTTCTCAGAAATATTGCAGAGTCTCTAAGGGGTTAATCTTTTTCAAATTGGCTTGCTGCTTTCAAGAAATATATGTGAGGTTGCATACATGGAAGAATCCAGTAGATGGCGTGCTGTACCCACTTTAGCCAACAGAGTCCGAAGAGTATAACAGAGGTGGAGCGGATATTTTAGGGTTAATCTGCATTAAGATGAAAAATGAAAGTAAAAGTGCAGTCCTCCGAGAGGCAGATAATAACGGATAGACAGGAGAGATGATTGGGGAGAAGCAAGTTCTTTTCGGTAAGTTGCTTGATTTATATTTTTGAAGGGGCTTTTTGGTAGAGAAAAGCCACTCACATTTCTGGAGGGGTAGAGGCAGCTCAACTTCCGTCGGGATCTCCCAAGGTCTCAGTCGCACAGGAATACCCCAGGGGTTTCAAACCCCTCACAAGGAGGGGGAACCACACCTGAGTGCCCTGGATCGATTCTGGGATGACTTCTGCTCCCAGCGGGTGGTCTTGAAGTGGAAACACCCTCTTGGGACCTGGGATACATTGACGCTAGCCGGGACTGCTTTCAGCTAACGTCTTTGCTGCTCGTGGCCATCTTGTCCCTGCTAACTTCCTTGTTTATTTTGTCTCGAAATACGCTTTCCATACCCACATCATGGCCACCCGTTGTGCCACTGCAGCTATCCTAAATCTGAAGCTGAAACCTTCTATTAAATAGTGGGCTGTTGCTTGCTCAGGGCAGCTGCCTAACCATGCCTGAAGTGCCTCAATAATTATGGGACTGGAACCCTTTGGGAAGATTGGGTGGGCCACCTTGGAGTTTTTGGGGGGCCGCATATCTGGGTCCCTGTCCTCCCTGCCAGCCTTTAAAACATGAACAGGCTGGATGCATTCCTGAGCAGGACGAACTCTGGTGCCTAAATTTATATTGTTTCTGGGACCAAGATCCTCGTGCATGGTATTCCCAACAATAAAGGCTGGGTTGAACTGCCTGGCCCACACTCCCGTGGGCAGATGGAGAAGATATAGCATGTTGCAATAAATGACCACTTTCAGAACATTCACCCTGAGCAGGATGGTTGGGGTCCATGACACAAACCCACAGGGGCTCAAGGGGCATGTCCCACTGCAAATTTAGGTGTGAAGTGGCTGTCATGAGAAAGCCCTCATCATAAATTTACCAGGCAGGGCCCAGGAAGTCGATATATGCCTGATAGATAAAGTCCGCATATTGAATTAGTGTGAATGCCCTATCGGGTTGTGCCCTAATAATCGTCCCTGCATAAATAAAAAATGCTCATAGCCACTTGGCCCAACAGTGGTCTGAACTTTTGATACAAATTTGTTCCTTGTTTCTCTCTTTGAGCTTTTTAAATTAATCAGGGTCTGTTCAAGAGATTAAAGATATCAATGTATTCTCCCTTCCAGATCCTTTCTACCATTGCTGGTAACAAGTGATCGCCGATTGGTAAGGACTGGTCACTGTCAGGGAAATCCTGGGCTGGGACTAGGCTTGCCCCAGAGGTGTTGCTTAAATCAAGTGTAGGGTTACCACCCTTTGCCTGTCCTATAGATTGCCCCTCCTTTCCTTGTGTGTCCACAGTAGGTTCAGAAGGTGTGGTTGGTGGAGCGTCTTCATCTGGTTGAGCGGGCTCAACTGTTTGTGTTTCGGTACTAGCTGTCCATTTAGGTCTGAGCCATTGGGCTACCTGTGTATTCTCACTAGGCATGGATGTGGTCATGGGCATGGCCCACAGCTGTGGTGATTGTAAACCACCAGTGGCCCAGGGCCTGACCCACCCTGTGTGTGTGTTATTTGAAAAATTTGACTCACCTGGGGCAACCTTGCTATGGGTGTCAATGGCTGTTCTGTGGCTGTTTCTGATGGCTTGTGGCTCCACTGTTGATGAGGTAGTGCAATATGCCCCACAGCAGTTGAGGTAGATGGTCCAGGTGCTACAGGAGCTACAGTGACATCATCACGGACTGGGACACGGTCCCAGCATTTGTCAGGTGTTCCTGAGCTGTACTTGGATGATCATTTTCTAAAACAGCGATTCAAGACAATATCATGTCACTCATTATTTTTATTTGTTCCCTGGTCTGGGGCCAAGTCACTCTCTGCAACCTATAGGTCTCGAAAGATTCTTGCATTCCTGCAGCTTGCACCCTCTCCCTCTCTAAGTTGCTTAATTTGTTCATGATTAGATTGATTTCTGGCCACTCGGGCTCTGAATCAGATGATAAGGTTGGCACTTGGCAAGGAGGTGCCTTGCGTTTTGCAGGCCCTTTCCCTTTCTGAGTCTCCTTTCCCTTCTTGGGGGGCATAATTCAAGAATTTAGATAATCCAACTAGACAGGATTGACTTGTGACCTGTGGTGCAAGCAAGACACCAACTGAGTGCCTTGTGATACAATAAATTTCTGTGCTGGCTGCTGCAGTCCCAGTTTAGACCACCAGAGGGTGAGCCAGGCAACACGACAAGCTAGCCTCTTTTAAGTTAACTGGCAATAAACTAACTGTTAGTGATTTATTTTATTCTATTTTATTTTATTATTTTGGGGGCACAGCAATCAAATATTAATTAGACCTTCACTACCACAGCGTGTGGCCCAAATTTTGGGTATCCTTCCTCTTTGTTTGTTTGTTTGTTTGTTTGTTTGCTTGCTTGCTTGCTTGCTTGCTTGCTTGCTTGCTTATTTCAATTAACAATTATTCATCAATTGAATGCAAGCCAAATAAATTTTAAATGGAAGCCAAATGAATTGCTTAATGCACTGTGTGCAATAAAATCACTTACAATGGTGCCCAAATTAATTACATAAACCCCCTCCAGGATTAACTCAAACCAAAACACAGCAAGGAAAAAAAGGGATAATTATAACAAAGGTCTAACAGTGAAGGTAACTCCGCACAGAGTTAGACCCATTTCTCCTTTTTCTTTTTCTTTGATTTTTTTAAAAAACAACCCCTCCTCCCCTTAACTAATGCATGCTGGCATGCAACTGCATTCCCACCCCCCAAAAACCCTTTCCCCCCCAATTCAATCATATTACTAAAAATTATAAATCAAACTGTTAAAGATAATTAAGTAATTAAGTACAACAAGCCATATCAACATTGTGATATCCCTCAATTTCCCGACGCAGCCTCGTGGTCAAATGCAAAAGCAAAGAGACTGCAAGGTGGTGAGTCTCCTTCAGTGCTGGCTAGTGGCAAAGGAGGAAAATCCGTTCATGGCACGCCATTTCAGTGCTTCAGAGAACTGCACAAAGGACCACGTGAGTTCAATTTTTGGCACCGCTGGGTCCGGGGCTGCAAAACATTTCCTGCACGGACCGTTAGCCTCTGGGAGATGCCATTAGACATTCCTTTTGATGCTCCAGTTATGGAGGAATGAGAGAACTTTGCCCAAGTCCACTCCCAGAAAGTGCCACATCTGGAAATGTAGCCACCTTGCTTCTTGCATGTACCATGGCAGCATGTGCTCCTTGGGTGTAGCACCAACTCATAAGAACATAAGAACAGCCTTATTTATTTATTTATTTGTTTGTTTGTTTGTTTGTTTAAAAATATATACCGCTCCATCTAGCTACATGGATACTTGCCAGAACAGGCCACAGCCCATCCAGTCCAGCATTCTGTCTCATACAACGGCTCACCATTTGCTTCAGGGGATTCCCAAGCAGATGCCTTCACCTGCTTACAATCCCCTGCAAATGGCATTGAGATATATCCTTCCTATCTCTCCAACTCAGAGGTTGTCCTTAGGCATCCATTATGATAGCTGTAGTGTATAGGGTATTGTGTACTGGGTATTTTAAGAGCAAGGCATACTGCAGTTGAAGACAGGTGGACCTTGTAATGAGGTAACGCCTAGTGGGGGGAATTGGGGGTGGAGCTATGGGTATTTATGGAATGTGTGTGTTGTGTTATGCATGTCGTTTGTGGAATAAAGAAGTCTACCATAGCATGCTGTTATGTCTGGACTCACTACGTAATACTGGCGATGAGGGGGAGTTTTTGGCATGCCTGCAGCTGCTGTGGGAGAGAGAAGAGCCAAGATGAATGGCTGCAAAAGCACTGCTGGAGCCTTTTGACCCAGCTGTGACGGACTGGGAAACCTATATATCAAGGTTTGAGTTTTATCTTGCTGCTAACCAAATAACAGAAGCAGAGACAGTCCAGGCCACGTTCCTCAGCTTGGCTGGTCTGCATGCCTTTGAAATAGTGAGAGCGCTGTGTGCACCAACCTCATTGAAAAATGTTACGTTTGAAATAATTAAAGACAAGCTACGAGAGCATTTTGCGCCTCGACCTTCAGAGATTGCTTGTTGACATGCATTCTATAAGAGGAACCAGGAGCTGGGGGAGTCAGTAACTGATTATGTCATAGCTCTCCGACAGGCTGCAAGGTATTGTAACTTTACAGACCTTGAGGAGGCTTTGCGAGATAGACTGGTGTGTGGTCTTAAATGTGAAAGAACACAACGGAATTTGCGGGCAAGGAAGAATTTGGATTTTAAAACTGCATATGAAGAAGTTTTGGCTATAGAAGCTTCACAGAAATTTACAAGAGAAATCCGACAGGGAGAGACTGTAAGTACCACACCTCCCTGCAAATTGGAGAGTGTTAATCAGCAGCACCTGTGTATGGAAGAAGAGGGAGAAGGAGTAATGCAAGTCATTCATAAGAGGACTCAAAGAGCAAGGTTGCCACCAGGGAATGCTTGTGCCGGGTGTGGGGAGCCTCAACAGAGAAAAGCATGCCCCTTTCAGAAGGCAAGATGCCATCGGTGCTCTCAGCTGGGACATCTGGCCCGGGTCTGTCGGACTACACCAGAAGGGAAGACAGCCAGAAGGGGGAGTCGGGCAGCTGGAGCAGACAAGGGGGGGCTTGACCAGCGGGGCGAGTGCTACGCTCTTATCACACACTTGGCTGAACTGTTAAAGAACACCGGAGAAAGTTTTGTGATGACTCTTCAGCCAGCAATTCAATCTAAGATTAGAGTGACTATAAGAATTTATGGGGTACCATGTGAAATGGAGGTGGACACCGGTTCTGCTTTATCTGTTATTGCAGAGCAGAGACTCCAGCAACTGTGTCCTAAGGGGTGGAGGAACAAACTAGTGCCATGTAATGTTTTACTTAAAGATTTCCAGGGAAATCAAGTTCCAGTGTTAGGAATGAGCACCCTGCAAGTAGCCTATAAGACTTTAGGGGGCCCTTAAGAGTGCTAGTGGCAAAAAGAAACTTGCCAAGCCTGCTGGGGTTGGAATGGTTTGAACCATTGGGTATTCATATTTCTGGTATTCAACAGATTAAGAATGTGGACATAACAGTTGTATGTAAAGAGTTTGCATCAGTGTTTGATGGATCTTTGGGGAAGTATACTGGGCCACCTGTGTCGCTTGATTTGAACCCAATGGTGACCCCAATCTGGTTAAGGGCAAGTAGAGTCTCATTTGCACTTAAACCCAAGATTGATGAAGAATTGGATCTGTTGATAGCTCAGTGGGTCCTAGAGGCAGTACCACATGCTTGATGGGAAGCACCTATTGTGACACCCCTTAAGGCAAATAGAACTCTGCGGATTTGTGCCGATTATAAATGTACGATTAATAAGGTGTTACAACAGCATGCATATCCGGTACCAGTGGTTAGTCATCTCCTGGCATCATTAAATGGAGGGAAGATCTTTGCCAAGTTTGATTTGGCACAGGCATATCAACAGTTGCCAGTGGATAATGCCACAGCAGAGGCACAGACAATTGTAACTCATCGGGGGGCATTTAAAGTAAAACGTCTACAGTTTGGCATTTGTGTCGCCCCGGGGGTATTTCAATGCATCATGGAAGATCTCCTCTGAGGGTTGCCAGGAGTCATACCATATTTTGATGACATCTTGGTGGCTGGGGGTTGTGAGAGTGAGTTAACTGAGCGACTCCGTATGGTACTGAGCAAATTGCAGGAGGCAGGGTTAAAAGTCAATAAGAAGAAGTGCCAGTTTGGAGTTCCCCAGGTAGACTTTTTGGGATTTCGGATTGATGCTTCTGGAATACACCCCACGCCAGAAAAATTTTGAGTGTTCCGGAACCTACAACAAAGAAGGAATTGCAGTCATTTTGGGGGCTGGTGAATTTTTACCATGCATTTTTACCACATAAGGCATCTGTGGCAGAACCATTGCATAGTCTGTTAAAGTCATCTACTCCTTGGAATTGGGGACATAGGGAAGCGAGAGCTTTTAGGGCGGTCAAGGATTTGTTATCCTCAGAAAGTGTTCTGACACATTTTGATGAGAAGAAGCCACTTATTTTGGCTGCTGATGCCTCCCCATATGGTATTGGGGCAGTCCTTCGTCACAAGATGCCAAATGTCCAGGAGGCTCCAATTGCCTATTTTTCTTCAGACATTGTCACCAACAGAGCAGAATTATGCGCAGATAGATAAGGAGACTTTGGCCATGGTGGCTGGAGTTAAGAAATTTCATGATTACATATATGGGCGGCATTTTTCTATCGTAACCGATCATAAACCTCTTTTAGGAATTTTTTCTTTGGAAAAGCAAACCCCACAAATATTGTCCCCTCGAATGTTGCGGTGGACAGTATTTTTATCAGCATATTCATATGATCTGGTATATTGTCCAGGAAGGGGATTAGGTCATGCTGACGCCCTGAGTCGACTGCCGCTGGCAGATCCAGTGGTCGATCCAGCTCCAGCCCAGCAAGTATTATTATTGGAAGAATTGCCTCAGCCACCAGTACGGGTTAGAGATGTAGCAGCTTATACAGCGAAGGATTGTATATTAGCCCGTGTTCTGAATTGGGTGGGGAAGGGGTGGCCACAGGGCCGAATGAGTGAAGAATTTAAATCATTTAGTTGTAGACAGAATAAACTCTCAGTGCATAAAAGTTGTTTATTGTGTGGGAATCGGGTTATTATTCCGAATAGATTGCAACAACGGGTGCTTGAGGCGCTACATATAGCGCCTCAAGCACTATATGTAGTGCACTATCCCACCCAGGGATAGTGCGCATGAAGGCATTGGCACGTAGCTATGTCTGGTGGCCCAAGATGGATAAGACAATTGAAGAATGGGTACAGTCATGTCAGATCTGTCAAGAATCACGAGCCGCACCAGCACAGGCTCCGGTGCACACATGGGAGGCAGCACAAGGCCCTTGGTCCCGACTCCACATAGATTTTGCTGGACCCATCCAAGAGAAAGTATTTTTTATCGTAGTGGATGCATTTTCTAAATGGTTGGAGGTAGTCCCAGTGGCTAGTATGTCTACGTCCACTGTGGTACGTGTACTTCGGCAGTTGTGTGCTACACATGGGTTGCCAGATATGGTGGTCTCAGATAATGGGGCCCAGTTTACATCTGTAGAATTTCAACAGTTTATGGAAAATAATGCTATCCGACATGTGACTTCAGCTCCATTCCATCCCGCTACAAATGGTCAGGCTGAGAGGATGGTAAGAACAGTAAAAGACACACTCCAAAGAGTGGCCAAGGAAAATTGGCAAGATCGATTATCAACATTGTTGTTGCAACAGCATGCTACACCTCATTCTGCAACGGGACATAGTCCAGCGGAGTTGTTAATGAATAGAAGTCTAGTTACAGTCCTGGATAGGTTACATCCAGATTTGTCAGTAGAAGATTCACAGCAAGTAGGGGGGAATGTGCAGGTATTCCATCCGGGGGATTTGGAATTAGAGGAAGATATACCAGTGGGTACAGCACCTAATATAGTAAGCAGCATGCCCCAGATCATGACAGATCCATCAACAATGTCACAACAAGAGGGTAGGAATGCTGAGGAACTTGCCGAGACATCAAGGGCAGGACAAGCCGAGCCATTGGAGCTAGACAGGCAGACTGATGATAACAGCATGAGACGATCTCAACGAACACGGGCACACCCCCCCGTCATTTGGAAGATTATGACTGTAACTGGGTACAATGTTGTTTTGGGGGGGTGTAGTGTATAGGGTATTGTATACTGGGTATTTTAAGAGCAAGGCATACTGCAGTTGAAGACAGGTGGACCTTGTAATGAGGTAACGCCTAGTGGGGGGAATTGGGGGATGGAGCAATGGGTATTTATGGAATGTGTGTGTTGTGTTATGCATGTCGTTTGTGGAATAAAGAAGTCTACCGTAGCATGCTGTTATGTCTGGACTCACTACGTGAGTCCAGCTATTGATACTCTTGTCCTCCATGAACTTGTCTAAGCCTTCCTTAAAACTGTCAAGGATGACAGCTGTCACCACATCTTCTGGCAGGGAGTTCCACAGACCAGTGGTCCTCTGGATGAAAAAGTACTTTCTCTTATTTGTTTGAGATCTAGCACCCAAAAGTTTCATGGAGTGCCCCCACACAAAGGAAGTTGCTGTCCTCACCAGTGCCCTGTGTTGTTCTGGGTGCAAACTGGGCATCAAGCAAAAGCAAAGTATTCTGCTTGTCTACCGCCCCATAGTGCTTCAAGCACTCTCTGGGATTGTTTACAATTTAATTATGCGGCCTACACATTGTATTCCCCCCCCCAGCAAGTTGGGTGCTCATTATACCAACCTTAGAAGGATGGAAAGCTGAGTCAACCATGCTCCTGCTACCTGGGATTGAAGCCCAGGTTGTCAGCACAGTTTTACCTGCAGTACAGGCATTAAACCACTGTGCCAAGAGGCTCATCAGTAAACTAGAGCTCAAGCGTCCTGAGATGATAATTCAATCAGGTCTAGAAAGCTTTTCCTAATGTCTTAGGGGGAATGCTGTTTCCAATTACTCAATCAGAACTTCCCTTAAAGTTACAGCAAAACTTCTGCTTCAAACTTCTCCTTGTCCTATTTCTCTTATTGTCCTGTGTCTGATTCCTCAACAGTGCTAGAAAGTGTTTAAAGGGAATTTAAAAGCTCATTTTTAAAGAGGTCTTTGAAAGCAGGCTTTAAAAAAGAAACAGAAAAAACCTGTTGCCCTTTTCACCTTTTTTTGTAAGGCATATAGATAAAAACTGGGCAAGAACCATTATGTACAGATATAGTTACTATATATGGCCAAGCTTGCTTCAAAGCTGTTGGCAACCCCGAGAGAGGAGAATGCTTATTTTCAGAAGGCTGTGTTCAGCATTCACCTTCCTGATGATAAATGCAGTAAAACAAATTCCATGTTTTCAAACTTTCCAAGAGAAAAGCATCCTTATTAATAAACTTTTAAAAATAAAGTGCTTATACTCTCGAGTCCCAGATAATTTACTAATTTTACTGAAAATCAAGTGATCCAACTACAAATGTTTAGAGCAGACTTGATCCAGAGGAAACCTTAAAAAATATCTCTAAACTAGATATGGGTACAAATCAGGAAAATGGTGATTAATTCTGATTCATGATTCATCAAGCTTACTTTCATTGATGAATCAATTTGTAAATTTGTAAATTGATTCATCAAGACACCTTAAGACATCCCCAATTTTACGGAATCTTCACCTACAAGTCCTGAAAGTTTGGTGAAGATTGGATTTCAGACATCTAGGTTATACACCCATAAAGTGCCCCCCTCCCGGAAAGGTCCCTTTAGAAGCTGGCTTGGGGAAACCCATTCTTCACAAAAACTTGGAGGGGTTGTACAGGAGAGACAGAGGAGACTGCTCTGCAAGTGTGGTGTCTCTAGGTACCTGGGGAAAACATGCTTTGGGGGGGTCTCTTTGTGGGTGTATAACCTGGACATCTAATATCCAATCTTCACCAAACCTAGAAAGGTTGCAGTGGACAGTCAAGGGATACATTTTTATTTATTTATTTATTTATTTATTTATTTATTATTAATCGTGTATCCCGCACATCTTCCCAAAGGGAACTCTGTGCGGCTTACAGCAATAAAAACAAGTGATAAAACACAAACAGAAAACAAAGCGGGAAGGCAAGATGGCGGCAGAGCCCGGGTGTATTTTTTTTTTTTAAAGAGAGACAACCAAACTAACTGAAAAGGTCGCCAAATGCCTCTCTGAAGAGGTGGGTCTTCAAGGCCTTCTTAAAGGCGGGCAGGGACTCTATCAGGCGCAGCTCACTGGGGAGATGATTCCAAAGCGAGGGGCCCACCACAGAGAAGGCGCGGTCTCGCGTGCGCGTTTTCCGCACCTCTCTGGGTGTGGCCACCCTCAGTGAGCGCGCCTGCGCCAGTCTGATGGGTCTGGCCCCAGTTGTCCTTTGGGAGATACACTCCGACAGGTACTCTGGTCCCAAGCTATGGAGGGCTTTGAAAATCAAAACCAGGACCTTGAACCTGATCTGGAGGACAACAGGGAGCCAGTGCAAGCGAGCCAGGACTGGGGTGATGTGCTCGTATCTACGGGCACCCACCACCAGCCTGGCCACCGCATTTTGCACCTGCTGTAACCTCCGGACCAGGGTCAAGGGCAACCCCACGTAGAGGACATTGCAATAGTCGATCCTCGAGATCACTAAGGCCTGCACAACTGTCCTCAGGGAGGACTCATCGAGGTACTGGCGGATCTGGGCGATCCTGCGGAGATGGAAGAAAGCGGTCCTGGAGACAGCCATCACCTGGGCTTCCAGGGAGAGGGCTGAATCCAGGACCATGCCCAGATTCCTGGCCCTGTCTGTAGGCTGGAGGGAAACAACCCCCCCAGCATAGGGAGGGGGCCATTGTACCCAGACAAGAGCACCCCAAAGAACAGAACCTCCGTCTTCTCCAGATTAAGTTTGTGCCGGTTATCTCTGGTCCATTCCAGAACGGCCTCCAGACACAGATCGAGGGAGCGAACTGCCTCCACTGCAGATGACAAAAAGGAGAGATACAGCTGCATGTCATCAGCGTACTGATTACAGTGAACTCCAAATCTCCTGATGACCTCCCCCAGCGGCTGCATGTAAACATTGTGTGAGATTGCCGACCCCTGGGGTACCCCACAAGGGAGAATCCAAGGAGCCGACAAGACATGACCCAGCTGAACCCGCTGAGTCCGGCCGCCAAGGAAGGAACGGAGCCAGGCCAAGGCCAGACCACCAATTCCCGCCTCCGCAAGCTGGACCAGTAGGTTACCGTGGTCGACGGTATCAAAGGCAGCTGAGAGATCAAGGAGAACCAACAGGGAGGAACACTCCCTGTTGGCCTCCCTGAGGAGGTCATCCTGCAGAGCAACCAGGGCAGTCTTGGTTCCGCGAAGAGGTCTGAATCCAGACTGGAAGGGGTCCAGGATATGATTTACCTCCAGATATGACTGAAGCCTGACAGCAGCCACCCTCTCGACAACCTTGTCCAGGAAGGGAACAATGGCAATCAGACAATAGTTGGATAGATCGTCCGATGCCATGCCAGGTTTTTTGAGAGTGGGTTTCAGCACGGTCTCCTTTAGATGGGTAGGGAAACATCCCTCCCTAAAAGAGGCAGTGGCAATAGCGGAAACCCACTCAGGCATGTTCCCTTCGGCAGATTTAATGAGCCAGGCCGGGCAAGGGTCAATTTCTGAGAGCACGTGAGCTGGGCTTTGCCTATTGTTTGCATTTAAATCCTAGAGTTCATTGCAACTTTAAAACTTTTCCTTCCAGGAGCAAGGAGGAGAGAGGAGGAGGAGTTTTTCAGGAGTTTTTACCAATTTCTGAGAGCATGTGAGCAGCGCGCGCCAACTAAAAAAAAATTTATAAAATTTTTAAGAAAAAGAGAAGGGGAGAAAGGGAGATTCTTTAATAAATTGACAATATTGAGTGTAGCAGGGGAGATTAAGTGGAAAGAGCTATTATCGTTGCTTTGCTTTCTGGGTTTTTTTAAAGTAACTGACCTTATTTGCTCAAGTTATTTAGTTATAAGTAACTGACCTTATCTAGTCAAGTTGGAGTCAAGTTGGAGGGTCAGGGGGCAGATGTAGTTACTTGTACCATCTGCGGCAAGTTTGGTTTTTTTGCCAAAACAAAAAAAGGACAAGGTCAGGCAGCTGGAAGCCTGTGCTTCTAATCTTCACAAGGTTAGGGAACAGGAGGGTTTTTTACAGGAAGCAGATAAAAACTTTGCCAACACAGGGGACAGGGGTAATCTCAATCAGGACGAGGGCATTTCACAAATGCCGGAGACAGACACTTGGAAGAATGTCACAGTCAGAAAGAGAAGAACTAAGAAACAGACAGGAAGTTTGCAGTTGCAAAATAGATTCCAACCTCTCTCTCTCTTATCTATCAGGAATCATAGAATCATAGAATCATAGAATCATAGAGTTGGAAGAGACCTCATGGGCCATCTAGTCCAACCCCCTGTCAAGCAGGAACCCCTTCACAATATTTCCGACAGATGGCCATCCAGCCTCTGCTTAAATAC
>JAHTLZ010000038.1:8672-22284 GCA_023846285.1 Phrynocephalus versicolor | reverse complement strand
ATACATACATACATACATACATACATACATACATACATACATACATACATACATACATACATACATACATACATACATACAACTTATATGCCACCCACTACCCAAAGATCTCTGGGTGGTTCACAGTCAAAAGCCATTCAAACAATTAAAATGTTAAATAACCAATAAATAATTAAAACCATAAAAAACATTTAAATACAAACACAATACAGTAAAATTGCCATCTGGACCCACAATCTATGTTATATCAGTTAAAAAACTTCTGGAAAAGGAAGGTTTTTGTCTGGCTCCGAAATGTCATCAGTGTCGGCGCCAGGCGGATCTCGCTCAGGAAGGCATTCCATCGCCTCGGGGCAGCTGCTGAAAAATATGTTATATGTCAAAACAAGCACTTTGGATTGGGCTCAGGCAACATCTGGTAACAAATGCAGGTTGTACAGAATCGGCATGATGTGATTCCTGGCAGCCCCTCCACTAACCAGCCACACTGCATGATTCTGAACCAGTTTCAATTGCCGGACCATCTTCAAAGGTTGTCCCACGTAAAGCACATTGCAGTAATCAATATGGGATGTTAACAATGCATGTGTAACTGTCATGAGGCTCCACTCATTCAGATAGGTCTGTAGCTGGCATATTTTTCACAGCTGAAGAAAGGCACCCCTGGCTGCTGAGTCCACCTGGGCCTCAAGAGTTAGACTGGGGTCCAGGAGAACCCCCAAGCTGTGGACCCTGTCACTTAGGGGGAGTGTGATCCCGTCCAGGAGAGGGAGATGGCCCTCTAACCTGTCTGGCAGAGCAGCCACTAACAGCACTTCCATCGTGTCTTTATTGTCAATTTATTAACCATCATCCAGTCCATTATTCGACCCACACACAAGTTCAGAACTTAAATAGCCTCACCTGGATTGATGGAAAATGAGAGGTAGAGCTGAGTATCACCAGCATATTGATGACTCCTCAGCCCAAACCTCCTGATGACCTCTCCCAGCAGTTCCATATAGATGTTAAACAGCATGGGAGACAGTATTGAGCCCTGCAGAATCCCATGACAAAAAGACCATGGGGCAGAGTAACTGTCCCCCAGCATCCCCTTCTGGACAAGGTAAGTCAGGAAGGAGTGGAACCATTGCAAAGCAATGCCTCCAACTCCCAACCTGTCTAATCTCTCCAGAAGGACACTATGGTCAATGGTGTTGAAAGCTGCTGAGATGTCCAGGATTATCAACAGGGTTGCACAGCCCTTGTTTTTCTCCTGGCAAATGTCATCATACAGGATGACCAAGGCAGTCTCTGTACCCAAACCCAGCCTGAAACTCGATTGAAATGGATCCAGAAAATCCATTTCATCCAGTAGTGCCTTTATGCATACTGTATCCAGTATGCAGCTGGCAGTTGAGTCAAGGACATTTATACCAACACCAAAACAGTGGGGGTAGGGTTGTAGCACGGGCAATAAATCTATTTCTTCATTAAGCCCCAAGGGGGCTAGAATGTTCAATATTAATATCCAATTAATTTCTTTTCTCAGTGAGACCTTCTCATACTTCCCAGGAAGGACATTCAAACACCTTGCCATGCTATGGATCTCTACATTCTGTCATATGACATGTATTTTTATAGAAAGCACAATGGCCACAGGGATGGTATCCTTTGACAGGAGGACAACCAGCCAGGATATTAGAGATTCATAGCAATTGTCTGGAAATTCACTCTTTACTAGGATATTCTCTAGATTTCTTGTTCATTTAAAGGAGAGCTATAATCCCTCCTGAAAACCTTCCACGCTTTCTAAAGTGTGCCAATGCCTCTTTATGCAGTTCTGTAATTTGATGGTAGCATGATCATATGTTAAAACAGTTAACATGTGAAGGTTTCTTTGTTTGTTTTTAACAAATCGCCCTCTGTGATATTGATGGTCTTAACAAGACTGTTGTTTATAATCTCATGTGGGTTGTAATAAGGGCAGGTCAGCAGAGTACTCATCCACTCAACATGCAATGGAAATGGAGCTGACCTTCAGACAAGGACCTTGCTGGTATGCTTTCTACCTACTTCTGCACTGGGTGACTCTTACTGCTCCATTTTTACCTCATGGCAAGTGGCTGAGGACTCTCAGCTGCTGCACCAACACCATGCAGGCCACTTGCTACATGTCATGCTTTAATGTGAGGATTCATGTTAAAATAGGACATGTGTTGCTTGCAAGCATATTTGTGCCTGACTGCAGATGACCCGCAGTAAAAAGCGTTACACTGATTCATGAGATAAAGCACATCAATAGCAGCCAAATTCAAGGTGTTATTTAGTAGTTAAAATATCTGGATGGTAAACTTTCCCACTCTGATCATGCCTGAGGGGGCTGATCTTGGCATTTTGCATATTGCACCAACAAATTACATCCGCTGCCTGAACAGCCCCTCTTGGCTAAAGAATTAAATCAAATACAGATTAAAAGAGAGGATGTTTTAGGACTAATTGATAAATTGAAGATTAACAAGTCACTGGGCCCAGATGGCATCCACCCAAGGGTTATTAGGAAACTGAGAAATGAAATTGGAGATCTCTTAACAGTAATATGCAACTTGTCTCTTAAAACAGCCACAGCACTGGAGGATAGCGGATGTCACACCAATTTTTAAAAAAGGAAGGAGGGGGGACCCGGGAAACTACAGGCCAGTTAGCCATATATCTGACCCAGGGAAGATGGTGGAAAGCCTCATCCAAGAGAAAATCTTAAAACACATAGAAGAACAAACCTTGCTGAGAGAAAATCAGCACAGCTTCCATAAGGGCAAGTCTTGTCTGACAAATCTTTCAGAATTTTTTGAAAAGGACAACAGGCATGTGGATTTGGGTGAACCGGTGGATATAGTCTATCTGGATTTTCAAAAGGCTTTTGACACAGTCCCTCACCAAAGGCTGCTGAGAAAATTGCACAGTCAGGGGATAAGAGGGCAGGTCCTCTTATGGATTGGGAACTGGTTGAGATCCAGGAAACAAAGAGTAGGTGTCAATGGGAAATTTTCACAATGAAGATAAGTGAAAAGCGGTGTGCCCCAGGGATCTGTCCTGGGACCGGTGCTTTTCAATCTGTTCATAAATGAGCTGGAGACAGGGATTAACAGTGAGGTGGCCAAGTTTGTACACGACACAAAAATTTTCCGTGTGGTAAAAACCAGAGAAGATTGTGAAGAGCTCCAGAAGGATCTCTCCAAACTGGGGGAATGGGCTGAGAAATGGCAAATGCGTTTTAATGTAGCCAAATGTAAAGTAATGCATATTGGGGCAAAAAAATCAAAACTTTGTCTATCAACTCATGGGCTCTGAGTTATCCATAATGGATCAGGAAAGAGATCTTGGTGTGTTGGTGGACAGCACCATGAAGGTGTCTCCCCAATGTGTGGCAGCGGTGTAGAAGGCCAATTTCATGCTAGGAATTATCAAAAAGGGGATTGAAAATAAAACAGCCAACATTATAATGCCATTATACAAAACAATAGTAAGGCCGCCCCTGGAGTATTGTGTACAATTCTGGTCACCGCATCTCAAGAAAGACATAGTGGAACTGGAAAAGGTGCAGAAGAGAGCAACTAAAATGATTACTGGGCTGGGGCACCTCGCCTATGAGGAAAGGCTAAAACATTTGGGGCTCTTTAGTCTGAAAAAAAGGCGCCTGAGGGGGGGATATGATTGAGATGTACAAAATAATGCAGGGCATGAGTAAAGTGGATAGAGAGGGACGCTCTTCTCCCTCTCACAAAATACCAGGACTAGGGGACATACACTCAAATTGAGGGCTGGGAGTGTTAAGAACAGACAAAAGAAAATATTTTTTTCACCCAGCGCGTTGTTAGTCTGTAGAACTCCCTGCCACAGTATGTGGTGATGGCATCTGGCCTGGATGCCTTCAAAAGGGGATTGGACAGATTCCTGGAGGAAAAATCCATCACAGGTTACAAATCATGTTGGAGATGTGTAATCTCCAGGCTTAAAACTGGGGTGCTTCAAGGGCCAGATGCAGGGGAGTGCTATCAGGAGACAGATAACTAGTCTCATGCGCTCCCAAACGCATCTGGTGGGCCACTGTGAGATACAGGAAGCAGGACTAGATGGGCTGTTGGCCTGATCCAGCATGGCTCTTCTTATGTTCTTATGTTCTTACTGCTGTGCCCCATCTTGTATCCATTATTTTCCTCAGAATTTTGTTCCTAGGAAAAACTTTCTGTTTGATATTGTTGTTGTTCAGTCATTCAGTCGTGTCCGACTCTTAATGACCCTATGGACCAGAGCTCACCAGGCCTTCCTATTTTCCACTGCCTCCTGGAGTTTGGTCAAATCCATATTGGTTGCATCGAAGACACTGTCCAACCATCTCATTCTCTGCCGTCCTCTTTTCCTTTTGCCTTCAATCTTTCCCATCAGGGACTTTTCCAAGGACTCCTCTCCTCATGAGTTGGCCAAAGTACTGGAGCCTCAGCTTCACAAAATCTGTCCTTCCAGTGAACATCCAGGGTTGATTTCTTTCAGGATGGATAGGTTTGATCTCCTTGCAGTCCAGGGGACTCTCAAGACTCTCCTCCAGCACCACAGCTCAGAAGTATGAATTCTGCAGCAATCTGCATTCTTTATAGTCCATCTGTCACTTCCATACATCACTACTGGAAAAACCATAGCTTTGACTATCCTGACCTTAGTTGGCAAAGTGATGTCTCTGCTCTTTAGGATGCTATCTAGGTTTGCCATTGCTTTCCTCCCAAGAAGCAGATGTCTTTTTATTTCGTTGCTGCAGTCGCCATCTGCAGTGATCAAGGAGCCCAAGAAAATAAACTCTGTCATTGCCTGCATTGCTTCCCCTTCTATTTGCCAGGAGGTGATGGGATTGCTGGCCTTGTTTTTTGATGTTGAGCTTCAGCCCATTTTTTCACTCTTCTCTTTCGCCCTCATTAAGAGGTTCTTTAATTCTTCCTCACTTTCTGCTATCAGAGTAGTATCATCTGCATGATAAGGATTTATAAACATGAGAAAAGCAAAAATTATTATAAACAATACTAAAGTGTTAAACCCGACTATGGGTGTCAAATACAATTCTTTAAAGGTCTTATTGACACAACTAAGGGATTGGCATGACCACAAAAAAAAAGATAAAGTGCATGGGTGCCAGTCTATGAAGATCAGCAAGTATTTTGTGGTTAGCTAGAATGGAGCCAAGCTAGGAAGTAAGGAGACAAGACTAAGGTCACAATGGCCCATGTTGGCACTATCTTATAGTGCTGAGGTGTCATTTTGCTGAGAGCAACATATGGCAGTTAGCCAGTAATGGGGAACCAGCTTTGAACTGGGAAATAAGGTCAGGTCATTCTAAGAATCATGATAGCTAACCGGGTGTGATCTAAGAAAGCATTACGTATAACATGCGTAAGCTGCGGTTACGAAAAAGGTATAAAAAGTGTAAGAGACCACTTTAAGAGAGCCCAGACCAGCAGGGTTTCGGTCCGTGCTATGGGCCAACATGCTGCGATGGAACTCCCACTAACATCTTTGCTTTGTGTGATGCTTACTTTGTGTGTGATACTTGCTTGCTATATTCTTGCTACATATTACCTATAACTCTGAGTTCCTATATCTGTCTAATAAACTGAATGAACTAATTCCTTGTGTGGCAGTTTTCTAAGAATCACCAATTTTTATCATGCATTTCTCAGGTTTGATATTAAAACAGTGATTCTTGAAAGTGAGAGGTCAATCCAGGCTAACTCCCAATTATTTGGGGGGAAGCCCAGTATTCTAGACTGGTAGTATTCCATGTCACCTGCAGAGTTCTTGATGCCTCAAGGTTTTTCAACTGGAAAGCACAGAGTTGAGTTTTTAGGTACTTTGGCTTCAACTGGTTGTCTCTGTAATACAGTTGTACCTTGTATAATGGAATTAATTTGTTCCAAATGAAATTATGTTAAGCAAAATTTCCTTTATACAAATTTCCCATAGGAATGCATTGAAAACGAAGTAATCTCTAATTGCGACCATTTTTATGTTGTACAGATTCGCCCCATAGACGATTCTGCTAAGCAAATTTCCCCTATCTCCAAAATTATTTATGTTGTACAGATTCTATGTTATACAAACCGTTTGTTATACAGGGTCCACTATATATAGTTCTTAGATTCAGAACCTTGGGCAGTTCTTTCTGAACAGCCTCAAAGGGTGCTTTTACATGACCCCTAAGATCCGCTGGCAACTTAAATTCGGACCAGAGATCTTGGGGGTTTGTTGCTCTTCCTGTGTTCCCACCCCCCACACTCCCTTGCTCCTGTCTGCATTATTTATTTATTATTATTTATTTATTTGTTGGGCTTATATCCCGCCCATCTTTCCAGGAGGGAACTATGGGCGGCTTACAATTAAAACAATAAAACAAACAAAACAATAGCAGAACACGAAAGGTGACGTAGTCCAAGCAAGGATGGCAACGGGCAAAAGAAAAAAAATCTAAACGAAATAGAAAGGTCGCCAAATGCCTCCCTGAACGGGTGGGTCTCCAGGGCCTTTTTAAAGGCTGGCAGGGACTCTGCTAGGTGCAGCTCACTGGGGAGATGGTTCCAAAGCATGGGGCCCACCACAGAGAAGGCGCGGTCACACATACGCGATTTCCATGCCTCTCTGGGTGTGGCCACCCTCAGTGAGCGCGCCTGCGCCAATCTCGTGGGTCTGGCCCCAGTTGATCTCTGAGAGATACGCTCTGCCAGATACTCTGGTCCCAGGCCGTGGAGGGCTTTGAAAGTCAAAACCAGGACCTTGAACCTAATCTGGAGGACAACGGGTAGCCAGTGCAAGTGAGCCAGGACTGGGGTGATGTGCTCGAATCTACGAGCACCCACCACCAGCCTGGCTGCCGCATTCTGCACCCACTGTAGCCTCTGGACCAGGGTCAAGGGCAACCCCACGTAGAGGGCATTGCAGTAGTCGATCCTCGATATCACCAGGGCCTGCACGACTGTCCTCAGGGAGGACTCATCAAGGTACTGTCGGATCTGGGCGATCCTGCGGAGGTGGATAAAAGCGGACCTGGAAGCAGCCATCACCTGGGCTTCCAGGGAGAGGGCTGAGTCCAGGACCATGCCCTGTCTGTAGGCTGGAGGGAAACACCCCCCAGTCTAGGGAGGGGGCCATTGTACCCAGATGAGGGCGCCCCGAAGAACAGAACCTCCATCTTCTCCAGGTTCAGCTTGAGCTGGTTATCTCTGGTCCATTCCAGGACCGCCTCCAGGCACAGATCGAGGGAGCGAATTGCCTCCTCTGCAGACGATGAAAAGGAGAGATAGAGCTGCGTGTCATCAGCGTACTGATGGCAGCAAACTCCAAATCTCCTGATGAACTCTGCCAGCGGCCTCATATAAACATTGAACAGCATGGGTGATATTGCCGACCCCTGGGGCACCCCACAAGGAAGAGTCCAAGGAGCCGACAAATCATCACCCAGCTGAACTCGCTGAGACCAGCCGCCAAGAAAGGAACGGAACCAGGACAAAGCAAGGCCTCCAATTCCCGCCTCAGCAAGCCAGACCAGCAGGTTACCATGGTCGACGGTATCAAAGGTAGCTGACAGATCAAGGAGTACCAACAGGGAGGAACACCCCCTATCAGCCTCCCTGAGGAGGTCATCCTGCAGAGCGACCAGGGCAGTCTCAGTCCCCCGAAGCGACCTGAACCCAGACTGGAAGGGATCCAGGACACGATTTTCCTCCAGGTACGACTGAAGCTGGACGGCGGCCACCAAGGAAGGAACGAAGCCAGGCCAAAGCCTGACCCCCAATTCTCGCCTCGGCCAGCCAGACCAACAGGTTGCCGTGGTCGACGGTATCAAAGGCAGCTGACAGATCAAGGAGAGCCAGCAGGGAGGAACACCCCCTGTCGGCCTTCCTGAGGAGGTCATCCTGCAGAGTGACCAGGGCAGTGTCGGTCCCGCGAAGAGGTCTGAAACCAGACTGGAAGGGATCCAGGAGATGTTTTTCCTCCAGATACGACTGGAGCCTGACAGTGGCCACCCTCTCGACAACCTTGCCCAGGAAGGGAACAATGGCAATCGGACAATAGTTAAATAAATCGTCCGACGCCAAGCCAGGTTTTTTCAGAGTGGGTTTCACCATGGTCTCCTTCAATCAGGCGGGGAAACATCCCTCCCTGAAAGAGGCCATCGCAATGGTGGAAACCCACTCAGCCATGAGGGGAGGAAGAAAAAAGGGGAGAAAAAAATGCAGGCTCACCTCCGCTCTGCCGTCGGGAGCTGCCCCGGGAAGCATTCCAGTCTCTTAAAGGGGCGGGGGGCAAAAAAAAAAACACAAGGCAAGGAGAGCCCGGCACTCACTGCTTTACATCCGCATCAGAAATTTATCACCTTCAGAGATCAGGTACTTGGAAAATGCGCTGGGACGCGCTTAGGTGGCTGTGGGCGTACTTAATTTTTTAACAAATCCAGAGCTGGTGGGAAAACCATTTTAAGCTCTGGATCTCGGAGCCATTTGCCTCGGATTTTAGGGGTCGTGTGAAAGCGCCCAAAGTTGCCAAGCCGACAGCATATAGAAAACTCCTGATCTAGTGGATTCCAGCAATGGTTGGTCATTGTAGGGGCTAGCACACTGCTCTCTGGGAGTCCGTTTCTTTGGTTTCTTCATTGACTGCTATCCCTAGAAGTTGACATAGAATCTATGGTTTTTCATTAGGCGATGTATGATTTTCATACATTTAAAATCCTTTGTAATGTGATGGACTTTCTTCAATCAGGGCTACATGGTTAACCATATCATAAGCTGTGGTGAGATCTGTAACGATTACACCTGTAATTTCCTTCAACTCAGAGTCAAAACCATCCTCTATGTGTTATGTTAAATTCAGAATTTGGGCTGTGCAGTCTTTGCCAGGTCTGGAATCAGCCTGCTGTAGAATAAACAGGGGTTCTACCATTGCAATCATCTTCAGACAGGTGTTCAAATACCTTGTATAGACAGCTGAGAAGGGATATGGGCCTATAGCTTTTCTGGGCTTCTGGTGGCTTGCCTGATTTAAGAATAGCTATCACATGAGCCTTCCTCCATATATTTGGTATCTGAGTGATATTCAAGCATTTATTCTAAAGGCTAAGTAACTGTATTTTCTGTTTTTTGTCCAAAATGTTTGATTTGCTCAACCTGAATCGCATCAGTATTGCTTTGTACTTCTTTATACCTGCCTATCACTACTTCCAGCTCTGCTATTGTAAAAGTGGTTGTCAGGTCACATGTCTTCTGTTCCTCATTTCTCACTCTCTTCTGTTTGTGTGTCCATGGAGTTTAATCTGTTTGCTCATTAAGTTTGGTCAGTTGAAATGTTGGCATGTAATGGTCATTTAGTTGCATCATTATTAAGGCAGTAAAGTAGTTTCCATGTTTTTTGGCTGCTGCGGCTCATGTCTGTTTCCTCCATAAGTTTGATCCACTTTTCCCTTTTGTGCCAACACCACCTACTGATTGGCTTTAATGGTATCTTCACAAAGAAGGTTTGCTTTAAAAAGGGCGATGTGTTCATTCAGCAGATCAGCACTTTCATGTTTTAAATCTTGAACACAGGAGGCCCCACATCCTCGAGGGATACATTTTCTGGAACATTTCTGAACAGCATCAGTAAACCTATCATATGATGCAGGATCTGGATCAATATCTAACACACTTTCATCCAGGACCACTAGATGAAAACATGAGCCATCTGACTTTTTTGAAATTGTACATTCAAAACTTGTTCAAAACAGTATTTCACAAGTCTTTTTTTTCTTGAGTCCAGTTACCATGACTCTACTTCCTGATAAACTCACCTGGATGACTGAGAATCTTCATAGATAGTATTTCACAATTTGTGGTCGAATGACCTCACATAGAATGGGATGGTGTTAGTTATATGGTATTGATCTTCCTAGTAGTTACTGTAAAGAATCCTTGCTTCTCTAATTCCTTTCATAACGCAGATTTATCAGTTCCAATGGAGTTTTCGTAATTCAAAATTGTTGTAATTCAAAACCGTTTCCCATAGGAATGCATTGAAAACCAATTAATCTGCTCCATAGGTCTGAAAAAAGGCAAAATAAGGGAACTGATTTGGGAACCCTTCCCCAACCCAGCAAAGCAGGGGAAGAGCTTCCCCCCCTTTGTTGGGTTGGCAGGAAACCCTGTTAATCAACCAGCAATCAAGGCTGCAGAGCTGTCAAAACCACCTGGCTGCTGATGCTTCTCCAGAAGCAGGTGATTGTGTGGTGCGCAGGCGCGGGTCCTTTGCTGGGTCGAGGCTGCTGGCTCCCGGTTTCCCCAACCCAGCAAGGAGATTAGCAGGTGACTCCACCGCTCACCCACTAACCCCCCTGCTGGGTCAGGGCAGCCAGCAAAACCCCTTTCCCAAAGATGGCAAAGGACTTTTGCTGCCTTTGGGGGCAGTTGAGGAAGTGGTGCTTTTTCCTTTAGCTTGCCTCCAAAAGCAGGTGGGGTGGGGTGCATGCCTTTGGATCTCTGCTGCCCACCTGCTTTCCGGGCACGTTGAAGGAAAAAGCACTACAAATTACGAAAAACTTGAATTGTGAAGGAAAAAGCACAGTGGCTGCAGAGCTGTCAAAATCAGCTGGCTGTCAGAGTGCGTACAGCCAGGCAATTTTGACAGCTCGGCAGTGGGCGGATTTCCCTTCGTAATTCAGGTTTTTCATAATTCAAGTCATTCGCAATTCAATGCATCACATTGGACTAAAGATACTACATCCGAATTCCTTCTTCCATCAAGAAGTGCCTGTAGCACACATTCATTTCAAACTAGGCATTTAAGATTGGTGACCCCTATAGAGGCGTGGAAGAAGAAACCATATTAGCACCTTCTCAGTAATTGCTCCAACTTTAGGGAACAAATTGCCACCTGAGATCTAACTTGCCCCCTCCCTAGAATCTTTTAAAATTTCATTTAAAAGATAGCTTTTCTGGCAGGCCTTTCCAGAGTCACTTAAAGTATCAATCAGCCAAACAATATTCAGCCCACTGTCTTAATTTTATTGTAAGCTTATTATTGTTGATGATGTGACATTTTTATATTTCATTATGGTTTTATTATATATTATGTCTCACAATTTATCTTCTGTTAACTGTGATTTTTATTATGTTTGTTCATTTTGTCAAGCCACCCAGAGTGGCTGTCAGCCAGATTAATTAATGTCATTTTGAAAAAAGTGCTTCTGAATTGAAAGGATTAGCCAGTGCTGAACACAGTTGCCCAAGGAACACCCAGTTCTTCTTTGTTGCATCAACAGAAGCATAGTTTCTAGAGCAAGGGAGGTGATAGTACCACTCTATTCTGCTCTGGTCAGACCCCACCTGGAGTCCTGTGTCCAGTTCTGTGTGCCTCAATTTAAAAAGGATGTTTTGTTGACAACCTCCAGCGGGTGCAGAGGAGGGCGACCCGGATGGTTAAAGGTCTGGAAGAAATGTCTTACGAGGAGCAGCGTAGGCACCTGGGAATGTTTAGCCTTAGAAAAAGAAGGTTGAGATGGGATATGATAGGCCCAGGTGGTGGCCCTGTTCTTTCCTTTTCTTCTCGTTTTGTGTTAACAAAGCCAATTAATGGTTCATGCACTCGGTGTAGAAATGTGTTCTGAGGGAACTGTGGAGCCCAGTGTTTCCCTCACAGCACTGGGTTTGGTAATCAGCCTCCCTTTTTTTCTTGTCAGCATCTCTGTTTCAACATTTTAAGAGAAATAATAATAGAATCATGGAATAAATGAGTTGGAAAGGACCTACAAGGGCATCAAGTCCAACCTCTTGGTCAATGCAGGAATCCAAGTCAAAGCAGTTCTGACAGATGGCCGTCCAATTTTCTCATGGATGCCTCCAGGGTTGGAACACTCACCACTGAGGTAATTGGTTCTTTTGTCCTACTGCTCTAACAGTTATGATGTTTTTCCTGATAGCAGAAATCTATCTTTCTGTAACTTGAGACTTGTTATATTTCCCACATTCCAGGACAAATGAAAACAGATCTGGCCTCTTTCCTGAATGACTACCTATCATGTATTCTAAAAGTATATCTCATCTTTCCTGTAGCCTAAACATGCTTACTTCTTTCAGGCTTTCACAGAGGGAGAGACCCAAAAAGTGTTTCTTTCTTGTGCCTCCTGACTGTTTTCTGAAGAGATGTGGTTTATGAGTTAAAGAATTAAAAATAAGAAAATAGGAAAATAAGAAAATGATATTGTTTTAATATAGCTAGCAAAAGATAATACAATTTTATAGTGTGTGACAGTAGTAATAAAAATTGAGCCCATGTACAAATCAATGCATTTCTTCTAATTTTAAAATCCTCTCTGCAGACTGTATTTTTCTCCACCTAATATGATATACTGAGTCAAATTCATTCTAATGTAATTGCACCAGGAGTGGGCCACTATTCTGGCAAACAACTATATTTTCTCTCCAGATGAGAAAAAAATGCTTTTTAAAAATCGTGGAACATAAATAGAGGAACAAAAGACAAAATGGTGCATTTTTGATAATTAAACAGTTAGTGGCTAAATTACATTGTAATTGATTGGAAAATTGCTTTTTTAATGAGATTTAGCAGCAAGGAAATAGCTTTCCTCCTCTTCAATAAACTCAATGTGCAGTGGGCTATTTAAATACCAAACTCTTTCTTTTTGGCCTCCTTGTCAGGCATTGTAGAATCAGCATGTTCACATTTTGTTGGTCCTGAAGAAATCATTGAGTTGCCTATTTTGGTCGCCATCCTGTAGGTTCTTCTGAGCAATAGGATTGGAATCCTGCTCATGGAAAATTCCAGACCAGGACTATGTCTCCCACCTGGAAAGGAAAAGAAGCCTGTACCTATTTCTCAGCAATAGCTAGAAGATTGGATGCACTTGTGATGGACAGGCTAAATTATTCTCTCCTTTGAGGTCTTCAGCTCTAGTAAATGAGTCTTACCCTCTGAGATCTTACAGGGAACTAGAGATGGGCATGAAACAAATAAAAATTCATTTCATTATTCATTATTTGTTTTGTTAGGCAACAAAACAAATAACAAACCTCCCCTCAAAGAAAAATGAAACAAAACGAAATGGAAATTTTCATTTTGTTCTGGTTCGTTTTTCATTCCCGGAGTCATCTCCTACCTGTGGGATGTCCTCCAGATGCCACTGCCACCACCAGCCCCCGGGCATGGGTTTCCAGGCGCAAAAAAGCCCCCCCCCCAAATCCCGCTAACCAGGCCCGCACTACAGCTGATCGGCAGGCCATGTGGTCGGTGATGCAAAAATAATAAATAAATAAGTGAGTAAAATAAAAGGAAAAAGAAAAAAAACCACACCGACATTTTGTTGTTTTGTGCCCATCTCTACAGGGCACATAAGTCAAAGAGATCTGTGGCAGAGAGGGAACACTAAGGTAGGGAATCTTTACTGGATTTGAAGATAGAATTCTCTCTGTATTTCCACCTTGATACATTTGTGTGAACCTCCCAGAGAGTGCTTAAGCACTATGTGGTGGTATATAAGTGAAACACTTTTTAATACTTACTTACTTACTTACTTACTTACTTACTTACTTACTTACTTACTTAC
>JAHTLZ010000681.1:0-12099 GCA_023846285.1 Phrynocephalus versicolor | reverse complement strand
CAAAGCCTCCAGCGATGGGGCACCCACAACACAGAATCATAGAATCATAGAATCATAGAGTTGGAAGAGACCTCAAGGGCCATCTAGTCCAACCCCCTGCCATGCAGGAACCCTCATAACAATATTTCCGACAGATGGCCATCCAGCCTCTGCTTAAAAACCTCCAAAGAAGGAGACTCCACCACCCTCTGCGGAAGCATATTCCACTGCCGAATAGCTCTAACTGTCATGAAGTTCTTCCTAATGTTCAAATGGAATCTCTTTTCCTGTAGTTTGAAACCATTGCCCTGAGTCCTAGTCTCTGAAACCATGGAAAACAAACCTGTTCCCTGTTCAATATGACATCCTTTCAAATATTTAAACATAGCTATCATATCCCCTCTCAGTCTTCTTTTAGAGAGGCTAAACATTCCCAGTTCCCTAAGCCGTTCCTCATAAGACATTTCCTCCAGACCCTCAACCATCCTGGTCGCCCTCCTCTGCACCCGCTCGAGGAGGTCAACATCCTTTTTAAATTGAGGTGCACAGAACTGGACACAGGACTCCAGGTGGGGTCTGACAAGAGCAGAATAGAGTGGTACTATCACTTCCCTTGATCTAGACACTATCATTCTGTTGATACAACCAAGAATCAAATTGGCTTTCCTCACCGCCGCATCACACTGCTGACTCATGTTCAATAACAACGGGAGTCAAGGTGTTCCACCGTTGAATGGCACTCATCATCAGGAAAATTCTCCTTATTTCCAGGTTGGCTTTTCCCCTGATGAGTTTCCACCCATTGGTTCTTGTCATACCCTCAGGTGCAACTGAGAATAAATCCATGCCCTCCTCCCTGGGGCAAACCTTCAGGTATTGGAAGACGGCTGTCATGTCTCCCCTCAGTCTTCGCTTGGTCAGGTTAAACATGCCTAGTTATTTTAGTCATTCTCCATATGATTTAGCCTCCAGTTCCCTTATCATCTTTGTGGCAATTCTCTGCCCTTTTTCTAGGACCTCTGTGTCTTGTTTGCATTGTGGTGCTGACCAGAATAAGTTTATATTTGGCCTCTCCGGGGGTCTCCAATGACTGCCAGTTCAGGACAAAAATACAAAAAACCAAAACCATCTGCTTCTGAACATCCTTGAATACATACCTTCTCTCCTTTCTGAGCCTGTGAACAAAAACCAGAAAATTACTATATGCTCATGCAATCATTAGGTCTTTTTGAAGAACAAGTCTTTATCCCAAATATTTCATTTGACCCGCGAGTTCTTTTGAGACTAGCACTTCTGTTTTCACAACACCCCTGGAATGCTGGTCATAGCGGATGTAGTTCTGCACCTGGGTTGTAGCTTCTGATGGGACACAAGATTTGGCTTTGGCCCCCACACCCACCCCAGTGATCTGGGTACAGTAGGACCCCCATATCCACTGATTCATTGTCCACTGATCCAGTTATCCACAGTTGGCATCATAAAAAATTAAATAAATAATTCAGCCGCCACAAAGAAAGCTACTGTTACAAACAGCAGCTGGAAAGCAAGCTACTGTCACAAAACAGCACTTTTGGGGACTTTTTTGGTGTTATCTCTTATCCACAGTTATTAATTATCCACGGGAAGGTCTGGAACCAATCCCCAACAGATACAGGGATCCTACTGTAATCATTTTATGGACCTTTATGGACGGATGGACGGATGAGTCAGCCTTAGCCTGTTGGGATCAATTGCAGCCATTGAAATCTTCCCACTATGTAAACCAATCTTGCCCACTCACTTCCAGCCTCTAGCCTTTCACTTCTGAAATGTGACAGCAATGTTGCAGTTCAGTCATTGGGTCACAGGCTCTGAATACCAGGGATGCCATCGCCCTGGAGACCAGGTTGGCCGAAAGCCACTGATGATACAGGGATACAGGGAATACAAGGGACACTTTTGATGAAGTTTTACGATGCCATGAACGACAACGACAAATCAGACCCAATTTTTCTTTTATCGGTTCGAGTTCGAGTTCTGGCGGAGTAATTGTCGTTCTTCATTCCGTTGCGTAACGGAAACGAGGAACGGAAACGGAAACAAGAATTTCGCCAAGCCGTGCCCATGTCTAATTATTATTATTTCTATACTACCCATCTTCCCAAAGGAACTCTGGGTGGTTAACAACAATAGAAAAAGAAAACACAGAATCAAACATATAATAGAACATATAACAATAATAAAGATAACAGTACTTGGCAAGATGGCAGAACAATAGGGGGGGAGAGACTAAAGTTGCCAAATGCCTCTCTAAAAAGCAAGGTCTTAAGTGCTTTGTTGAAGGCAGGCAGGGACTGTGCTAGGTGCAGCTCACTTGGCAGATGATTCCAGAGTGAGGGACCAGCCACAGAGAAGGCTCAGTTTCCGGTTACCGATTTCCTGGCCTCCCTGGGTGTGGCCACCCAATGTGAGAGTGAATGCAACATTCTGGTAGGTCAGGCCTCAGTTGACCTCTCGGAGATGCGCTCTGCCAGGTATTCAGGTCCCAAGCTGTGGAGGGCGTAGAATCATAGAATCATAGAATCCTAGAGTTGGAAGAGACCTCAAGGGCCATCTAGTCCAACCCCCTGCCATGCAGGAAGCCCATCACAATATTTCCGACAGATAGCCATCCAGCCTCTGCTTAAAAACCTCCAAAGAAGGAGACTCCACCACCCTCCGTGGCAGCATATTCCACTGCCGAACAGCTCTAACTGTCAGGAAGTTCTTCCTAATGTTCAAATGGAATCTCTTTTCCTGTAGTTTGAAGAAACCATTGCCCCGAGTCCTAATCTCTGACGCCATGGAAAACAAACCTGGCTTTGTAAATCAAAACCAGGACCTTGAATCTTATTCATGACACAATGATTAGAATATTGCTCAATTTGCAAAGATATGCTGGTAAAGCCCGTACCAATCACAGAATTATAAAATCCTAGAATCAATGAGTTGGAAGTAGTTGGAAGACTGTTGATTCCAACCCCCAGTTCTAGACCAGAATCCAAGTCAAAGAAGACTGGACAAAGATGGCTATCTAGCTTTCTCTTGAAGGCCTCCAGCTTTGGCACGCTCACCACCTCCTGCGATCATGGGTTCCATTGTCATTCTGTTCTAGCCGTTGGGAAATTTTTTCTCAAGATTCTGCTGAAATCTGGCTTCCTGTTTTTGGGGCTCATTATTCCAAGTCCTGCTCTCTGGCATGATCGCGTCCTGCCCCTCTTCTGGAGGAGAGCCTTTCAAGGGTTTGAAAAGGGCTGTTGTATTTACAAAGGGCTCTATCACACGTTCTTTAAAATGCTGAATAAATTTCAAGATAAAGCATTTCCAAAAAACATGTCCCTACGGCCACCGGGCTTTTTTTAAAAAAAAAAACTGGTTATGCCCCCTTTAGTGAGTTTTCCAAGACCTACCGGAGAAGTTGGGAATTTTTTGCGCCAGTAAAAAATGTGAGCCAGAAATCTGTGGAAGCTCGCATATGATCCGGTTTTCTGCTCCCCCCCCCTAATGTTGACCAGCTCATATTGGGGCTGGTTGGCACTTAAAAAAAAATTAAATCTCTCCCCCCCCCGCCAGCACTGAGCAGCTGGCCTTCAGGCTGTCATCACTGTTGGGTTTTTTCCCCTTTTTCCCCCTAGCGCCGACTAGCTCATCCTGGGGCTGGGCAGTGCTTTTAAAAAATAATAATAATTCCCCCCCCCCAGCGCTGAGCAGCTGGCCTTCGGTCCGTCAGCACTGGTTTTTTTTCTCCTAGTGCCACCTGCTGGCCCTGGGGCTGGTCGGTGCTTTTTTTTTTAAAAAAAAAAATAATCCTTGTATGTGGGAACGGATATCCCACATCTTCAGTCATGTGACCAAGAAAGAAGGGAAGTCGAACTTTCACAATATCCAGATCTTCCCCCAAGTGAGGGTATTTGTACACGACCCCCAAACTCCGCCGCAAATGGCTGCCAGCTCCGGAGCTTACAATTGTTTCCCCACCAGCTCCGGAGTTTGCAGGAAATTAAGTGCGACCACGCCCACCTAAGCACGTCCCAGCGCACTTTTCATGTACCTGCTCTTGGAGGGTGAAAATCCCCAGATCCGGATGTAATCCAGTGAGTGCCGGGCTCTCCTCACTTCTGTTTTTTGTTGTTGTTTTTTTTGCCTCCCACCCTTTTAAGAGAAGGAATCAGGACGACGACGGGGCGGCTTCGGGGGTGAGCCTGCATTTTTTCCTCTCTTTTTTTCTCCCTCCCCTCACGCAGACAGGACCAAGGAAGTGCGGAGGGGTGGGGACGCAGGAAGAGCAACGAACCCCCAAGATCTCTGGTCCGAATTTAAGTGGCCAGCGGATCTTAGGGGTCGTGTGAAAAGGCCCTGAGATAGCGGCCAAAGAGGGAGCCTGACTTGGAACCAGGTCGGAGGATGATGGGGCAACCTTCCAGGCAAAACAGAAAGGATGGAGTAGGCAGATGGATGGTCAGGGGGACGTGCTGAGTCTTGAGTGGTCCAGCCAGGAGCCAGGCAGTCGATCCATGCATGGGGCAGCCCACCCACCCCTCAACCCACTTCCACTGTTCCTTAAAGCCTGGGTTACCTTTGAACACTTGGGATCACACGGCCTTGGTGGTGGCCGGATGGCTGATGGGGCAGATGGAGATGCCTTCCCCTTTTCATCCAAGAGCAGCTCTGGCTTGGCTGTTTCTTTCTCCTTGGCAGCAAGTTGGGAAGACAATGATGGAAGAATTACAAATGGGAAGGCTGATATACATTTTGCCTCCTGAGACTTGTTTGGCCTTGGAAATCAAGTGTTATCAACAGCTACATCAGAATCAGAATCAGAATTAGAGATTGGCATGAAACGAACAATTTTTCGTTTCCGTTTTTGTTTTTTTGTTTCATTAGGTAACGAAATGACAAACGAATTTTGTCTCTAAAATGAAATGAAACGAACAGAAACACCGGAAATTTTGTCGTGCGTTTCGTTTCCATTACTGCAATATGAGTGACTTGCTTAAAATCCTTTAAATAATCACAAAAAATGAAATAAATGGTAATGAAATGGTAACAAAACGAACGAAAACAAAAATGATTTTTTTTGCAAAAATTCACAAAAAGCGGAAACGAACCAAAACGGACCCTCCAAACAACAAACGACAAATGAAATACCATTTTTTTTATTCGTGCCCATCTCTAATCAGAATCCTTTTATTGGCCAAGTGTGGTTGGACACAGCCAGAATTTGTTTTGGTAAAATATGCTCTCCATATATAAAAAGAAATATAAGAATCATATATTCAACAATAGAAACACAGTACAACAATACAATATAACCTATTATTTAAAAAGGAAGAAGAGAAGTAAAAATTTATTATTCAACAGTTTGATAGCACTTGGAAAGAAACTATCTTTATATCTAGTTGTCCTAGTATGCAATGCCCTAAAACGTCGCCCTGAGGGTAACAATTTGAAACAGATTATGTCCAGGATGTGTGGATTCTGTATACATGTGTGATAATAATATAGCAGCAAAACACAAACACTCAACTCACATATGCCCGGCCAAAAGAAAAGAGAAATGGGCAACTCAGATGCTAAGAATACTTGCCATTCTTATCGATTTAGGCTTCTTTGACATGACAAGACACTTCTATCAGAAACATACATGAGGAGAGCAAGGGCAGAAGGATCCTGATTGCTACAAAAGATGAGAACAACCCATCCGATGCTTCACCGGTGCATTTTTCTCTGTCGCTGCTCCTGTGGTGGGGCCACTGTGAGATACAAGAAGCTGGACTAGATGAGCCTTTGGCCTGATCCAGCAGGGCTCTTCTTAGGTTCTTATGTTCTCCTAGACCAGTGATGGCAAACCTTTTAGAGACCGAGTGCCAAAACTGCTATTCAAAACCTACTAATTGTTCGCAAAGTGCCAATACAGCCATTTAACCTGAAAACAGGTGGCTGTGAAGGGGCGATGTCAGGTGCCCACAGAAAGGGCTCCTAATGCCACCTTTGGCACCCGTGCCATAGGCTTGCCAAAACTGTCCTAGACGGTGGAAACCCCTTCCACTAGAGGCCAGACTGGCCCTGTCTTTCCTGTACGTCCAAAGTGGGCAAAGACCTTTCTCTTCAGACAGGCGTTCCTTTAATGACTGGCTGCCTGAGTGGAGGTCTTGACATGGATCGTGGTACCTTACTGCTTTAATTGTGGTTTTTAGTGTGGATTTCGTTTATCCCTTTTTGCATGTGATTTGCTTGATCCTATTTTAATACGTGTGTCATTTTAAGCGTCTAAATATTGCCCTTTTAATGATGTAAGACGTCTTTTTAAGGAGAAAGGAATGGTTGAAAACTAAAGAAAAAAAATGCACAAATGCTCATTTGTAAAAATCCCTGGAAGTAAACAGCAGCTTTTGCCTATTTGTACATTCAGTGCAAATGTTCTTCTCATCAGACCTTTGACTGACAGTATCTGAAAGTAGCTTCCCCTCTTGTGGGCAAAAGGGAATACCCGGCACTTTCTCATCTGCACATGAAATGCACATGAGACAAATCAGGAGTTACATAACTTGTATGCAATATAACTTCTCCTGAGTGCATTAAATTACCCCACATCCTCAGTTGTGGGCCTTTACCGTATCCTGTTAAAAATTTCCACCAGTCTTTCAGATGTGCCAGTAGGAAAGACGGACCACATGAGACCACTAGATCTCTGTCCCCTGATGCCACTCCCTTGCTTCTGGCACTTCTTAGGAGAGACTCTCCTTTTTAGCCTGCAACTCACAGGTATCTCCATCATGGATTTACATAAGAACCTAAAAAGAACCCCACTGGATCAGGCCAACGGCCCATCTAGTCAAGTTTCCTGTGTCTCACAGTGGCCCCACCAAATGCCTCTGGGAGCGTATGAGACAACCAGATACAGTGGTACCTTGTATAAAGGAATTACAGTGGACCCTCGTATAACAAACGGTTTGTATAACATAAAATCTGTCCAACAAAAAATTCCGGAGATAGGGGAAATTTGCTTAACATAATTGCCTATGGGGAGAATCCGTACAACATAAAAATGGGATTACTCCATTTTCAATGCATTCCTATGGGAATTTGTATAAGGGAAAATTTGCTTAACATAATTTCATATGGGACGAATTAATTCCTTTATACAAGGTACCACTGTAATTCATTCCAAATGAAATTCTGTTAGGCAAATTTGCCTTTATACAAATTTCCCATAGGAATGCATTGAAAACAGAGTAATCCCTAATTGCAACCATTTTTATGTTGTAGGGATTTGCCCCATAGGCGATTCTGTTAAGCAAATTTCCCCTATCTCCGGAATTTTTTTTATCTTGTACTTTGAGGGACCCTCCTTTTAGTTGGAAAATTAATCCTTGTCAAGAGCTATTCAGCAGCGTCCTTGGGAAGTAAATCTTCAGAGTATCCATGGTTACGTAGGAGTACTCACCACAAACGAAAACGGGATGAATAGGTGTCAGCTAGTAAAGGGGGACTGTAACCCTAATGTGTATCTGCCTCTCAGTATCAAACAAACTCACATACACACCCAGGTGCTATGCATGGCTTAATAAGGAGAACAAAACAAGCTGATGTAGAAAAATATAACAGATTTAAGCGGGGAGGTTCAACTCCTAGAACATTTCCTATTTAGGTTGCCTGAAGCGTCTTATTAAATGGTTTTGGTGGTTTTGGTAAAGGGATTACCAAGTATTGGAGTGAACGCTGGCCGATGAAGAAAGGTAGCAGGAAATAAAATTGATTCATCTCAAATGGAACTCCTTGTTGCAGGATGTAGTGACGGCATCTGTCGTAGAAGCCTTTAAAAGGGGATTTGGGTTACAGTCCTCCTTTTCTGGCTGACACCTATTCATCCTGTTTTCGTTTGTGTTGAGTACTCCTACATAACCATGGATACTCTGAAGATTTACTTCCCAAAGACTCTGCTGAATAGCTCTTGAGAAGGATTAAATTTCAACAAAAAGGAGGGTCCCTCAAAGTGCCAGATTCAGGGGAACGGCCTCGGGAGACAGGTACAGTGGACCTTCATATAACAAATGGTTTGTATAACATAAAATCTGTACAACATAAAAAATTCCAGAGATAGGGGAAATTTGCTTCAAAGAATCACCTATGGGGCGAATCCATACAGCATAAAAATGTTCACAATTAGGGATTACTCTTTTTTCAATGCATTCCTATGGAAAACAATAATGGAAAGGAAAATTTGCTTAACATAATTTAACACTATAAAAGACGGGCAAGTCAAAATAACAACAGACAGTCCCTATAAGACAAAAATACTTAGCTTAGCGTGTGCAGAGAGAGAAAAGGCAGCAACAGCATTCTGTTATGAGAGGCAGGTCTCTGGCTAGCGAGGCGTGGCTCAGGAATTGCTGAGCCTGCTAGGCGAAGGTAGAACCTTCCCTTATACTAACCGGAGAGGAGGGACAGGTGAAAGGTGATGACTGAATAGCCTAAAGACAGGCTTCTAGAAGAAGCAGGCTATTTAAAGGAATGGGCTTTTTCATGCATGGCTGCATTGCCACTGAGAGAGAGATAGAAAAAGCCCAACACTTTTAAACCCTGGAGAGAACATGTATCCTCATCATGGCTTAGCCACCTGCGATGGACTTTTCCTCCAGGAATCTCTCCAATCACCCTTTAAAAGCTTCTACGCCAGATGCCCTCTCAAGGAGTTCCATTTGAGATGAATCAGTTTTATTTCCTGCTACTTTTCTTCACTGGCCAGCATTCACTCCCATACTTGGTAATCCCTTGCCACCAAAATCCTTTAATAAGACACTTAAATGACCTAAATAAGGAAGTATTGTGTACAATTTTGGTCACCACATCTCAAGAAAGACATAGTGGAACTGGAAAAGGTGCAGAAGAGAGTGACCAAAATGATGACTGGGCTGGGGCGCCTCCCTTATGAGGAAAGGCTAAAACATTTGGGGCTCGTTAGTCTGGAAAAAAGGCGCCTGAGGGGGGATATGATTGAGACGCACAAAATAATGCAGGGCATGAGTCAAGTGGATAGAGGGAAGCTCTTCTCCCTCTCAGAAAATACCAGAACTAGGGGACATACACTCAAATTGAGGGCTGGGAGAGTAAGAACAGACGAAAGAAAATGTTTTTTCACCCAGCGCGTTGTTAGTCTATTGAACTCCCTGCCACAGGATGTGGTGATGGCATCTGGCTTGGATGCCTTCAAAAGGGGATTGGACAGATTCCTGGAGGAAAAGTCCATCACAGGTTACAAACCATGATGGAGATGTGTAATCTCCTGGCTTAAAACCAGGGTCCTTCAAGGACCAGATTGCAGGGGAGTGGTATCAGGAGACAGATATCTAGTCTCATGCACTCCCAAACGCATCTGGTGGGGCCACTGTGAAATACAGGAAGCTGGACTAGATGGGCCTTTGGCCTGATCCACCATGGCTCTTCTTATGTTCTTATGTTCTTATGTTAATATTCTAGGAGTTGAACCTCCCCGCTTAAATCTGACATTCCACATCTCCGTACCAAACATCCTTTTTCACACAAAATATTTGCCCAATCCCATCCTTTGTATAACCATTCACAGTACAGGCCCCCCGTTTTCTTCTGTATTTTCTCATTTTTGCCGTCATTGATCTCCCTGACAGAATTCCTGTCAGGGAATTCTGAAAGGTACTTTCAGAATCTGACGGAACGGCTCCTGCCGCAAAATACCGCCCATAACACCCGATCATCTCAGGCAGGGCATCTGGGGGTGCCATCGCTGAAGGAGGCCCATAAATCTTTGACAAGAAATCAGGCGTTCTCAGTGGTAGCTCCTCGCCTCAGGAATCTACTTCCCCCTGAGGTTTGTTTGGCATCTTCCCTCCCAGTCTTTAAGAAACATCTAAAGATGTGGCTATTTAAAAAGGCTTTCCCTGGGTATTAATATATGCTATGAAGGATTCGCTGTTTATGCACTTTATTTTTTGTTTGTTTGTGTTTATGCCATCTTGCTCCTGTTTGATGCTCAGATAGAGATTGTTTTATTTGTTATTATGGTTTTTTTAATTATTGGATTGTTTATTTATTGTGTGTCTTGATTGATAGTTGGTTCAACTTTGTAAACTGCCCAGAGTAGCCGTGCAGCTAGATGGAGCGGTATAAAAATCCAATAAATAAATAATAAATGAATGAATTCCAAACTGATGGCCAGGTTGTTGCATGGGCAGTTAGACACTTACCCCTCCATGCTGTGGTGAGATACCTGCTTGCGGGGAACCAAAGCATATGGCTTCGATTAGCTCCCTGATGATCTGGGGGAAATCGTCGAAGCTGGCGATGTAGAATAAGTTGTGCATGTTCCGGTATAACAAAACCTTTTTCAGTTCTTCAGGATCAGCCCCTGCGATGCCCACAGTAATCAGGCGGATGCCTAGTGGAGAAACAGCTCAACATGTAAAAAGCTTTTAAAACCAGTTTGTCGACCTGCTGAATAGAGATGGGCACGAATCAAAACAATGGCATTTTGTTTGTCGTCTGTCGTTTGGAGGGTCCGTTTCGGTTTGTTTCCGTTTTTCATGATTTTTTTGCAAAAAATTCGTTTTCATTTTCGTTTGTTTCGTTACCATTTCGTTACCATTTATTTCATTTTTGTGGTTTTTTAAGGATTTTAAGCAGTTCACTCATATTGCAGTAACGGAAACGAAACGCACGACAAAATTTCCGGTGTTTCTGTTCGTTTCGTTTCATTTTAGAGACAAAATTTGTTTGTCGTTTCGTTACGTAATGAAACGAAAAAAAGGAAACGAAAAATTATTTGTTTCGTGCCCATCTCTACTGCTGAAAGGTACACACAGCCCTCTGTTGTGGCCTAGAGTAACTGAACTATATCCATCAGCTTGCTGATTATATGAAGTGCAAACTAATTTTTTTCCCTTGTTCCCTTCCCTCTCTTATTCCTTGCATGTTATGTCTGAAAGATTCAGAAATTTAGAGTCTTCACCCAAGGACAAGGCTATCATGCAACTTAATTTTAAAGCTGCTCTCTGAGTTAGTTTGGCTTTAAAAAAAATGGAGTAGAGCTTTTCCCCACAGACACTGAAAAACATGGATTATAGCAAACACTATTTTAAAAGTAAAGGCTATCCATAGCATGGTCTCTGGGCTCCCTCTGGTGGCTAGTTCTGCTAAAGTTTATTGTTAGAAATATATTAGAGATGGGCACGAAACACGTTTTTTATTCATTTTGTTATTCGTTATTTGTTTCGTTAGGGAACGAAACAAATAACGAAGGGACCTATCTAAGAAAAACGAAATGAAACGAAACGAAATTTCCATTTCATGCACTTCATTTTTCGTTTCCCCATAGGAATGCATTGAAGCAATGCACTCCTATGGGGAAAAGCGGGCAGATCTCCCAACCACCCCATCGGCGCCAGGAAAGGTCGGGCTTTTTCTTTCCAGGAAAGGTCGGGCCCATGTGTTACTGTCATGCTCCTTTTATAGAGAGGCGCGGCAAGAATTACTCTTTCCCATGTTAGTGAAGAAGCCAGGTCGTTCACCTGATTTTTATATAACATTACTCCTCGGAGACCGAGACAATCAGGTGACACTGCTGACAGCTAATTTTTTAGCAGCAGCAATTAAAATGAGGCCAACTATGATTTTAAACTAATGGTCATTTACAGACTATTTATCCATATATTACATAGGAATGCTGCGTGTATATGTATTTATTATTATGATTTGGTATGCCAATTTTATATCTATTTAAATGTTGTTCTTTTTGCTAAGGCCATGGCTAATGCAAATAAATAAATGAATTTGAATTTGACCTATCAAAGAAAAACGAAATGAAACGAAACGAAATTTCCATTTCATGCACTTCATTTTTCGTTTTCCCATAGGAAGGCATTGAAGCAATGCACTCCTATGGGGAAAAGCGGGCAGATCTCCCAACCACCCCATCGGCGCCAGGAAAGGCCGGGCTTTTCCCCCCCGCCAATGCCACCGCTGATCAGCTGGCAGGGGGAGGAATATTAAAAGCCTGCTTTCCAGGCGCCCATCTGTCATCAGCTGGACCCCTTTAAAAATGGCCCAGTCGGCACCGGGGGTGCCGAC
>JAHTLZ010000680.1:0-10986 GCA_023846285.1 Phrynocephalus versicolor | reverse complement strand
TCATGAGGGTGTCTGGGATACCATAAGAGGAACACAAGGGTCACTTTGGTTTTGTGTTCTTGCGACATCCCCTGCGTGTCCGTCCTGGCATTGATAATCAGGATGGGGATGCGGAGAGAGAAATGGTGACTTTTTCCCTTGAAAGGAAATTCTAAAGATGAAATTTTGCTTTGTTTTCTGCAGTGGCTTTTCCCTTTGGAGTAGATTTCCAGAAGCCTGAAGTCTATTTGAACCACACCGCCAACTTCTACCTTACCTCGGAGCCGGGCATCACGTTCGGCTTTTGGTGAGTCCAGGCTTGGCTCTGGCGGCCAAGAACATAAGAACATAAGAAGAGCCCTGCTGGGTCAGGCCAACGGCCCATCTAGTCCAGCTTCCTGGATCTCACAGTGGCCCCACCAGATGCCTCTGGGAGCGCATGAGACTAGATCTCTGTCTCCTGATCCCACTGCCCTGCATCTGGCCCTTGAAGTACCCTGGTTTTAAGCCTGGAGATGACACATCTCCATCATGGTTTGTAACCTGTGATGGACTTTTCCTCCAGGAATCTGTCCAATCCCCCTTTGAAGGCCTCCAGGCCAGATGCCATCACCACATCCTGTGGCAGGGAGTTCCATAGACTAACAATGCGCTGGGTGAAAAAATATTTTCTTTTGTCTGTTCTTACTCTCCCAGCCCTCATTTTGAGTGGATGTCCCCTAGTTCTGGTATTTAGTGAGAGGGAGAAGAGCTTCCCTCTATCCACTTTACTCATGCCCTGCATTATTTTGTACGTCTCAATCATATCCCCCTCAGGCGCCTTTTTTCCAGACTAAAGAGCCCCAAATGTTTTAGCCTTTCCTCATAAGGGAGGTGCCCCAGCCCAGTAATCATTTTAGTCGCTTTCTTCTGCACCTTTTCCAGTTCCACTATGTCTTTCTTGAGATGCGGTGACCAGAATTGTACACAATTGTACACAATAGAAGGTTCTGTGGGGATTTTCAACGGGCAACCCCTCCGTCCTTCCCTCCCCTCTGCCAAAAACTAACTTCTAAGCTTTGGTGTGAGCGCCGTCCCTGCCTTGTTGTTCGGGGATCTGGGCTAGATCTGCATTGCAAAGTTGGAAGCCAGATGGTCCACCTTTATGTGCTCGCTCTGTCTCTCTGTCTAAAGAAGCCGTTGTCTGGGGGGCTTAGTTCCCACGATTTACTCGAACAGATGCCGTCTACTTCTTTTTTCCCATTGTCCATGGAAAAACCCATGTTCTACTTGAAAAGAGGCCTGTCTTTCTGCTCCCCCCCGCCCCATCCCCCCCCCCCCGTCCCCTCCTTTTAGGCATGCTCTGCCTGAGAACAGACGGAGAGAAGCCGAAGGGAAGGACCACAGCTGGTACGAAGAGGCCCTGGGAGATGATAATCCCATCATTGTCTATCTCCATGGCAACGGGGGCACCAGGTGAGCTCAGTGTTTGGAAGTACCAAAAGCAGCACCCGTGTGATTAAGTCTGGATGCATTGGGCGGGCAGGGCAAAGATGGCAAACTGGACAGAGGCAGGGGAGACATGCGTGGATGTGTGTGTGGATGTGTGTGTGTGTGTGTGTAGACACACACACACACACACACACACACACACACACACACAAGGACATGCGTAATGTCCTGCAGAAGGATGTTGCACCCATTTGTCTTTCTTCTTTTGATGTCGAAGGATGTTCCAAGGTCAGGTGAAGAAAGTTCTCCATTTTTAGAGTTTAGAAGCTTACACTTTGCATTCAGTTCCCTTCTAATTTTTCAGCTCTTAAAAAAAAGAGAGAGAGAGAAATGCCAGGCCTAGTTTTGTTTAAATGTGTGCCTGGGTCAGAATAACATGTTTTTTTTTTGGTCCGGTCAGACAGTGTGAGGTTTGAAGGCCTTCCTAGGAGACCAGTAGATCTGTATAGATCTAAAGCAGAAGGCTGTGTTTGTCACGGCTGGCAGTTTTCCCTGAAGGAGTCAATTCCAGTATGAGACCGGATAACAGTTTCCAATCGTATAAACATTCTTCTGGGTATCACATTAAAATAAGTTGCTCCATTGTTGGAATGGTTCCAGGCATCCTCGTTTTAGAGATATAATCGTTCCAAAAACATTGGAAACAAACAACCCTGGTCCCCATTTTTCCATGGGTTCAAAATTTCCGGCAGTTTTACATCTCTTCTTCAGCTTGCCTATTACTACAGGCTTTATTCATCTACATTCTTTCTGTGTTCCGTAAGTGTGTAAATGCTTCAGAACTGTGGAAAACATGTAACTTTTTGTGAAGTGGCAGGCACATTTCAGTTATACAGAAATCCGTCTTATGGCACTAAAAGTGGTTTGTACAAATGCCACCAAAAGTCTTGCAACTCTAAAACACTGCAAACCGAAGTCGATCCAAATATAAAAAGCACAATTTGAGTTGTAGGCATAGCTTAAATCATGTGAACATCATGTTTCCAAATTTCAGGAGGGGGCTAATGTGCTGAAACTGTCAGCTGCAAAGTCAGCAGCTCGGCGGTTCGAATCCCAGGTGCCACGCAGCAGAGTGAGCTCCCGCTGTTAACCCCAGCTCCAGCCAGCTTAGCAGTTTGAAAGCATGTAAATGCAAGTAGATAAACAGGTGCTGCCGTAAAAAGCGGGAAGGTAAACAGTGTTCTGTGTGCAGAAATGCGTTCAGCCATGCCAGCCACATGGCCATGGACTTGCACAACACTGGCTCTTTGGCTTGGAAATGGAGATGAGCACCGTCCCTAGAGCTGGACATGACTAGCACGTACATGCATGGGGGAGGGGGGACTTTATCTTTTTACATTCTTTAAATGCATGAGATTTTAGCCTAAAAAAAAATCAAAAATCAGAGGGCGTTTATACACGACCCCTAAGCTCCGCAGCAAATGGCTGCAAGCTCCGGAGCTTAAAAATGTTTCCCCACCAGCTCCAGAGCTAACAGAAAATTAAGTGCGACCCCGCCCACCTAAGCGCGACCCAGCGCACCTTTCAAGTACCTGCTCTTTGATGGTGAAAATTTTTGATGCGGAGAGCGCTGGGCTCTCCTCGCTTCTTCTTCTTCTTCTTCTTTTTGCCTCCCGCCCCTTTAAGAGGAACCAGGAAGTAACGGGGGGTAGTCGGAGCAATTTCCACGGCACTCGGAGGTAAGAGTGCATTCTTTTCTCCCTTTTAAGGCTTTTTTTCCTCCCTCCCCTCACGCAGACAGAAGCAAGGAAGTGCGGAGTCGTGGGGAGGAAGGAAGAGCAACGAACCCCCAAGATCTCTGGTCCGAATTTAAGGGACCAGCGGATCTTAGGGGTCGTGTAAAAAGGCTCAGAGAGTACATCTCTAATATACATAATTAAAAAGCAAGAAGCCAGGCCCACTCAAATGTCGCAGGCGCGCTCACTCAGGGTGCCCACTCCCAGGGAGGTACGGAGGTCGGCTACGCGTAACTGCGCCTTCTCTGTGGTGGGCCCCTCACTATGGAACCGTCTCCCGAGTGAGCTGCGCCTTGTAGAGTCCCTGCCCTCCTTCAGAAAGGCTTTGAAAACCATGCTTTCCAGGGAGCCATATGGCGACCATTAATTTCATTTAAGTTTTTTTCCCTTCTCCTGTTTCCTGCCCATTGAGCCATCTTGCTTTGTTGTTGTTGTTCAGCCGTTCAGTCGTGTCCGACTCTTCGTGACCCCTTGGACCAGAGCTCGCCAGGCCTTCCTATCTTCCACTGCCTCCCGGAGTTTGGTCAAATCCATATTGGTTGCATCGATGACACCGTCCAACCATCTCATTCTCTGTCCTCCTCTTTTCCTTTCGCCTTCGATTTTTCCCAACATCAGGGATTTTTCCAAGGAGTCCTCTCTCCTCATGAGGTGGCCAAAGTACTGGAGCCTCAGCTTCAAAATCTCTCCTTCCAGTGAACATTCGGGGTTGATTTCTTTCAAGATGGATAGGTTTGATCTCCTTGCAGTCCAGGAGACTCTCAAGACTCTCCTCCAGCACCACAGCTCAAAAGCATCAATTCTGTGGCGATCAGCCTTCTTTATAGTCCAGCTCTCACTTCCATACATCACTACTGGAAAAACCATAGCTTTGACTATCCTGACCTTAGTTGGCAAAGTGATGTCTCTGCTCTTTAGGATGCTATCAAGGTTTGTCATTGCTTTCCTCCCAAGAAGCAGGCGTCTTTTAATTTTGTTGCTGTATTCGCCATCTGCAGTGATCAAGGAGCCCAAGAAAATAAACTCTGTCATTGCCTCCATTTCTTCCCCTTCTATTTGCCATCTTGCTAGGGTTTCCCTATTTCATTTTGTACTGTATTGCTATTTTTTTACCTTGTAAACCGCCCAGAGTTCCAGTTTGGAAGATGGGTGGTATAAAAATAAAGCAAATAAATAAATAATAAATAAATACATCCTTGAGCAGTCTTTTGCCTTTAGCATATCTAGAAATGCATGAAAATATTAGAATTTCTCACTCATGCCGTTACCATCTGCAACTATCTGTGTTGTTGGTATCTGGTACATGCGTGTGTGCAGTGTGGGTTTGCCTCTTTCTTCCCTATTGTTATATTTCTGTTGTTTACATTTTCCATCAAACATAAACAACTGAATTTTGACAGGGTAGTAAATTAGGATTCTTTTCAAATGTCCAGGAGAACCTCAATGGGAATTTCTATTGGTTTTACTAAGGGTATTTGTACACGACCCCTAAACTCAGCCGCAAATGGCTCCCAGCTCCGGAGCTTAAAATTGTTTCCCCACCAGCTCTGGAGTTTACAGATAATTAAGTGCGACCATGCCCACCTACGCGCGTCCCAGCGCACTTTTCAGGTACCTGCTCTCCGGAGGTGAAAATTCCTGATGCGGATATAACGTAGTGACTGCCGGGCTTTCCTTGCTTCTGTTTGTCCTTTTTTTGCCCCCCGCCCCTTTAAGAGATCTGAATGCAGTGCTGGGACGGCAGAACGGAGGTGACCGGCATTCTTTTCTTCCTTATTTTCTCCCTCCCCTCACGTAGCCAGAAGCCAGGAGTGCGGAGGGGGTGGGAACGCAGGAACAGCGACAAACCCCTAAGATCTGTGGTCCGAATTTAAGTGGCCAGCGGATTTTAGGGGTCATGTGAAAAGGCTCTAAGGGAGTAAAACTCAAAAGGAAGCAAATCCAGTGGTATGTTTTGACTTGGTCCTTTGCACCTGCCGTAATAGCAGGCTGGTTCCATAGTATTTTACTTGAGTATTGTTTTGCAGGGTAAGCAAAATGCCTGGAGCATCAAATCCTGGGGAACAAATTTGGGAGGGTACTGATTTGCCAAAGCTACATTTTGAAACCCAAGGAGTTTCAGGGTCTAGGATAGTGGTGGCGAACCTTTGGCACCACCACAGCTCCCAGAATTCCAAGGCTAGATTGCCAATGACAAAGGACTGTGGGAGTTGTAGTCCAAAAACATCTGGAGTGCCAAAGGTTTACCACCACTGGTCTAGGATCCAACCCCCTCCCCCCCCCCAATTGTCTCAGTTTTACTTTCTCATTCAACATAAGAACACAAGAGCCATGCATGGACTAGATGGCACTTAAGGTCCCTTCCAACTCTATGGTGGTTACTTCACGTCCTTCCTTGTTCCGTGATTACGTTCGTTCCGTGTTCGTGGTCACGTGGTTTTGTCCCAGTTCAGTCCCTGTTTCCGTTTACCCATGAGCATGATTACTTGTCTTGTGACAACTGTTACCTCACGTCCTTGTTCCGTGACAAATTCTGAGTTTGTCTTGCGTTCTTAACCCTTTTTTTAATATCGTATATAAAACTTTTTCGATATTTCGATTTACTGGTCTTCCAGGATTTACACGTCAATGCTACAGAATTTTCAGTACTTTCTTTAATAAACATTTGCCCTGCATGGTGTTTCCCATAGGGAAACTAATGTTGAATGCCGCTTCAGCCGCTGACCACTAGGTGACACTGGTTGTTGCGTGACAGTTGTTACCACATGGTTCCTTGTCTCGGAACAGGAACCGGGAACTATCTGTGACAAGAGAATTCCCCAGCCCAGGGGCAGGTACAGCTTGTCACGCTCTGTTCCCGGTTCAGGGGCCATGGTCGAGACATGGTTTTGTTGTCACGCTATGGACGTGAAGTAAGGTTTTTTTGTACCGGTCCCAAGTGGGACAGCAAGGAGGGACGAACGGGATGCGAACTAACGGTATGATTCTATGATTCTCTGCTGGATCAGGCCAAGGGCCCATCTAGTCCAGTTTCCTGTATCCTTGCTTCCTTCTCATTTGTTTACATCCCTGCTCAACATGGATGTGAAAAAAGACAATGTTATTTTTGTTATTTTACATTCACCTTGCTTTCACCCTTGACTGCAGTGCTGGCCTGATGGTTAGCGACTTTTGCTATACAGCTGATCAAACAGCATTATTTTAGCAATGCAATATATACAAAATTTCAGTCCTGGCCATTTAGAAAGTTCCAGTTGGCTAGCATCTGTGTCTCTATAAACACCTCATTCTTCCTGACTATCTGGGAAGCAGTTTCACAAGCATTTTTGGAAGGAGCACGAGCGATGGATTAATTTGCTCGAACTACCCAATGGCCAGTGTGCTCTTATATAATGACAAATATAAAATACATCATTGTGAAGATTTGATTCTTTTATTATTATTATTTTTCCAAATAAGACAAAAGAAGAACTTATAATTAAAAAATGTCCATGTGCTGGTTTAAAAGAAGCAGCTTTCTAAATACTGAAGCATGAGATGAGGAATGAAACTCAGAATTAAAGTAGCATTCAGCTTCTACTTTGGTGCAAAACTGGCTTTTTTCAGACTGCTTTTGAAATGTTACCGCTTTCCCTGCTTCAAGTGCATGGAAACGGTCTATTGCTGATCATTCAGTTTTATGTACGTTCACAATTACATGGAAAAGTTGCTTTTTCTGACATTTTACGGCCAAAATCCACCTGCCAATGCAGCTACTGTGGCTAGAGATTTTTGGGAGTGGTAGTCAAAAACATGGAGAGACAGAAATGTTGAGTTGAGACACTACCATCAGGTCCCCTCCGAAATACGAAACAAGTGATTTCCAGAATCTCTTTTTCCTCAGAGGACCTGTTCAGCTCCTGCAAGGTGAAGCAGTTTACAATGTAATTACGCAGGTGACACATTGCATGACCTGAATACTTGTTTTACCGACCTTGGAAGGATGGGAAACTGAGTCAACCCTGACCCAGCTACCTGGGATTGAAAACCAGGTCGTGAGCACAGTTTTACCTGCAGTACTGCAGTTGAACCACTGTGCCATGGGGCTCCTTCATAAGAACATAAGAACATAAGAAGAGCCATGCTGGATCAGGCCAAAGGCCCATCTAGTCCAGCTTCCTGTATCTCACAGTGGCCCCACCAGATGTGTTTGGGAGCGCATGAGACTAGATATCTGTCTCCTGATACTACTCCCCTGCATCTGGTCCTTGAGGTACCCTGGTGTTAAGCTTGGAGTTGATACATCTCCCTCATGGTTTGTAACCTGTGATGGACTTTTCCTCCAGGAATCTGTCCAATCCTCTTTTGAAGGCGTCCAAGTCAGATGCCATCACCACATTGTGTGGCAGCGAATTCCATAGACTTACAACGCGCTGGGTGAAAAAATATTTTCTTTTGTCAGTTTTTACTCTCCCAACCTGCAATTTGAGTGGATGTCCCCTGGTTCTGGTATTTTGGGAGAGGGAGAAGAGCTTCCCTTTATCCACTTTACTCATGCCCTGCATTATTTTGTATGTCTCAATCATATCCCCCCTCAAGCGCCTTTTTTCCAGACTAAAGAGGCCCAAATGTTTTAGCCTTTCTTCATAAGGGAGGTGCCCCAGCCCAGTAATCATTTTAGTCGCTCTCTTCTGCACCTTTTCCAGTTCCACTATGTCTTTCTTGAGATGCGGTGACCAGAATTGTACACAATACTCCAGGTGGGGCCTTACTATTGTTTTGTATAATGGCATTATAATGTTGGCTGTTTTATTTTCAATCCCCTTTTTGATAATCCCTAGCATGGAATTGGCCTTCTTCACCGCTGCCACACATTGGGGAGACACCTTCATGGAGCTGTCCACCAACACACCAAGATCTCTTTCCTGATCCGTCACGGATAACTCAGAGCCCATGAGTTGATAGATGAAGTTTGGATACAGTTATCCACGGTTGGCAGAGGAAAAAATTAAATAATTCAGCACCCTGTAAAGCAAGCTGTTGTCATAAACAGCAGCTGTAAAGCAAACTATTGTCACAAACAGCAGCTGTAAAGCAAGCTACTGTCACAAACCGTGGTCATAAAGCAAGGTACTGTCTCAAAACGGCAGTCATAAAGCGAGCTACTGTCAGGAAACAGCAGTTTGGAGGTGGGTGGGCGGGCATTCTCTCTTATCCACGGTTTTCATTATCCACGGGAAGGCCTGGAACCAATGCCCAGCGAATAGCTAGATCAGGCTTAACCTGGTTTTAGGATCCATTTCTTTATCTTTCTGCCAGTGAGTTCCTGGTGTTAACCCCAGCTCCTGCCAATTTAGCAGTTCGAAAGCATGTACACGCCAGTAGATGAATAGGTACCGCCATAAAAAGCGGAAAGGTAAAGAGTGTTCCATGCGCAGAAATGTGTTCAGCCATGCCAAGCACACACTACCTCTTTGGCTTAGAAACGGAGATGAGCTCTGCCCCCAGAGTCAGAAACAATGAGCACGCAAAGCTTTACATTCCCGGCAAAGTTCCATTCAAACAAATCTCACCACCACCAGCAGTTTTCTTAACTGTCCAGCTTTATAATGATTGGGAACACAAGAGTGTAGATGATCTTGGTTTTGGTCTCTAGTGACACATCCAGACCCTGGAGGATCTTCTCTCGTTCCATCATTGCCACCCAATCTGAGTCTCACTCTTCTTATTTCTTGGCTGCAGCCTCCATTTGGATTGAGCATTGGCCCAAGGGATATAAATATTTAACGAGTGCTGTTCATAGAATCATAGAATCCTAGAGTTGGAAGAGACCTCAAGGGCCATCCAGTCTAACCCTCTGCCATGCAGGGAACCCCCATCACAGTATTTCTGACAGGTGGCCATCCAGCCTCTGCTTAGAAACCTCCATAGAAGGAGACACGCCCCCTCCTTTGTGCCAGCATCTTCCACTGCTAAACAGCTCTAACTATCACGAAGTTCCTCCTAATGTTAAAATGGGATCTCTTTTCTTGCAGTTAGAGACCATTGCCCCGCGTCCTAGTCTCTGAAACCATGGAAAACAAACCAGTCCCTTCTTCATTGTGACATTCTTTCATATATTTAACCATGGTTATCATATCCCCTGCGTTTCTTTGTTCCTGACATGAAAGTTGTATTCTGTAGTTACGATTTTAGTCTTCATATGGGACAGCAATTCTGCTTTGGCGCTTTCTTCCTTCGCTTTCACCAGGCGTCATTTCGGGTCGTTGCTGGAACGACGTCATCTCCGTAAGTTTTCTCTCTTCCGCCTTCTGAACCTTGTCTGCCTTCCTGCGTTATATGTTCTGTAAACAGATGGAACAGATAGGGAGATAAATTATAATAACCCTGTTTGACACCTTGGCCCAATGGAAAACCGTTCCATTTCTTCATAATCGGTCTTGACAGTAGCTTCTTAGTCACAATAGAAGTGGTGCATCAGGACAAGCCAAGGCAGGAAGGCACACCCGTTTCTTTCAAAACAACCTGTCGCTTCTCATGCTCCACAGCCAAAGATTTTGCTGATTTTCATAAAGCAAAGACTAATCTCCTGACAACCTCCAGTCACCAGTGTGTGCTTGTGATATGATCTCTAGGGTGTCCTACTTTTTGGAATCCAGGTTGAATACCAGGCACTCATTGCTCCAGATGTTGTAGTAGTCTTTCTTGCAACAACCTTGATTGTCTTTTTGCTTTCATGGCAAACTAAAGCAATAGTTATTGTCTCCCATAGTTTGATTTGGTGCATGATCCATTTTCTTCTGGATGTCTATATCGGAGCTTTGGATTTCTTCTACAGCCTCTCTAGTTAGAGCATAGACTTCAGTGATGGTCATGCTGAAAACCTTTCCATGATCGATATTGTCAGGCCACATTGTATATTATAGCCCCTAAATACTTGTGCTACATTCTATGTCAATATTAGAGTTACTGTACTTTATTTCTTCTGAGTATGCCATTTCCAGAATACAACACTTTGTAACTGTTTGACTAGAGGTATCCTACTCCAGTCCACTTTAGTTTGCATACACCAAGTACTGCAACTTTAAACATTCTAATTCTTGTTTTACCGTTTCCAGTTTATTTTGATTCGTACCTCTCACATTCCATATTCCAATTAGATGTTTTGTGCAGCATCAGACTTTCCTTTTGCCTCTGTGCACATCAGCCACTGATTGTTCTTTCAGCTTTAATCTAGTCGCATCATTAGCAACAGTGTTGTTTGCACTTGACCTTTGCCCTTTTTTCAGTAGTTGATTGAGTACTTTTTGACCTGGGAGCCTCATCTTCCAGCACTATCTATTATCTCATTTTGGATTACCTCATCATAGGGTTTCCAAGATGAGAAAGGTTTGGCGGCTGACAAGTATGAATGTATTCTGTTCGGGTTCCCCTGATTCCAAACTTCTGCTTCTTTGGCTACAGACTCTATTCGGATTGATAACTGAACTGTGGTGCAGATAATCTTCCACAATTTAGTTTCTTCATTGTCAGTACAGAATGAATCTATAACTTTAATGCTGACAACAAATAATTGGAATTGTTAAAGGTTTTTGGTCAGTTATCATTTGAGTGATTATCCCATGGGCACCAGTGGTGGTAGGCAGATATGTTGTCCTCCATACGTATGGATAGAAACTCAACAGAAGCAAGCGGTGGAACACCTTGCTTGTGTAACTTTCTTTATCACCAAACAAACTAAATGGCCCATCTTAGTATTCTAGAATTATACAATTGCGAACATTGGGGATATCTTTATAGA
>JAHTLZ010000679.1:0-10428 GCA_023846285.1 Phrynocephalus versicolor | reverse complement strand
ACCGGTCCAAAGGTTCTGAATTTTTGTTTTCTCACCGTGACTTCACATTTCCCCCCTTTTCGGGTTGAAGGTGTCCGGCAGGATCACCTCCCGGCAAGCAGCCTTGTGTTGCCTGCCGCTGCGGGCGGCGGCTCGCCTTACCGGACTAGGGAATACCGTTTCGTCACATAGTGAATGGCACAGCGGATTAAGGCACTCATAGTCACAAGCATTACCAAGAGTCCAATAAGGCTCAAAAAGAGCTCTTTTAGCCAAACAGAGCCCGGAATCCAGCTAGTAAGCCAATTCCAGAAGGAGGCACTGTTGTCTGAGTAAGTGGCTTGTATGGCGGAGGCGACGTGTCGGATTTTAGCAATGTCTGTGGTGATGCGTCCACGTTGGTCGATAAAATGACAGCATCGGGTTTGATTCAACCATTGACAGAAGCCGCCCGCTCTACTCAACAGAAAATCCAACGCTAATTTATACTGCACTAGGGTTTCTGCGATGGATGTAATTTCAGTTTGTAGGGCTGAGGCTACATCAGCCGTGTCATTTGCCAATGCTTCTAGTTGATATGAAAGCCGGCGGATCTGGCGGACGTTTATGGCCAGCCCCCAGGCAGGAAAGAGGATGGAGGCAAAGCGTTCCCCCTCCGTCAGAAAGGTGCGGTCTGGGTCGTATCCCTTCTTCTCATCATAGACACGTTTTTGTCTGTGGAGATGGTGGGGTGGTACCCATGCGGACGCTGGCTGGTATTTCTGGTAAAATTGGATTCCGGCAGGCATGAGAGTCCCTAGGGTGCAGGATCCATTCCAGGCCGCTGGAAGGACCCGCCCTGCCCATGTGCCACAAACCCAAAAGACCCCTTGCGGAAGGCCATGGAGTACTACATTCAGAATAGCCGAATAGGTTATCTGGATTTGATTGAGTGACATATTGACCCGTTTGTTGTCTTGAATATATTGAGGCAAGCAACTAGGGGGTGGATGGGGCTTCCCACTGGGGTGTTCTCCCACGTCCACTGTACAGTTGCAATATGGGTAATCGCCTAGTTGTTGGAAAGGGATCTGTGAGCCCTCATGCGCCAGGGTCCTATGTGTTGGCTGATTGTGCCAGGTGACGCAAATGGGTGCCAAGGGCCAGTGTTGTTGATAGCTGAGGGTGAATTGGTCCGGGTCCGTCACTCCGTCACTGGTGCCTCGGGTCACCGTGTATAGGTGGGTTTTATTCCAATCTTGGGGCTCTAGGCAGGCAGTCGGCATGATAGGCCATCCTGCTTGGATGTGGTGTGGCCCAAAAGCACACACCCAACAATCTGTGACATTCAAAGTTTCTGTCATGTTGTGCACCATCATGTGGAACGTGTTTTCGTCCCACCCTGCTAAGGTCTTGGTGAGAAGTAAGGGAAGGACCCAGAAGGTCGTGAGGACAGAGACTATATGAGGGGCCATAGTGGCGGAAGAGACTTTCCTGCAGAGAGAGAGAGAGAGAGAGAGAGAAAAAGAGAGAAGGCGGGTGGGAAGGGGCGATTAATACTCACCACAGGGCTTAGGATGCAGTCAGCGTGGTGGGTCAGTTCGGGGGTTCCGGGCAGGTGGGCTCAGCGGGCTGGCAAGCGGTGAAGCCGGTAGGGTAAGGAGGCAGCTCAAAAGTCCAGTCAGTCGAATCCAAAGAGTCCCCAAAATGAGAGGTAATCCAAGTGGTGCGAATCCAGGTAAAGTCCCACAAATGAGGTCGGTTCCCGCTGTCAAGTGCGGAAAACAGCGGTCAGTTCTTCATCCAACAGAGGATGTAGAGAGGCGATAGGGTCAGGAGTGGCTGGGGGGTTCCCTTTCTCCCTCTGCCGGGTGATCTTAAGGCGGAGAGGTTCCAGCTGCTGGCACGCCCACTCCTCCTCCGGTGGGGGAACTGTCTTGATCCGAGAGAGATGGATCCAAGACTTGGTCCCTTCCACTTTTACAGCGGTAGGTGTGCTGAGCAGTACTTGGCGTGGGGGCGACCACTTTGCTTCCAAGCAGGTGGGGTGGAGTTCCTTGACCAGGACCCAGTCCCCTGGGTGGACTTCGACAGGGAGATCTCTCCGGGGCGGGATGGCTGCTGCAACCTGCTTAGAGAGGGAAGAGAAGACCCCCTCCAATTCCCTAAAATAGGCGGGCAGGGTTTGGCTTTCGGGACCCGATTTTGGGGACAGAGCAACAAAGGGGCGGCCATAGAGGAGTTCGAAAGGAGACAGCCCTAGGTGAGAAGTGGGGGTGGCTCGAATGCGGGTGAGTGCAATGGGGAGAGCTTTCGGCCATTTCAGTCCTGTTTCCTGGCAGATCTTAGCCAAATGCCGCTTTAGAGCCTGATTTAGCCTCTCAACTTTTCCGGAGGCTTGTGGTCTATAGGCCGAATGGAGGGACCAATTAATCTGGAGGTAGGTGGCCACCCCTTGCACTACTTGGGACACGAAGTGCGGTCCGTTGTCGCTCTCCAGACCAAGGGGCAGGCTATGCATGGGGATCAGATGTTCCACGAGAGCCTGCACTACTTCCCTGGCGGTCTGGGTCCTGCAAGGAATTACCTCAGGCCATCCACTGAAGAGGTCTACGAATACCAATAAATTTCGTTTGGCCCCAGCCCTGGGCATTTCGGTGAAATCCACTTGCCATGCTTCCCCTGGGTAGGTAGCTCTCCTTAGGACCCCCTTGGGTATAGGTTTAGTTCCCCGCGGGTTATTCCGGAGGCAGATGAGGCAGGAAGAAGCTATCGCTTTACAGACAGGCAAGAGGTCGGGATGGAAGTAGCGCTGTTTTAGCCACCGAAATAAATGTCGCCCAGAGGAATGGGAGCCGCTATGAAACCTTTGGACTAGGTGGTGTAAGATTACTGTGGGTATTTGCACAAGGCCGTCCAGGACCCACCAGCCATTCTCCCATTTCCCACCTGGTCGCAGGCTGTCTTGAGAGGAGTAAAGTGGAGGAGTTTCTGATTCGGGGGAATTAGGGATGAGGGGGGGAGGATTTTCGGGAGGGATGGAAGGGGGGTTTGGTTCAGATTGACATAACAACAACTGTCCCCCCTTTTCGGTTTTGGCTGCTTGCTTGGCACATGCATCAGCCAGGCGGTTTCCCTGAGCGATGAAGCTCTCGTCCGTTTGGTGCCCGGGACAGTGGATCACAGCCACCTCCTTGGGTAGAAGGAGGGCGGACATGAGTTGGTCTAGCAGAGGGGCCATTTTGAGAAGCTTCCCATCTGCCCCCACGAACCCACGGGCTTTCCATAGAGCAGCGTGGGTGTGGGCAGCCAGAAAACAGTATCGGCTATCGGTGAAGATGTTAACTCGCCGCCCGGTGGCCAATTTGGCGGCGGCTATCAGAGCTTCCAGTTCCGCCGCCTGAGCTGAGCATTGGGGAGGAAGTGCTTGCATAATTATCGGACCTTCCTCCCCCACCACTGCAAACCCCGTATATCGGGTGCCATCCTGGATGAAAGAGGACCCGTCGGTCCAAAGGGTCAATTCAGGTGAATCTAGGGGAGCGGAGGAGAGGTCTGGACGAATCCCTACTATGACTGAAAGGGTTTCTAGACAATCGTGCTGTGGGTAGTCAGAGGGAGTGGGAAGGAGGGTGGCAGGATTAAGGCAGGTAGATCTGTGAAGGGTAATTGAATCATTGTCCATGAGGAGAGATACATAGCGGGCAAGTCTAGCAGAGGTGGCCCAAGCGGGCAACTTTTGTTCTAGGAGGGTGGAAACGGAATGGGGTGAATGAACGCGAATGGGGGCCCCTGCCGTGATTTTCGCGGCTTCAGCCACCAACAGGGCGGTCGCAGCCACGGCCCGGAGGCAGGCTGGCCACCCCGAGGTGGTGGGCTCAAGGGACTTAGAAAGGTAAGCCACCGGAAGGCGTTCAGGGCCCACTGGTTGCGTGAGGACCCCGAGAGCAATAGATGCTCTCTCGTGGACAAAGAGATCAAACGGAAGTGTTTGATCTGGCAGCACTAAGGCAGTAGCCTGTGCCAGTGCCCTCCGAATGGCTTCCCAAGCATTCTGATGTTCCCGTGTCCATTCCCAAGCCATGTCCTGAGCGGTGAGTTGGTAAAGAGGTTTTGCTAAGATGGAAAAATTGGGGACCCAGAGCCTCCCGAATCCAGAGACACCCAGGAAGGACCGAAGCTCTTTTACATTCTTGGGGGGGTTCAAGTCATTTAGAGCCTTTATTCGAGATGGGTGAATGAGACGGGTACCTTCCTTAAGGACGTATCCCAAATAGGTGACCTCCTGTGTCACCCACTGAATTTTCTTTTGGGACACTTTGTACCCACAGGAGGCTAAGTGGTTTAAGAGAGCTACGGATTGAGCTTCAAGTATGTCCCGGTCTGAGTGAACGGCCAAGAGGTCATCGACATATTGGAGGACCGTGGCCCCGGGAGCTGAGAACGACCGGAGGTCATGGGCTAAGGCCTGGGCGAACACCCGGGGGCTGTTACAGTACCCCTGGGCCAGTCTCGTCCAGGTCAGTTGGGATTTTGTCCGGGCTACCGGGTCTTCCCACTCAAAAGCGAATATGGGTTGAGACTCGGGGGCCAGGGGAATGCAGAAAAACGCATCCTTCAGGTCTATCACCGTATACCAGACCTGGGAGCGGGTAAGGGTAGTCAAGAGAGTATGAGGGTTGGCTACGATTGGATGAAGCAATTGGGTCCGAGTATTAACCTCCCTGAGATCCTGAACGAATCTCCAAGTCCGGTCCGCTTTGGGGACTGGAAAAATGGGAGTACACCAAGGAGAGTCTGTGGGAACTAGGAGCCCTTCCTTGAGGAAGTTGTTAATTGTATCTAGGAGGCCGAATCGGGCTTCAATCTTCACCGGGTATTGTTTAATGGAAACGGGGAGGGCGTCTGGTTTCAAAGGGACTTGGTGGGGGGTGGCATAGATGGCGCACCCAGGCTTCCCGGTATACCAGACCTCTGGGTTCACTGTGGACCATGAAGGTGGCGGGTCCTGAGGGGTGGGGGAGCCGGCATAGCATAAATGGGAGAGGGAGGATGGGAAGGTAATACGGATGCCCTCCGGGTCACAATGGATAGTAGCCCGAAGTTTACAAAGGAGATCCCTCCCCAGGAGATTCAATGGACACCGGGGGAGGACAAGGAAGGAATGAGAAGTGTGGGAGACAGGGAGGGGTTGGGTGACCGGGGCTTGGGTTACTGACCCTCCTACTCCTACGACTGGGGTTGTGAGGGATTGAACCAGAGGAAAATCCCCTGAAGTGTTCAGGACTGAAAAGGTGGCCCCTGTATCCACCAGAAACTGTTTGTTTCGACCCCCTACTTTCAACTCCACCAGAGGCTCGGGGGTCCGGAACAGGGGGTCGCCTCTGGAGGGGTGTCAGTCCTGCCCCCTTTCTGTGGCAGCCATTAGTCCTCGGGGAGAGGGAGGGGGGGCTGCCCTCACCTCGCAGGGATACCGATCTCCCTGTACATGGGGAATGGTTCCCTCGCCACGACCCTGACTTTGGCCGCGTGGCTGGAATTGGTTTGGGGGGCCGGATTGGAGGGGAGGATGGGGGTAGGGGTTTGGATATTGGCCAGGTGCTCCGGAGGGGTTGTGCCAATCCCTAACTTGGGGACGCGGGGGGGCCGAATTATATACCCGCAAATCCCTTCGATAGTTCCCCCTTTGGGGGCAGTCCTTGACCCAGTGATCTGGGGACCCGCAGGACAGGCAATGGCCACGATCCCGGTAGGGGGCCCTTGGTGGCGGTCCATAAGTGGCACTCGTCTGCCAGTAGGGCTGCATTGCTGCGGCTAATAAGGAGGCTTTCTTTCTCATCTTCTGTTCTGATTTTGCCTCCTCCACCTCTGGCCGCTGATAGTAGGCTTGAAAAGCCGTTTGAATTAGAGTCTCTAGCGGCTGGGTCGCTGGGGTAGGGAGTTTTTGCAGCTTTTTTCGAATGTCAGGAGCGGCCTGCGCTATGAAGGTAGTCCGAATTGCTGCCAAATTGCCCGGTTCCTCTGGGTCTACATCGGTATGCCTACGGAAGGCATCCTTTAGTCGAGTTAAAAACTCTGCCGGGGTCTCATTTGGGTCTTGGATTGTATTGTAAACCCTCTGGTAATTTACCACCCGAGGGACTCCCTTCTTAAGTCCATCCCGGACAGCTTGGCGCGCTGCCTCTATCACAACCCGGCCAAATTCCGTATTGGGGTCATTGGCGGCTGCAGGGGGGTTTAAACAGAGTGTCTCCTCTGCGGTGGGAGGATGTGGGGGGTCGGGGCCATTGTCTCCTTCATCCCTCCTGGGTAGGGCCTGGATGTAATTTCGCCGCCATTCGGAATAAGCCTCATAGGCTTTTCCCATTACTTGGCGGCGCTCTTCCTCGTTAAGAAGGGCGGATAGGAGAGAGAAGAGGTCAGGAATGTCAGGGCGGTGGGTTGAAATAATCCTGTTAACCAAGTCTACATATTGTTGAGGACTCTCCCGGTAGGGAGGCAATCCCTGTTTCCAATTGTAGAGGTCAGAGGTATTGAATGGGGTATGGACAAAGACCAGGCCCCTTGGCCCTGGGACTTGTCTGAGAGGAAACTGCCCCACTGGCTCAGTAGAGGTCCCAGGGGCCCCGGGATTAAATCTCTCGGGTGCCTTCCGAGCGCGCTCTGAGCGCCTGATTGTCTCGGGAGACGGAGCGGGAGAGAGGGGAGGCGGAGAAGACCCTTCTCCTGCAGCGGGTGAGGAGGGGAGACTCAGGGAAGGAGGGGAGGGAGAGACAGCGGAAGAAGACCGAGAAGTAGTGGGAGCTGAGGGACCCCCTCCATTGTGACTTTCCCCATGGGAATGAGGGAGGTTGGGGGGTGCAGGGACATAAGGGGGCGGGAAGTCTTCCTCTTCGGAATTCTTTGTTCGGGGAGGACCTCCCCCGAAAAGGATTTTTGTAGCGGCCGGTCTCGCCTCTAGGGCCGCTAATGCTGCGAGCTTCCCCAGCCGTTTTATGAACTGAGGTTCGAGACCGTCTTCCCTGCACAGGGTAGTCTCTTCCCCCAGATTGTAAAAGATGTATAAATATGGCAATTCTGCTATCCTGTGGTTTTGCCACAGATAGCGCTCCAGACTTTGAAGGGTCTCCCCAATGGTCCCTTCGCGGGGCCATCGAGGAAGGTCCTGACCCAAGTAATAGAGGGGCCATACATCCCTACATAATTGGACTAGTTTCCCTTTCTTACACTTTGTCCCCGGATCCAAAAGGGCGGGGAAATGGTCCAAGGCACTCTTAAGCGGAGTCTTAGTTCTGCCTGAAGCAGATAGTTCGTTCCCCATTTTGTTTGCCCTTTTTCAAACAGAAAATTTAAATCAGGGAATTCCTTCCAACCGGGAAATCCCTGCACCCAATTTCAAGCAGGAAATTCCTTCCAACCGGGAAAGTCCTGCACACAATTTACCCCGGGTCAATTCGGTTCCTAGACCAATTGAACCTCCCCCAGATCCGGGAGACGTTGCTTGCCGAGGTCCAAATCCTAGTGATTTAGTACACTCGTCAGAGATTCGTCAATCTCCGTCTCGCTCGCGATCTCCGCCCTGCCAGCCGGTTGCGAAGGTCTGCCTAGCAGTACCTCTTTCTCCCCGAGCGGGTGAACGCTCGTGGCACAAGCGGTGGCCTTATATTGGTGCGATGGTCCTGAATGCAGGAAAAACCTCTTCCCCCCACCCAAAAGGGCCAAAACAGCTCTTGGGGGCACACCTAAAGGAGTCCAGGGCGTCCCACAATTCCCACGGTACCACTCTCACCAGTCTTCTGTCCTCTGTCCTGGGTCCAGACTCCTGGCTTCGACCTCCTTCCAGGTCCTGCAGCGCTGCAAAGGAAAAACCCTATTCCGGATTTCTCTCCTTTCGTTCGGGGCTTACAAGGGTCTGCTGGACAGGTCCAGTTCCCTTTTTCCCAGCAAATGGCCGGGTGGCGCCAAAAAGGGAATGGACTGGTACCAGTTTTACCTTTAAAGCCGCTTGGAAAGGTGGCTCCCAAAATCCGGGGCCAAAGAGGTGGCCACGGAAAGGTTTTAGGGAGTTTTAACCCTTTCCGAAGCTCCTGGCTGGCTCGCCAAAATGTCAAGTCCCAAAATAGGGTTCTGAAATTATTTTCAGATGGGCTAGTCCCTCTGAGACTCGCTGAATCCCTCAAGATGCCAATAAAAGATTCAACGCGAGAAATCCGAAGAGTACTGAATTTATTGATATCAATAAAGAGCAGTAGGTGAGCATCCGCCTTCCAGCCGGGCTAAGATACTCGACCCCGAACACACAAAGGGTTTCAACTTTTATTGACTGTCCTTTCCCGCCTTTCCCAAGTGGCGCCAGAACTTGGGATTGGTCAAGGAAAGTTCAAATGGTCCAATCAGAGGGGGAAAGGGGCAGTCCTGGGTAATCCCTGGCAGTAAGGCCAGGACCTATGTGATTGCTAATGAGTTTGGGTAGGGGCATACAATGGGCAGGGGAACAAACATTGTCCTTTGGATGACAGTAATCTGAGGGAGATCGATAAGTCAATAACAGGGGAGAGGAGACAATTATCGGAACCAGTGGGGGGCCAGGAAGAGTTGTTGGAACTGCAGATAAGCATCAGAGGAAACACAATGAGTTTGGGTGCCCGGAGATATAGTTCATTGTAAGGTCCCATTCAGGTGTCTGGGAAGGGATACAAGGGTGTGATGACATAAGGATGTAGACTTCTTACGAGATTACACATTGGGTGTCTGGTGGCTGCAAAACCAGGATATAGGAATGTGGGAGAAATACAGTACAGGAATGCAATGTCACAATACAGATACAGAAACGCCATGGGATACAAAGATGCGAAAGAATACAGGAATGCAAATCCTTCCCAGGTGTGTGGGGAGGGGGTAGGAAGGGCTAACAGGATTATACAGTCATTTGGGGAAACACAAATACAAGCCTTTGCAAGGTTACATACAAAGGATGTGCAGGTTCAAGGATGTAAATTCTTAAAAGACTGCAGATGAGTGTTCTGGTGATTTCAGGAACTGTAAACAGGAGCACACAAGTTCTTAACAATGGAAAGTGTCCTCAGGCTCTTGTGCCAGTCGGGGTGGCAGATAGGAATGTTGATTTCTTGGGGGCAGCCGTTGAGGATACGTGAGAGATGTGCAGGTGATGATGGAAGCTCCAACCAGTCTTGCCAGCCTTGTGAGACCCGCCATTTCCAAATAGTCATCTTCTTCTTCTGGTTCCGTTTAGCTTTAGCTCCAGTTGATAGGATGCGGGGGTCGGGGAAAAGGGTATGAGCGTGTTGAGGGCAGTGGAGTGAAGGAAGATTAAAACAGGAAAGAAGGAACAGAAAGGTAGACGGAGGAAGGAGTTTCCTGTATTCCTAATTGATGCCAGGAATAGGTGAGGGAGCCTACGTTTTAAGGCAAGGAGGTTGGTGCCTGGAAGGTGTTTCTCTGCCCAAAGGGTGAGGCTAGTAGCCTTCCCCCTTTTCCTGCCCAGGCTGAGTCTTTGGCAGGGTTTTTCTAGGTGGCAGGTGAGATGACCGGAGTTGGTAACAGCCTGGGGTCTGAATTAGGTGGGTAGAGGGATTGGACAGGTAAGGGTTAACAATTTATGAAGAAGTCCCGGATCGAATTGGCGGAGAGGGGAGAGGTTGCTGTCGTTTGAAAAGCTAAGAGAAAATGGACAGAAAGCGGGGAGGGGAAGGGTTAATAAGTCGTGGAAAGTCCAGAGGGAAAAATGGTCAGGAAAGGGTTAATAGAGGAATGAGAACAGCAGGATGATGGAGGATGAGGAGGGGTTAAGAAATGCTGGGGAGTAGGTCCAGAAACCACGGTATAAGCTATCCGATCCATCGGTGTTTCGACAGATCGCCTAGCTTCCATAGGAAAGCATGGAGCCGAAAACCCCATAGGATTGCATTGAGACTGGATGGGAGGGGGGAGTTCAGGGAGCGAGCCGGCTTTCCTTTGTAGGATATTGAAATCGGAAAAAGGAGGGGTGAGCGGGGGGGACAGATTGCCTGCTAGTCTAGTGGTTAAAAGTCTCCCGCAGCGCCCTCGTATGGCCGAAAATTAATTTGACATTGATGGATGAAGTCGGGGCGCTTGGGCTCTGATTGGTTGAGGCGCGCGGTTAGGCTTATCTCGCCTTCCCGCTGTGTTACCGGCCTCCAGCGGCAATTATCTTGCCGCAGAGGTACTTGAAATGGTTACATTTGAAGAGGGTGCAAATTGGAGCTTCCGCAAGCCAATTTTCTCAGTCTACAGCGCCTCCCGAGACTTTTCCAGCCGCGTAAGGGGCATGCCGTTCTTTGTCCAATAACTTGAGAACGGCTGGGTATTTTTGAACGGGATAAAAACCGGCATGCTTGTGACAGTCCGAGCTTCAATTGGGCTGTGCTTGCCGGTTCGCGGAACCGGTCCAAAGGTTCTGAATTTTTGTTTTCTCACCGTGACTTCACA
>JAHTLZ010000678.1:0-10417 GCA_023846285.1 Phrynocephalus versicolor | reverse complement strand
GTTAACCCTGCACAGGAATGGAAAGGGTTACAATTAGGCTGGTTACAAGACCTCCTCCCAGGAGGTTGGTTTAAAGCCATCATTGGTATGATAGTTGCCCCAATATGTATTCTGCTTTTGATATGTTTCCTCGCCCCTTGCTTGATTAAGTTCCTTCAAACTTCTATCCTTCGCATGGTGGCAAAGCGCGCTGCACCAGAAATGCTCGCGCTGTTGCAAGACTATGACAGAAGTCGAGAACAACAACCTTTGGGTAATTTACTGCTGTAAATTCCCAATAACTCGTTCAGGGGGGAGTGAAGGGAATGATTTAGCCATGTATCTGTATCAATAATCTCTAGGCATATTGACAAGCCTCATCAATATATATTTTAAACTGTGCTTTGCATATAGACAGGCTTCATAGCAATTTTTATATATATATATTCCAAGCTATGCTTTGCAAGAGTATAAGCCACACACATTATATATATTTAGATTAATAAGCACACATATATAAATCCTTTATGTATTCTTTTATACAATTCCTGCAAACAGGACATTTTTAGCAAGCTTTAAAGGAAAAAGCTTTCTCAGCAATAAGATTCAAAAGTCCAATTATTTCTGTATAAGCCTTGATGCTTTTTCACAAGATAATTGTACATAACTTCGGCCAAGGGAAACCTTATCTCTGTGTGCCTGGCTGAGCCAGTCTGGAATTCGTCACCTGTCAGATCTTCAAGGCTAGAGAGGCCTCTCTTGCCTTTGTTTTTCAGTACCACTGTGTTCAAGACCCCCTTTCCAATTAAAATGTTTAAATGTTGCCAAAAGGAATGCAAGATAGATAACTAAGACTGCCAATTAATGTTTGATGTGTAACCGACGGATGTGACGTGGGACCCAGTTGGGAGGGGGAAATGAGGGGAAATTTGAAACTATAAGACTTGAGGCTTTTCTTTGTTCGACGGACTCCTCGCTTAATTGCTGTTAAGTGCGGATTCCCTGATTGCAATCATTAAATCACTTTCCTGAAAACCAGGCTGTTTTCTTTACGACTGCAAGAAGCTGTCTCTTTTGCTGGCAAAGGACCCATTAATGGCTGTTACAGACAGCTATTGATCAGCTATTCCTTTCATTTTTGGTGGAGATGCCGGGGACTAGCCGCAATTGTGGACAGCTTTTGCAGTGCCTGGTAAGGGCATTGATGGATCTGTACTGAGATGAATTACTTCCAGTCGACACCTCACCACTTGTGAGGGGGAGAACGTTCATCTCAGTGCCAGACCATACATCGTCGCCGCAGGAAAAATTGGAGCCGGCTACAGAACGAGGGAAAGACTGCAGCACACCAGGAATCTGGTAAGACAAAGCAACCGGTTGTATTGGGGGTGGACAGGATTTATGTCTAGTGGCCCCGGGGAGGGCAGGTAGGCGAGAAGGGACGATTTACGACCCTGGCATCCTAGGAACTGGGGGGCAACGAGTTGAGCAACTCTGAGGCCCCATAGGGGTGGAAGGGGCTTCTGCCCAATACCCTGAATGGTTCACCTCCCCAAGTATTTGAAGAAATAGGAGTAGAGCATTGCTCTAGCTTCCTCAGAGAATTTATTGATGTTTAAATATATGTGTGGGAATTAAGTTGAATTGTTTTTGGTAACCACAGGGAAGTGGCCATTCCCGGTGTCTGAGAAGGGGCAGAAACTGGCAATCTTTGCCTCACAATACCAACGGGGTGACATCATCTCCGTTTGATTTTAGTGAAGATTAAAAAGCTTTGTTTCTAGGCAGTGGGGCGTAGCTAGGTTGGTTGGGGGAATATTGTACGGGTGATTTGTGTGTGCGCAAACGGGATCAATGATTGTCTGGTGTATGGGCCGAGGTGATTCACTAGGACATACCTCCTGGCGAAGTGTGTGTAGGGCGCGCGATTTCCTTGCCAGGGCGACCTGCTTGGGCCGCGTCTACGTTGCGTGTGTGTGTGTGTGATGTGTAATTAATTGCCTAGGTGCGATCCCGTTTGTATTTTGTGGGAGAATCTATAGGTGCACAACTATAACATATAAAATGGGAGCAGAACATAGCAAACCAAGCACTCCCTTGATGTGCCTGGTGGCAAATTGGAAATCCGCCACTAGGGACTACGATTTTGGTATCACTCTGCGCAGAGAGCGTCTGCTAACTTTGTGTAGAGTGGAATGGCCTATCCTTCATCCTGGTTGGCCAGCCCATGGGTCTTTTGATGAGCAGCTCATCCGTCAGCTCTGGCTGATCATTCTCAAAGATTTCCCAGAGCATATCCCATATATTGAAATGTGGAGGGGAAATGTAAAACGTAACCCATCCTGGTTAAAAGCATGCAGAAACCTTCCACCACAAGCTAAAATTCTAGCCCTCAATAAGAACAAACCAGTTTTAGCTTGTGAACAAGAAGAGTATGATTCCCTGCCTCCCCCATATGTCCCTAGAGCTGTACCAGCACCAAACCCTCCTCCCAACCCAGGGGGCAATCCACCACTCCCGTCAGGGCATCCAGCAGATGCTGACCCAAAGCCAGAGTCGCAGCCTGACTCACCCAGAGGCAGAGACTTGGCAGCAGCAGGAGGAAGGGTGAGAGACAAAGAGAGAGAAAAAGAAGGGGAGCAAGGGAAATCAAGAGAAAGGAAAAGAGAGAGAGGAAGAGGAGGCGAAGGTAGGCGAAGCCCCAGCAGAGAGAGTGAAGGAGATGAAATAGACTGGGAAGATGTGCCTGCCTTTTACAGGAGATTGAGAGGGGACAGAGAGTGGACAGAAGAGGAACATGAAAGGGTGGAGGATTTGTTGAGTAAATATAAGAATAAATTTGAAGTCTCAGACTACCTTTTGAAGGCAGCAGGGGAGAAGGACTGGAAGAAGAGACAGAGGTACCTTTTAAGGGCACTTGATGCAGTTGACCGCCTAGCCATGGCAGAAGGGGCTCATGCCAATGTGCTGCCCCTCAGGCGAGTTTATGACCCCGTCACCCCAGGTCAGAATACCCCCCGCACGTCCACTATGCAACATATACCTTTCACAAGTTCAGACATTATTAACTGGAAGAATACTCTTCCTAGTCTGGACGATGACCCGGATCGGGTGTTCAGCACAATAGATAGTGTGTTTAGTGTTTACACCCCAACTTTTGAGGATGTTCAACATCTGCTCCGTGGACTTTTCACCGCGGAACAGACGAGGAAAATCATAGAGGCAGCTAGAAAGTATCGCACTGCCCAAGGAGATAACCCAGGTCAGGTGGATGAAGCCATTCCCACCAATGTGCCTGATTGGGACTATAATACTGATGGGGGAATGGCCTCTTTGAAAAGATATCAGGCAGCAATCCTCCAAGGGGTCAGAGCAGCGGGGCAGAAAAAGATTAATATGTCAAAAGTTAATGACATCATTCAGAAGGCAGATGAACCGCCAGGAGAATTTCTAGATCGTTTATACCTAGCATTCAGGAAATTCACCCCAATTGATCCTGGAGACACAGGGATGGAGAATATTGTTAAAACTGTTTTTATTGCCCAATCTGCTCCTGATATACGTCGTAAAATTCAAAAGACAGAGAATTTCATGGGGCAGTCCCTATCGTGGTTACTGCAATCCACGCAAAGTACTTTTAACAATAGGGAAGAAGAGCAGGGCTCCCAGAAAAGTAAACCTGCAGTGAAGAAAATCATGGCTTTAAATCCTGCCCCTGAGCCTAGCAGGAGACCCTTCACACGGGACACTTGCAAAATATGTGGCAAGGTAGGGCATTGGGCCAAAGACTGTTATCGAAACCCTGAGAACCGAAACCAGGGGAATTTCAAAAGGGGAGCATTCCGCCAATCCTGGCAGCCACAAGCACAGGCTAGATATCCCATCGTAAATTCGCCCAGCCACCAGCCCGGCTATAGGCATTCGATGCAGGGACCCCCACGATATAATCAGCCTGCCCCATACCAGCAAAATCTGATGCAAAACCCAGCTCAGCAAGTAGGGCAAGTTCAGTTCCCACAACAGCCCCCATTCCAGCAAGGAGCCCAGATGTCTCAGACGCTCCCTAGACCTCAGAGGGGACAGGGACCTGCCTGGACACCACCTTATCAGGGCATGATGGCTTTAGAGGAGGAGGAAGATCAATATTGAAGGCGACTAGGTTCGGGCTCCCGCGAACCTACTGTCAGCATATTGACAGGGAGCACCACCACCCAATTTTTGATAGATACAGGAGCCAGCTATTCAGTGATTCCAGACCTCGTTAACTCCCTGGATCGGACACGTTCAGTTAATATAATGGGAGCCACAGGAAAAGCACAGCGGGCTTACTTCATGAAGCCCATTGAGTGCAAACTGGACGGCCACACTGTCCAGCACAAATTTCTGCACATGCCAAACTGTCCCCTTCCCCTTTTGGGACGCGATCTTCTTTTCAAATTAGGCGCCCAAATCACTTTTACTCCAGAGGGAGAAGTTCATTTGACAACTAGCCCCACTGAGCCCTCTGGCGAACTGTGTGTGGAATATCCCTTGAAGGAGAGATGGCGATTGTTACTAGTGAAAGGGGAGCCAAGCCAGATTCCACGTGAAATTCTAGATCACGTGAACCCACAAGTTTGGGCTGAGGGAAATCCTCCAGGGATGGCACGGAACATCCCACCGTTTGTAGTTCAATTGAAACCCATGGCCACCCCAGTTTCTGTCCCACAGTATCCCATTGGAAGAGCAGCGGCAGAGGGTATTTGGGTACATTTAGAGAGACTGATCAAATATGGCATTCTTGTTCCATGCCAATCTGAATGGAACACTCCTCTTTTGCCTGTGAAAAAGGAGGATGGGTCCTACCGCCCGGTTCAGGACCTCAGACTGGTGAACCAGGCCGTGGAGACCATTTTTCCCTCAGTACCGAACCCCTATACGCTTTTGAGCTTAGTGCCACCAGAAGCAGCATTTTTCACTGTCCTGGACCTCAAAGATGCCTATTTTTGTTGCCGCGTAGCGCCCCAAAGTCAACACCTTTTTGCCTTTCAGTGGGAGGACCCCCACACGGGGACAAAGAGCCAATTCTGTTGGACTCGTTTGGCCCAAGGATTCAAAAATTCAGCGACATTGTTTGGGGTAGCCCTAGCTTCTGATTTGGCATCCTTCCCAAAGAAAAAGGGACAAGTGATTTTACAATATGTAGATGACATTCTGGCAGGAGCAGAGACAAAAGCTGATTGCCAGCAGCTCACCATAGATCTCCTCAATCATTTGGCAGATGCAGGGTACCGGGTTTCTCAAAAGAAAGCCCAAATTTGTCAAGAGACTGTACGTTACTTAGGGTTTGATATTTCCCGCCAGAAGCGCCAACTCCGCGAAGAGCGGAAGCAATCTATAGTACAAATTCCGGCGCCAACTACAAGAAAGGAGCTCCGTGGCTTTCTAGGAGCTGCGGGTTTCTGTAGAATTTGGATACCAAATTTCAGCCTCATGGCTAAACCACTGCATTCGTCCACACGAGGACCCGAAACGGATCCTTTTGTTTGGGGACCTGAACAGCAAAAAAGCTTTCTGGCCATCAAAAGAGCTTTGGTAGAGGCCCCAGCGCTGGGTCTCCCCGACCCATCCAAGCCATTTTACCTGTTTTCAGATGAGGAGGAAGGTGTGGCGAAAGGAGTTTTGTGCCAGAAATTAGGTAGTTGGCAGCAGCCTGTGGCATATCTGTCTGAAAAATTAACCCCAACAGAACAAGGGCTTCCCTTTTGTATGAGAGGAGTTGTGGCTCTGGCAGCGCTTCTAAAGAAAGCGGATAAATTCACTTTTGGTCAGCCGACTCACTGTATCACCCGCCATGCCGTCTTGCCATTGCTAGACGCAAAAGGGGGATACCATCTTTCCCAAGCCGCTATGATTAAATGTCAGAAATTATTTTCCAGAGCAGGACTGACTTTCCAAACTACTGAAGGTCTGAATCCAGCAACTTTGTTGCCAATTAGCAATCAGCCTGCAGCTCACGACTGCATTCAGACCATGGATGAGATTTATTCATCTCGCCCTGATCTCAAAGACACCCCAAATCCCACCTGGAAAAATTGGTTCGTTGATGGAAGCAGTTCCATCATAGAGGGGGCACGGAGAGCAGGCTATGCCATTGTAGAGTTAGATGACACTGTGATTGAGGCACAACAGCTTCCCCCAGGGACATCTGCCCAACTGGCAGAATTGATTGCTCTAACCAGGGCACTTGAACTCTCAGAGGGAAAGGACATCAACATTTTTACTGACTCTAAATATGCCTTTTTGACTCTACATGCACATGGTGCATTGTGGAAGGAGAGGGGACTTCTCACATCGGAAGGAAGTTCCGTAGCACACCCTGATATTTTGCTAAGGCTTCTTGATGCAGTTTGGAAGCCCAGAAGAGTGTCCGTGATACATTGCAAGGGACACACGGCTGGCCTCAGCCTTGAGGCTAGGGGAAACAGGCTGGCAGATAGGATTGCCAAGCAAGCAGCACAAAGTGATCTGCTATTTGAACTCAGTTTAATTCCCCTGGACATTTTGCCACCCAGTTCACCAGTCTACTCCCGAGCAGAAGAGCAGTTTGCTAGGGAACAGGACTTATCACAAAATGAGGAAGGCTGGTATGTCATGCCAGATGGACAATTGTGGGTGCCTGAAAGTCTAGCTTGCAAGGTTATACAAAACCATCATGAAGGCACACACCAAGGACCGGACGTGGCTTTTCATCACCTCAGCCCCTATCTGTACATCGCCCGGTTACGTCAAATTGCTGCCAATGTATCCAGGCGATGTGTCCTTTGCCAGAAAAATAATCCACGCGTGGGACCTCTGCCCCAGCCTGGAGTCCAACACTATGGAAGAGAACCCTTTCAAGATCTACAGATAGACTTTGCTGAATTGCCTCAGTGTGGACAATTTCGTTATTTGTTGGTGGCAGTTTGCACATTCACGGGATGGGCTGAGGCAACGCCAACAAAGACAGAGCAGGCTAGTGAGGTCATCAGATGGCTTTTGAGAGATCACCTTTGTCGTCATGGGATACCCTATTCAATAGGTTCGGACAATGGGCCGGCCTTTGTTCACAAGGTTCTACAGGGGTTAGCAGAAGCCCTACAGATTAAGTGGAACCTTCACACTGCATACCGATCCCAAAGTTCAGGTCGGGTCGAGAGAATGAACAGAACTTTGAAGTCTCATTTGTCTAAATTGGTTCAGGAAACAGGGAAAGGCTGGGTGGAAATGCTTCCACTTGCCTTGTTCAGGTCAAGAACTACCCCTTTGAAACACATTGGCATTTCCCCCTTTGAGCTTGTCTACGGACGACCTGTTCCTATTTCATATGGGATTCGTCCTGAAAGAGTAGCTTCTTTGACACATGCTAGATATCTTCAGTTGCTTGGCCAGTGTCTCTCTTCTCTACACAGATATACTCTGGAGAAACTTCCCATCCTGTTACAAGAACCTGTCCACAAGTTTCGAGTGGGAGATTCGGTTTGGGTGAAAGATTGGCAGCACCTTTCTCTACGTCCGAAGTGGCGAGGTCCCTTTGTGATTCTTCTGCAGACCCCCACGGCAGTGAAAGTGGCCGAAATCACCCCTTGGATTCATCATACCCGCGTTAAGTTGGCAGTTCCAGAGCCAGCAGACGAGGAGGTCCAACCAGAAGACGACCCTGCACCCGAGAGGGACCAGACCGGTGCCGTCCCGCCAGCAGATGACCCAGATGACATCAACCCCGATGACATCAATCCAGATGACATCAACCCTGATGACATCAACCCAGATGGCATCGACCTAGATGACCTCACCCAAGAAGGTGGACAACCCAGCGACCCTGCCCTGTGGTCGTCACACCCTGATCCTGAGGGCACTCTGCGTCTGACACTTCGGAGAATCCCAACGCCATCCGCTGATTCTCCTTGCACCTCAGGTTGACAGATTAAAATCCTGTCTTCCTGCTTCTTTTTCTCTTTTTCTCTCTGTTGTTTTATGGGGGGAGAGGGGGCTTTGCCAGCACCTGACTTTTACTTTGAAGTGAGGCTGACAGACCAGCAACTTCACCCTTTATACCCTTTTCGCCAGAACAGAGAACTAGCTGTTTTTGAATCTGGTGACATCATCACTGTTTTGAGCCCCTGGCAGATGCCAACGTGTGCGAGGCTGTACACTTGTGGGTGTTTGCACATATTTTTCTTGAGTGATGAACCAGAAGAGCTCGTCTTGCCTCACACACATACCAGCCCCCGACACCCACCAGGACAGATCGGCGCTTATCTGCGCACAGTGGGCTACAGAGCTGATTCCTATCACCCTGTTACCTGGTCTCGACGATTGGTTCGTCAATTGGCAAGGGAATATTCTGAAGCCTTTGCAGCCTTGCAGAGAGACACTAATTATTGATTTTTGATTTCTGCTTTTATAGACTGTTGTTGTTTATTCTAAAAATGTTTGTTGAAGCACCCATTTGGGTATGGATCGTGGCACCTTTTGCCTTCATAATTTGTATGTTAATCATACTTTGCCACTGGAAACACAGACTGTGGGGATTCCCTAGAGTAGAAGGGACCCTAGCTGTTTTACTTATAATACCCATTTGCCTTACAGCACCAGTCCAGCCTCAGGTGAGAACATGTGCCCCTTGCATAGTGAACACCATGAAAGATGGCAAAGTGACAAGCACTCTGATTTTCAGTACCCAGCAGCCCCCAGAGTGTGAACATGCTGGGACCATTTGTCAAAGTAAAGGCATGGTGTATCACCTTTGCAATGATACTTCAGGCACCTCTCACTGCTATAGGCCTGAAGTCCCAATTCGTTATAATTTTTCTGTTTGGGCAGGCATGGCAAAAACTACAGTTCCCCTAAGGAGAAATCCGGACGGTGGGGGACGTCTTCTTTACTTAAATTCTACGATAGTTTTGAAGCAAAGCACTGAGCAAGTTCAACTTGTATTTAGAGCTTGCACAGTGACTGACTTTGGTCTAGGACCCTGGTGTCATACTTCAGATGATTACTATGATGCAAAAGCCAAATATATATGCCAACCCCATAGAGGATGGAAATTTGGGAATCCTGAAAAGTGGAGACCCTGCGAAGCAAGTGCAGCTTGCCAAAGCTGGACATGTGTATGTGAATACACGGGACGGAGTCAGCTTCGACCCTTTAAACCCTGTGAACACATAACATTTTTCCGCAGGGGTAACGACAACACTGTGATTCTGGGCCTCAATAGAACACATCCTACCATTGAAGTCTACGGGTTTGGCATAGATGCTGCAGGATTTAACCCAAAGGGGTACATTACGGTTACTCGCACTACTCTGCGAGAAGGGAAAAGGAGGAATCACACCTGGACTGAAGGTGGTAGCGCCTTAGACAGATTGCAGGATGATTCCCTTGAAATCCCAGACATTGCAAAAAATTCTTTTGTTGGATTGGCACAATCTATAGCCACAGAATTGGGAGTCTCAGATTGTTATGTTTGTGGCGGCACCAATATGGGCCAGGCTTGGCCTTGGGAAGCTATGGAAATCAATCCAGAGCTGTTCAATAATTTGTCCCGGATGGGAAATTTCACCACAAGGGATTATCCCCAAAAGTTGGTGTGGACTATTTCCACTGAGTTGGTAGGTCAAGTGTGCTTCTCACAGGAAGGTACCATCTCTGTAGGTTCCTTGGCTTGCCTAGGGACTTGGGAAAAAGGTGCCTGGAAGTCACCCTCAGGTATGCCGCCACCTGCAAAATTAACTGGTGCACTCATGTCCTACATTTATTCAGGCCTTCCAGTGCCTTGGGAAGCACCCATAAATTTATACTGGATATGTGGTAGCTTTGCTTATGAAATGCTGCCAGCCAGCTGGTCTGGCTCCTGTGTCCTAGGGTTCATAAAACCCTCATTTTTCCTAATTCCTACAGCACCACAACAATCCCTTGCCGCTCCCGTGTATGGCCCCTTGTCCAGAGAGAAGCGGGGAACCTCAAAGCGGGAGGGAACACCTTTTGAAGGTTTTGACTGTAAGCATCCGGATCAATACCATGGGGACACATGGGATTCGGAACGCATCATTTGTGTTTACGGCCCTGCCACTTGGGCCGCAGATGGGAGCTGGGGATACAGAACCCCTATTTACATGCTTAATCGAATTATCCGATTACAAGCAGTTTTGGATTTGGCAGGGCAGCGCATCTCTTCAGCGCTGACCGCGTTAGCCGTTGCCACTGACAAATTGCGGACAGCAGTCTATCAAAATAGGCTTGCTCTCGACTATCTGTTAGCAGCGGAAAACGGCGTGTGTGGTAAGTGGAATATGACGAACTGTTGTCTCGAGATTGACCCGGTTGGTGACGTCATAAACCAACTTACCACAGAAATCAAACAACTCACAGTTAACCCTGCACAGGAATGGAAAGGGTTACAATTAGGCTGGTTACA
>JAHTLZ010000677.1:0-10865 GCA_023846285.1 Phrynocephalus versicolor | reverse complement strand
ACTCGGATGCATAGCCCCTTGGGGGGCCAATTTGGAGGTGATAAGCCAAAGAACAAAATGGCTGCCCTGACTTTCACATACTTGTATTGCTTGAGTTGGGAGGGGGGAACAGGTTGGGGAGCGAAAGCTTAAAAATCAAGAAAATGGCAGGCGTAAGGGAGGCGAGAGAAAACTGTGTTATTAAAAGTTTCTTTTTTGTGTTTTTCGTTCTGTACCTTTCCATCCTTGCAAAAAGGGGAGGGACCCAGAAATGCAGGCCAGTTGCCACAAAAGGCTCCCCCTAACTCTTTTTAAAGAAAAGGGCTCCAGGAAAGCAATCAATTATGAAAAGGCCTAGGTGGAAGAGTAGATGAAGGGAGGAAGTAGTTTTTAAAGAGATGCTCTCAATGTGAAACACATTATGAAAAAGAAGCTCAAATGACATTTCTCCCCCCCCCCACCAACCTCCATTTAGAAAATTTAATCAAATCATCCTCTAGGATCTCAGCTGCCTAAACTGAATATTAGACCTTAACTATCTAGTTTCTCTACCTCCTGTCTGTCTTTTTGTGATAGTTTATCTGCATTAGAGATGAAACAGAAAAGTCCTACTTGCCATTCAGCCTCGATTCGTATAGGTTCAGAATTCGTCCAGAATCTGAGGACATAAGCCTGATGAATAGAGTACAATCAGAGATTAAGGCGTGATTCTATCAGATTTGCTAACAGCCTTTGCCACTTCTCCAGTCCTCTTCTGCCTCGGAGTATGAAACCAAAACAAGTAACAAATTACTTGTAACTTTTTTCAGTAACAGAAGTAGAGCAGAAGTACAACGTAAGTGACATTATGACTGTCCTAATAAGGGAAAGTTTTACTCCTTTTGTAGCATAAGTATCATTTTACAGGGACTCCATATTTATAGATATATGAGGAAAGAAGAATGTTGGGTCATGGAGACCCAGTCAGGTTTTTTTAAAGAAAGTAAAAGTAAACTGAATTATTATTTTTTTTAAAAATAACTTAGTTATTTTTCAAAATAGGGAAATTAAATTAATAGGTTACATTGAAACAACTGTAACTGTAGTGGGAATTAACCAAGTTGGAAGGTCTTGGAAATAGAACTGTACGTAATTATTATTTTTTTAAAGTTGCATCCCAAGATATATTGTGATGCTCACTGCTGAAAATATGCATTGGTATTTACTCCCAGGAGATTGAAGGAGAATGCCAAGGACCACCTGGTTCTTTATTATTATTATTATTATTATTATTATTATTATTATTATTATTATTATTATTATTATTATTATTATTATTATTATTATTATTATTATTATTAAATCGGGCTTGGGCAGTGCAATCCTTCAGTGGAGGACACCCTCAAAAAGAAGTCTGACAGCACTGCAAGTAGAGAACCTCTTTGAAATTGAGTACATATGGCCAATGGGCCATCCTAAGCCAATTCCTGTCTTCAGCCACAACCATCACTGTTCCCTGGCAAACCTTCAAGCTGGTCTAGAGCTCTCAAGTTTAAAAGACACCTACCTGAAATAGTTAACAGAGGCCCTACCATTGCTTAAGCAATAAGCATGCTTCTCTGTGGAGCCCCCAGGTCTTTTATAACATATTCAAAAACCTTTGCAAATCCACTCTGTTGTGCAGTTTGAGAACTCTATATCTAAGCATCTTACATTAAATGCTTTAACAGCTAATTGCAAAACAATAAATAAATATTGACTGTTTAACATTGGCCGTTACTTCACGAGGCTCCTCGCTTCGGAGCGTCATTGCCTTCGATCTGAATTCGAAGGCGATCACGTGGTCTCCCTTCGCCCCCACCCCCTTTCCTATGTACTCACGCGGGCAGCTTTTCCGTTCGAATCTAGAATGACCTCACGAGCTCCATTCGCATCCAAACACTCATGTTCTTTGCCCGTTTCCCGCGATCTCCGCTTTTTTAAAAAAAAAAGGAAACGGTGTATCGATGCATCGATGCTTGGCTGTCAGTTACGGCGAAGCGCTGTAAATGTGTGACTCTTTGCTTCATAATTATTACTTATATTATAATTTCCATTGGGGGGGCTCCTACAACTGCTGTTCCCCATCATGGTCACTAGGTGGGCTATCGCACAACGATTGTACTTCTTCGTTCAAAGGTCCTCCAGGACACTGGAGTAACCCCCTCCTTACTCCCTAGAGTAGACACCAAGCCTCTTCCGCCTTCTTTCTGCCATTCTCCCGGTACCATGCCTCCATCGCGTTCTTCTGCCCGCCTGCAGAAACTCCATAGGTATACTCCATACATTATTGCTGTGTTGCACAATGTCAACTCTTTGTTGAGCACTGTAGCTTTGTTACTTCTGAGAAAGGGAAGACGCGTTTTTCGACGCAGAGTGCTATTTGGCGAGGCGTTGAGGGCATGCAACGCTTTGATATGGGTTACTTCGGCTTGGATGAGAAGCTCGCCTCGAGAGAAGCTTTTCTGGTGTTACCCAGGACGTTCTCAGTGGTTTCACGACACGGTGCTTCAGCTTTGGGACGATCGCCAGTGGTTACAAAACTTCCGTATGACTAGAAGAACACTTTTTTGGGTGGCAGACAAGCTGCGTCCGTTTCTGATGCGCAGGGACACAGTTATGCGCTCAGCTGTCCCAGTGGAAGAGAGAGTGGCAATCGGCGTGTATATTTTGGCAAGCCGTTCTTGCTACAGAACCATCGCTCTAGTATTCCAGAAAGGAAGCTCAACTGTTGCAAGCATTGCAATCGAGGTTTGCCTTGCAATGGAACACGTTCTTCTTAAGGAAGAGGTCCGCCTGCCTGACTTCAATAAGGTAACCTGCTTTCGGTCATCCCAGTCTTTACTTGTGTTCTGAACCAGCGCCTTTACGGTTTAGGAAATTAATGATTCTTCATTTTTTTTCTCTGTTTCTACAGATGACATCATCTATGAAAATCTTCGGGTTCCCACATGCTATAGGTTGTATCGACGGAACGCACATTCCGATAAGCCCCCCGAAATTGCAGGGGCCTGCTTACTTTAACAGGAAATCATTTCATTCTGTATTGCTTCAGGCTGCTTGCGACGGAGAGGGAATTTTTTTCTCTATGTTGACTGGTCATTCAGGTGTTAATCATGATGCCCATGTGTTCAGATCATCTATGCTTTTTAGTCGGATGGAGGAAGGAACCCTAATACCTGGCAGTCCTATGTTCCACTATGCAGGGGTGTCAATACCTCCCATTATATTAGGGGATGGTGCCTATCCATTGTGTAAGTGGCTAATGAAGCCCTTTGCTGTTACTAGAAATGACAGGGAGCGCCACTTCAATAAGGTTTTTAATCGCTCAAGATGCGTCGTGGAGAGAGCATTTGGGCGCTTGAAGGCCAGATTCAGACGTCTGTCTGTTAGGATTGAGGCTCACATAGAGAACGTTAATTCAATTATTGCCTCTGCTGTGATTCTACACAATATATGTGAACGAGAAAACCATGACATACTTGATGATGAACAACATTCCATACCCCCACCTGAACCACAGGAGGAGTGTGAAATAAATGACTACCACAGATCTGGAACTGCACGTGCAGAGGCTGAGGCGGTTCGTAATGCTATTGCGGAGTACCTGTTTACCCATGTGAAGTGACATGGGCGCAAAATAATAAGTTCATGTACTCTACCTCACTATTTTATGTTACACTTTCATTTGCAGTAGAATTGTGAGGCTTTACATTATTGGTTACTCCTGTAAAATTCCTTCCGTTAATAAATGTTTCTATTTGATTTGCAGTACTTTCCTTTAACTTAAGTGCGAAACACCAGTAGGTTTGGCAAACTACTACACCGGCTATGCAAAAAGAATGCCTGACAGGGGTATTTGCTTAAAGATTATACAATAATCAGTAATAAACCTTGCAAAAAACCAAGGCACTGTACTAAATTGATAGCAGTTTCTGAACGCATACCATCGAAAAACAAATAATGCCTTGACAAAGGGTTCATCTGCCCTGTTGTATGTCACTTTAGAAACCATGCCTTTCAGAGAGGCCCCCCTTATAAGAAAACATTCCGATGTTGTATTCTTGTAACACCTCCCTCTTCATATGCAGAGTACTGCTGCCAGAGTAAACTTAAGAAGGAAGTATCAAATTACAGTTCCCACTGCAAGCATTTTATGGCCTAATGGCTCTGAAGGAAAGCCAAAAATAAACTGTTTTTGTTGCCTTTAGCCACCTAAGGAAACTAATCGCATATTTTTTATCCATTGCTGTTACCTTCTGAGGAAAAAATCAGTTTATAATGCATTACAATGAATTTCCTGGTTTTAAAGTGTATTATTCTTTACACTTAACTCACAATACTGCTAATTGCTTTGGGTTAACAGAACACAGTGTCAATCGCATACTTTGCATTAATACATTACTTCGGTACTCATTCCTAGACCACCATGATACCAAGACGGAAAAGATGTGAAAATTATCTTGCTGTGCTATGGCAAATAAACCAGCAAGTAACAAACTTGCTTCCATTAAGTCAGCAGTACTTTGCATAGGCAAAACGAAAGTTAATGAAACATTTCGGCACCACATCCTAGCCAGCTGAGACACAGGACAGGGGGCCCCTTTGTAATCAATCACCCATCCCCCTTTCCCAAATTGAGATCACCTTTCTGTTGAAATGCTAATAAAGGGAGCCAAAAGGTGCAAGGGAAGGAAGTTAGCACTCAGGCAACTGAGTGCAGTTGCTGGTGTCCTCTCAAACAGAAGGCTTTTCCTAGAAAAATAATTTTACAAGGCAGCTATAGGGATGGATTCTGAGGACAATTCAGAGAATTGCACAGCCAGTTCTGTTCAATCCAAAATTAAGAGAGGGGTTATTTGGGGAAACGAGGAGACTGCAGCCTTAATCAAGGTTTGGGGTGAGGCGGAGATAAAATATGCTTTGTCTTCCCTCAAAAGGAATATTGAAATCTATGAGGTGATTTCAAAAGAATTACGAAAGATTGGATTTTTTAGATCTGGAACGGAATGTAGAACTAAATGCAAATCGCTTCGAAAACTGTACAAACAGGCTGTAGTTCAAAACAGTACTTCTGGAGCTGGGCGTGCAAAATTTATTTGGTACGAAGAAATGGCAAACATTTTTCGAACAGACACCTCAATTCACCCATTGCGGACAACCGAGAGCGAGTCCAGCGGGAGCATTGGTAAGCATTGACTATGTACCATTTAATATATACCATAAAATACGTCACGTACACTGTATTTCACAGAGAAATATTATGTTATTAATAGTAACTCTATTAATATACCCAAGTACAGTAATTTGGTTTCAGAACACGTTGTGTGCTTCGATAAACCGAAACACCGAGGGAACGGGATGACTTGTAAATCTTTCAAATATATGGAGGGATGAGTTTAATTCCCCTCTCATATATTGATTTCTTTTTTGGATAAACAAACATTGAAACACTGCATCGATGTACCGGTATTTCTTTATTATTACGGAGATTACATATGTAATTAAAAGTATCCGAATTGTTATAATATACCTAAGTACAGACATTTATTTTCAGAACTCGTTGTGTCCTTCGATAAACCGAAGCAACGAGTTAACGGGATGACTTGTAAATCTTTCAGATTTATGGACGGATGCGTTTAATTTCCCTCTCATATATTGATTTCGAATTTTGATTAACAAACATTGAAACACTGCATCGATGTTTCGGTATTTCTTTATTATTACGGAGATTACATATGTAATTAAAAGTATCCGAATTGTAATTTACTTATGATACATTGTATCTCCGCTTCCCAGAGATATTCGATGCATCGAAAAACGGCCGAGATAAAACCAGGAAGTAAAATAGACATGTTTCTCTTTATTATAAATGCAGTTTGCTGTGTTGTAAGATTATGAATCCATTTTGAATTGTACCGGTTCTAAACTTTCCTTGATTCGGGCAAAAAATAAGGAGGGGCGGGACATGCCTCAGAAGTACCCAATCATGTAACCTTAACAATTATGTGCTCCGGAAACTAAAAGACTGCTTCCTGTACTTTGCATTATGGTGTGTAGCAACGCGAGGGAAGTACAGCAACTTATGTTCATCTTCTCACATGCAGCAACCACGGAGGCAATGCCTGGAGTTAGCGATAATGCCGGATCACAGTCCCTCTTCGATGAGAGTGAAGGCATGAACCAAAGCTACGTGGCTTCGGAAGCCTCAGCAATGGGTGAGGAACACTTTAAAAGTTATGCTAGCAGGGCAGGCCATGTTTTCAAAACGTCTACTAGTCGGATTATTAGGAATATCATGTACATCATATCCTTACAGACCATATTAATGTAATTTAAACATAAACTGCCTTTTAAATAAATTATTTTAATTTCAGAATACCAATCAACAGACGGTTGTGAACCATCCACATCTGGCTGTTCTTCTTCCCAGAGTCCCCAAACAATATTACCTGAACGGCTTGGTAAAAAAGGTATGTTCATTTCTGATTTAGAGAATTTAAACCTAACTAGAAATAATTACATTTATTAACCAGATTACTATCACTGAGTGATTTTGCACACCTAAACGATTAGGTAAGTAATAAAACACTGAGCTATTAAAACTAAATTAATTTGAATACTGGAGCAAGCAGCCGTGGGGTTTCCTCTGTAAATAGTACTATTACATTCCAATATTTTAAATGCTGGAATTATTAACATCTCTAATGTTAAATAGTTATTTTTTTTTATCATTAAATCAATTTGTTAATGGATAATTTTGTACACTGCTTAATAATTAATTTTAAATTGTCATTATTAAATACAGACTCAGTGGAAACAACAAACTATGAAGCCACGCTCGACCCAGCGACCAGGCTTGCATTACTAAGGAAAAGGAAGCAGAGATCTACAGCAGCAGCACGCCTGGACAACACACTTACTGGTTTTGTGGACTGGGTTAAGGCTTCGGATGATAGAAAAGAATCTACACTAAATTCTTGGAACCACCAGGATATGATGTTCCAGAAACAGGTTATTGACAATCTAAGGGTGGCTTCAGATTCTCTTGCTAAACTAACCCAATTTTTAACAACTCAAGGGACAAAAAAAAAGGTTAACATGGAAGTAGAATCATTCCTTAATGATCAACACACTAAGAACCAGACTGAAATCCTGCTCTCTAATGGTTCCCCAAACACTGATAATGTAGAGGACAGTGATTCTGATGGTGATACAACGGGGACCAGTGGCTCAGGAACTGCCTCTGAGCAGGAGAGTGATACTGAATGTTCAGTATCACTCCTGCCCTCTAGGTCTTCACCTTCCCTTGTTTCTTTTGGTAAACCAAAAAATGGAGCAACAGTTCAGGGAAGCAAACCAGGGGAAAAAATGCTGCAGGGCCACAAAAAAAGACCAATGACTAGTACACAGAAACAGGGAGCAGTAGAACCACAGTTCCCTGTGTCACCGTATTTGATTGTAAAGCAGGAAAGTGGTACTGAAAGCATTGTGCCCAGAAAATTAACCACACCAAAAAGAAGACGTATCAAGAAGAAAATATTTTCACCCTAGTTGATTACTTATTCTATTTTGAGTACTTATATGAACATGCCAAGGTTGGTAGTAGGGACAGAAAACACAGATCATTAATTTTAAAGGGAAAACTGATGAACTGCTTCACATTTTAAGCAAACTCAGTTACATTTAAAAGCAATAACTGCAGTGAAACACTAATCTACCTCAGTAAGGAATGATTTTCAAGGAAATTTTAATTCACTGGGTATTCTCCCCCTCAACTCACCCATAAAAAAATAACCCAGACTGCATAAGAAACAGAAACATAGACGATTCTTTAAGAAACTTTTTTATTTCTATCCACTGAATAGGCAAAGTATAGGTATGTGCACTGTTCTGTTATTTAGAGTACTGTAAAGTAACATTTATGAGAGAAGGACCTGCCCTCTACCAGTTGTACCAATGAATGCTGTTCTCCTGTGTAGGTAACACTGGACTGTGGTATTTTACAAGTCAACAAGACTAATACTTTAACAGCACAGAAAAGCTATAAAGTACTTTTTATGTAGTGGCTATTAGCAGAAATAATGTGCATTGGTGATGAGATTGCTCAACAGATGCCAATATACATGCAAACTATACCATAAGAGACTAGGATTTTCAGTGGTTTTCTGTTTCCAGGTTAAAGGAATTACGTGTGAGGCTTCATATTCTTCTGCCTCATACCTACAGAAACCTTTTTTAAAAAATATAACTAGAACAGCATTTTAATTGCTTCAAATACTACCGTATTGTGTATTAAAATTGCTCAAAGTGGACAAAGTAGAACAACAGAAAAATAAAAGTATTCAGCCCTAATATTTTCTTAGGAGATTATTTATAAATAAAACTTGTAAATATTGCTAACACAGTAACATTTAGGCAGAAAAGGATAACCCAAGGGAACGTTGCAGGGTACCACATCAGTCCTTTAACATGTGAGTCAATGGAATATTTTGGCATAGGAGAACCAGTGTACATCCCCTAAATTGTCCAATAACCACAAAAAAAGGCTTCATCGCCTTCGGCGTCTTCTCCTGGCTGGAGCTGCTCCTCTGTTTCCTGCAAGCACGATTTCTTCGAGAGCGGCTATTCTCTCTATTGCCTCTTGAAGAGCAGCAACCCAGTTCTGATGTTCTGCGCGGGTCACTGGTTGCTGCATAATGTCCAGCGGTTGATCCTCTTGTAGTTCTGAAAAGAAGAAAATAATATTTATTTTTTGTAAATTACCGGTCTAGTATGTGTACACACCTTTGTGAAGTCCACAAATGACTGTTACACACCTTCATCCTCAACCTGCTGTTCCTGAACGTTGCCTGGAACATTCTCCAATCCCTGTTCTTCGTGACCTGCACCTTGATTTGCTTGCCCTTGACCCTCTTGCACCACTGGAGGTTGGAAATCATGAGCCATTGCCTGTTCCTCGTCCTCATCTGTGTCATTGGCCTGCTGCTCCAATTCTTCCCTTCTGTTTGGCTGCCTTGGAGGCCTTACAGCACCACCCCTGTTGCCATGCCTCCTTCCTGGTCCAGCTCCTATTGAGACATAATTGGGAAATAGTTTTATATTTCTATTGTTCACTGCAAGTCTAAGATGTCCCTGTCAGAAGTTTTATTTCTATATATCTTTTCTAAAGCTTTGGTGTACATTATTTTTATGCAGGACATTTACTAGCGGATACCAGTTTTAAAGGAAATGGTTTTAAATGGCACTTCAGGTATTTATTGTGATCAGACCATCTTTTAATACTTTAGCTAGCTTTGTTCTATGCTGATCTAGAGTTTCAGCATAATTACATCAAAATTTGACTGTAAAACAAATTATATTTGCCCTTAGTACTTCTCAGATTACAGTTTTAGGTATTTTAACATGTCATACTTAAGTCAAAAGTAGTACTGTTTTTTAAAAGAAAGATTTTATTACTTACCCAAAGGAAAAAGATGCTGAGGGTCAGGCCTTCCAGCTTGAATCCACAGTTCCAACAATTGAGGCCAAAAAGCAGTTTGTTGTTCCTCTTGAGCATTCTCTCCAAAATGAAACAATGCCCTATTAAAATTTTGTCTTAAAATCTTAAATTTGGATCTAATTTGCGTGGCATTCCGGGCATAGTTTAGCCTTGCTAGCTCTCTTGCAGCCTGTCTGAAAGCCTGCTGGTTTCCTCTGGGGTGGAGATGAAACAGAACTGGGCCCATTTCATTGTCAATAAAAAAATCCAGCAGACTGGACACCTCTGCCTCCGTCCAGAACCGGCCCCTCCCTCCCTCCATCTCCACTGCAAAGGCCTTGTTATCTTCTGACAAGAACAATAATTTTTTCACCGCACAACTGCTCTCTAAGTAACTCCTAACTCTCCACGGGTGGCTGGGTAAACTTGAGGGGTTTTTATAAGGTTTGGCCTAGGGATCCTGCACATTTCTCTGGAAAATGAAACTAATTTTAACCAATAGGATTAAGGGTCAACGTAGAGTTCACTTGCCAGGTGCCTAGCAGTATGTTTATCTGGCCCTTTACATTGGTAACTTAAATTACTGCAATAATGTACCTGGGGTTGTGTTTTAAAAAGATGCATTTGTCCTATTGCAAGGAATATTAATAGATTTAACAATGCATTTGTTAAAGAATACTTTTATTTAGCAGGAACAGTTAACTGTGCTATTTTGCAGAGCTCATGCAAAACACCTACAAATTGATCAGTTCAACCCAGCAACGTTGGTTGAAGGTCAGGAATGGAAACATTTTCTAGCTAGTGCTAAGAGTTGGCCATTGTTCCTGGAGGAAAATGGGTGGAGTTTGTAATTGGAAGGCTCCAAGAAGGCCAGCACCTGCCTGCAGATAGCGGGACTCTTTTGTTTGGAGCCTGATGGCCAGAGAAAGGTGAAAAGTTCATGGCTCAGGACTGACCATCACGAACAATCTTGGAATGTACCACTTCTAATGTTGATCACTATTGGGGATGTTTATTTGTTGTTATAGTTCGGTGTTACTGTTATAATTTGTATTATTGCATTAAATGGTTATCACAATAAAGTTACAACATTCAGGAATTGATAAACACATGGACTGTTTGTTGGAAAAGTTTTATCAGTAGCTGCTGTTATAATCAGCACTATGGAATATTCCTGATCTGCTGAAAGGGAAGCATACTCATATCAGCTTTTCGATACAGCAGTTTCAAAATGTCCGCATAAAAAATGATTAGCTGTACCGAACCAGGACATTGGTATAACCTTTGAGTCCTACAACTACAATAGTGTTTTTAAATATTATTTTGCCCTAAAGAACCTCAACAGCAATAAATTCTTTGGCTGAAGCCTTAAGTGCCATTCTGGTGG
>JAHTLZ010000676.1:0-13273 GCA_023846285.1 Phrynocephalus versicolor | reverse complement strand
TAAGAAGGGGCCGGGAAGGAGGAGGAGGAGGAGGAGGAGGAGGAGGGTTGGGGTGGAGGAAGAGAGAAAACTGCCCCAACAGCCCGCTCGCTCGCCCGCCCGCCCGCTCGCTCGCCCGCCCGCTCGCTCGCTCACCCGCTCGCTCACCCGCTCGCTCGCTCGCCAGCCCGCCCGGGCCTCTTCCGGGAGGCGCTCGCCCGCCGGCTGGCCTCTTCCGGGAGGCGCTCGCCCGCCGGCTGGCCTCTTCCGGGAGGCGCTCGCCCGCCGGCTGGCCTCTTCCGGGAGGCGCTCGCCCGCCGGCTGGCCTCTTCCGGGAGGCGGGAGAGCGCGGCGGCGGCGTCCTCCTCCCTCCCCTCCCCACCTTCCCCCACGTCCTCTTGCCCACCGCCGGCTGGCCTCTTCCGGGAGGCGGGAGAGCGCACCGGCTGCGGCGGCGTCCTCCTCCCTCCCCTCCCCACCTTCCCCCACGTCCTCTCGCCTCTTCCGGGAGGCGGGAGAGCACGGCGGCGGCGGCGGCGGCGGCCTCCCTCCCCTGCCCACCCTCCCCCGCCGCCTCCTCGAGCAATCCCCGAAGGCGCTTGGGGTCCGGGTGGGGGTGGGCTCTTCAGCTCACCGCAGCCACCGGGGGCGAGGGGGGGAAAGGGCGAGATCCTCGGCTGCTGCGGACGCGCGGTTTGTCCGCTCCAGCCGGCGCTCCCCCCATCGGAGCCTCTTTCTCCTTGCCGGGGGGAGGGCTCCCGGCTTAGTCCTGGTGGCCGAGGATCGGGGCCTTTCCCTGACAGGCCGCCGATCAGCTGTGCTCCCTGATCAGAGCCTTGATAAGGGCTCCCCTGCAGGAGCCACAGCGGCCCTAGGACCTGCAACCAGCCTTTGGGACAGGCGGGGCTGCTTCTCTTGGGCACGCTTGACCTCGTCCTCCGCGCTTGGCTCCCTCCCACCTTGGGAGGGGCGGCCGGAGGGTTTGTTTAGTGAAAAATCTGGAAAAAAATATCCGCCCCCCTCCTCTTCCCCGATGGCCGCAGGTGGTGGGCGGGGGAGGAGGGGGGGCGGATATTTTTTTCCGTTGTACGGATTTTTCGCTATACAAACCCTACGTTATACGAGGTACCACTGTATTTCAGATTTTATATGCTGTCCAAGCAGCCCATTTTTTTTCTCAGTGTTACTAAGCACATGTCTGATCGGCAAATATTGACACAATGGAGGCAGAAAGGGCACTTTCCTCAAACATGCTTTACATATGTTTTTACTTCCTCTTCATTAATAGAGATGGGCACGACTTGACGAAATTCTCATTTCCGTTTCCGTTACTCGTTTCCGTTACGGAACGGAAAAGGAAACGACAATTACTCCGCCAGAACTCGAACTCGAACCGACTAAAGAAAAATTGGGTCTGATTTGTCGTTGTCGTTCCTGGCATCACGGCGATCCCGCGAAGCCAGGCGACACAGAAAAAAAGGTTTTAAAACTTAAAAAAGAACCCGATTCCCGGCCAAAAAGCAGGCGGAAATATGCCTGCATGAGTGAGGGCTCAGGGCACCTACCAGAGGGGTGGTTGACCCCCCCTCTCCTGTCCTGGGCTGCTCTGGTGGTGGGGGAAATCCTTGTCGTAGTCGCTCGCAACAAGCACCGGACTCGCCGCCGGCACAGAAAAAAGTTTTAAAACCCCCGATTCCCGGCCCAAAAAGCAGGCGGAAATATGCCTGCCTGAGTGAGGGCTCAGGGCAGGGCACCTATACCAGAGGGGTGGTTTCTGGGGGGGGGTGCCCGGCCTCCCCCCCTCTCCTGTCCTCCTGGGCTGCTCTCATCTCGCCATGCCATGCGGTGCGGGCGGGGAATCAAAAATGGGGCGGCGACTGCAATCTTTTTTTTTGAAATCGTATCGTCGTGGTCCAAAAACACACCAAAGCACCACAGAAACATGCGGAAATTGCTATTTTAAAACTGCCAGAATTTTTATAGTAGCAGTGGGTTTTTCTTGCAACAAAATGTCTCCTCTGTCCTCTTTCCATTGATTTTATTTTATTTTATTTTATTTTATTTTTTTTACACCTGCGCAATGATGGGCTGGCCATGGGAGTGACCATGCAAATTTTTGGAGCCATTCCACCAATCGCATGGCCACTTGGCCAGGTTGACCACAGAGACTTCTGGGATGTGCCAATCGGGCATAAAAAGCCCACTAACCATAGCCCGAACCCTAACCCTAACCCTAACCCTAACCCTAACCCATACGCCAGTACACTGTCCTTCTAAGTGGGCCAGAGAGGCACCCAGAGGTGCACCCCAATACTCACCCTTACCTCACCCGTAACTAGCCTAACCCTAGCCCTTGCGCTAACCCTGTTGCCTAAGCCAGATCTGTACTTGCATTGTACTACACGCAAGTACAATTCCCTTCTTAGTGAGACACAGCGGGTGCAGAGAGTCTGCCAGTCCGCCACTTGTGGCTCTGGGTGACTCCTGCAGTCTCGGCTCGGCAGCATGTGTGCCATGCAAACCATGCCCCCGAGGCCTGACTGATGCAGGGAAGGCACCCAAAAAAGAGGGGTGCCTCTACCAGTCTGCTGTGTCTCTGCATGCAACTTGGTATGCATATCCATATGGCTATGCATGCCCTTTGCAGCAGGTGAGGAGAGGAGACCCCCATGCCATGAGGGGTCTCCAGGAGCCTGCTTTCCCTTCCTAGCGGGTGAGGAGAGGAGGCACCCCCCAAAAAAAAGAGGTGCCTCCAGGAGCTCGCTTTCCCTTTATAGCGGGCCAAAGGAGGCACCCACCCCACAGAGGTGCCTCCAGGAGCCCGCTACCCCTCTCCTAAACCAGTATAACGACAGACGAAAAACGACACCACGAAACGACAAATTTTTGAAAAATTTCGCGAAAAACGGAAACGAGCCGAAACGGACCCGTCCCGAAAAATGATAACCATCTCTATTCATTAAACACAAATTTACTTGTGTTAAACCTGCTCCTTTCTGTGTCTCTGCATTATCGAACAAGGCTTTACTCTACACACACACACCCATAGTTGCGGAGAAAATTCTGAGCCTAGCTTCTTTTTAGATCTGTGGTGTACACTAAATTTTTGAGTAGAAGGATTTGCTTCTTTGTTATGATAACCCAATCAGAGCTACTTGTTCTCTTACAGTCAGACATTGGCCATATGTCATGTCAGAGACAGAGAGAGACAGAAAGAACTGTTATATTTTTGGCTGGCACATATTAATCAAAGCATTCTCTCCCATTGTCCCTTAAATTAATGTCGCAGATTCTTATGGCGCCTGCTCCCTTTATTTGTATATGCATGGGAACTGTAAGATTGCTGGCACAAGCATTTCTCTCTCTCCCACCCCCAACAAGTTTAATGTTACAAGCACATACTCTGCATCAGAGGAGGACCAACTACAGCTAGAAGTAATCAGAACATTGTTTGTCCTCTTCTGATCTTTACTAACTCTGCAAATTGCACAAGAATTGGATAAATGTGTGAATTTTCCATAAATATCCACAAGCACACTCGATACTTAAGTTTATTTCCCCCTCCTGCTTATGAGTTTCTACCGGGACGAGCCTCCTGGAATCCCAGAAAAGTATTCCTTTCTCTCCCCTCACCCCGATTTGGATCCTAGCTGCACATGTCCTAATGGAGATCAAAGAGTGATTTTACTTTGTCTCTTAGGACAATGGGAGAGATTATTTATTTATTTATTTATTTATTTATTTATTTATTTATTTATTACACTTATATCCCGCCCATCTTCCAAATAGGAACTTTGGGCGGCCAACAATAAAACAAAGCAAAAGAGTTAAAAACAATACCAATAAGAAGAGGAGGCGAGATAATTTGCTCTCTGGGCCACTTTACATCAGAAGCACTAGCCAAGTCTGTTTGCCCACTTGGAATCTTAGGTTCAAGTTTCCTGACCAGTACTGCTGTTAGGCGCCTACAGCATCTGGTATTCCCTGGGAGACCACCAGGGAATACCAGATGCTGTAGGCACCTGGAGTAGGAACTGGCAAGCCACTCCAGTATTCCTGCCAAGAAAACTCCATGGACATGGGGTCAGTCACGACTGTAACGACGCAACACACACACACACACACACACACACACACACACTGCTGTCACATAAGGCTTCCAGGCTGTATTTTGCATGCCTTTGATGAGAGCCAGATGCTACAAGAGGTAGAGTAAGGAAGGCGCTTCAGGGGACAATTAATCGTCATCATCCCACTGGCCTGGATGGCTTTGCCTTATGGAAGGATCCTTCAGAGGGAATCACTTGGCACTATGAAATTGTGTGCAATCTCTTTCCACAATGAGTGGGACACCTTGGACCATCACTGTCTCTATTTGCCCCCCCCCCCCCCGCCTTGCCCTACAATCCTGCTTACACAGCTCCCCATGTGCCTTGGACAGCTTTATTCAGCGACCTGCCTTTCAGATCTTGGCTTGCTTTTTCTTGATAGTCTAAATAAAATATCCCTTCTCAATACAATTAGATATGTCTTAAGACTCCTTTTCTTGAAGATTTCCTTGGGAGATGACTCTGCAGCTGGATTTTTTTTCTACCCCAGTATTGTCATTTGATTGCCCTGAAAGAAGACATGGCAGGCCAGTGAAGAAGAAGAATTATGATTTTCAAGTGGAATTTGACTCAAGGCAACCCTTTTCAGGGTTTTGTAGGTAGGAACACACAGAAGTAATTTACTGCTCCCTTATTCTAGGGATGTCCTGGGCCTGGGCTGCTTGCCCAAGCTCACACAGGTTGGTTCTTCTGGAGAATCCAACACTTAATCCCTGGGTTTTGCAACCAGATCCTCTGCCTAAATGCCCTCTCTTCTCTTTCCTCATGTTGCTTGGTTTGTGCTGTCTGCCAGGTCAAGTGGATGTACTCTGTTATAGCCTGCTCTCCTAAGCCAAATGTAAATGTACAATTTAGAAGCCAGTCATAAAATGCAACATAATTTTGGAGGAGTATTCGGTCATTTCAGGGTTCTTGAGCTGATGGCGCCATCGTGACATTTAAAAGTGTCAGGATGTACAAAACATCCTTTTTCTGGGTTGCACAGGCTTCTTATTTGGTAGGATATTTGTACAGAAGGTGTTGCTATTGCGGGGTATAATTGCCTGGCATTCATATTAAAATCCACCCTTCCCCCAGAACTTCCTGAAACACAATTCTTTCGGAAAGACTCAGAGGTTTTTTTTTTTGGCTCAGAAAGCTTATTATATGTTGGCAGCATTACATCTTTCTTGGGTCTGAAACTCGCGAGCACAATCACCACCAGTTTTGCGCTGTTAAGGAATGGATCCTTTTAATCTACCAGAGCTTTAGACCAGGTCCTTTGCTACTTGTACTTTTGACAATAATGGGGGCATTCAGTCCTCTTTCCGGACTATGTCTTGGCTCCCCAGGGACAGCTTTGGGGGGCTGCCATGGGCACACTGGGTGAGATGCAATAGGACATTTCCTCCAAATGGGGCCACTTCTCTTTAAAGCCTTTCAGCGCTTTTTTCATGATCAGGGAACAAAGATTAAATGCTAGCAAGCCCTCCTCTTGTTAATTAATAGTATGCCAAAGTAGTTCTATGACTGTAGAAAACATCTAGATACCGACCTGAGAAACACATTATAAAGAGTCCATAATTGGTGCTAAAGGGACACTAAATGTTGCAGAGAGGGTGGCCAAGGCCTTGTGGCACAGTGACTAAACTAGAGTACTGCAGTAAGACTCGGCTCATAACCTGAATTTGATCCCGAAATGAGGTAGCTGCGTTCCATCATTCCAAGGTTGGTCAACTGAGTACTGAGCTCATGGCAGCAGCGGCAGGGGAGGGCTGCATTAAATTGCCAACCACCCAGAGAGTGCTCTAACAACTATAGGATGCTATATCAATAGCATGCATAAGATAGTCTTTCTTCGTTTGTGAAATCAGACATCAAAAGAAACTAGTGTTTAAGTCCTGAAGACCAGCCTTCGAATAAAGCAAGCTAGTCTCCATACTCCCCAAGGTGAGGAAGGCTGATGTGTGGCACTCTGAAGCTGTCAATAGTTAAGAATATTGTAATATCATAGAACAATGGAATAATTCTTATCAAGATATCTTTGATTTTTGTTCCTGTCTTCCTGGGTATTAGCTATTCCACCTAACTTTATGTTATCCATAAATTGGATAAGCATTCCCTGCATTCTTTCCTCCAAATCATTAATAAAAATTGTTGTGTATTGATCTGGAATTGCTGGTTGAAGTAACTGCCTCCCTGCTCAAAAGGGAACAGGCCTATTGGTTGATTATAGTTGCTGCATTTGGATCTTCAATCCTATTGCTTCCCGCCAAAAGGCAGCCTTGTGATTGGTTGTAATTGTTCCCTCCAAAATGTATCTTTTCCTAGCCAGTCCTGGCCCCTATAAATGTAACCTCCTCTCCCCAGTCCCCAGTCTTGTCTCTCCCTGATTAAAGAGCTGTTCACTAGAAGCTGTCTCCAGCCTGCTTTGTCTCAGAGCTGAAATCACTGCTGAATCACTAACCCCACGCTACAATACTGGCGACGAAGGTGGGATTCGGAATACTGAGTAGCAGAGGCTCATCACGCTGACTCAGAGTCCGGATTGCAGCAGAGACAAGACTCACCTGCTGGCTAGAAGACAACCCTGCCCGCCTGGAGAATGGAAAGTCCACGGGTCTTGGAGCCCTTCCAGCCGTCCGAGCCTCACACTTGGGAGGACTATGTTGAGCGTTTCGAGTTCTTCGCGGTGGCTCAAGGAATCACAGATGCCAGCAAAAGAAGGGCCACGTTCCTGAGTTGCTGTGGGTGGGAGACCTTCATGTTGGCCAAAGAACTGCTCGCCCCAGCAAAGCTGAGTGAGACAGCACTCACAGACATGTTTGCCCGGCTGACAAGCCACTTGGCACCAACCAGAACCCAGATGGCCTGGTGGATGGAGTTCCAGAAAAGGCAGCAGCAAGCCGGAGAATCTGTGGCTGCATTCCTGGCAGGACTCCGGGAGCTTGCTCAGCACTGTGGCTTCCCAAATCTTGAAGACACTCTCTTGAATCAATTTGTTGGGGGGCTCTGCAGCAAAAAAGCCTGAAGGCGCATTGTGGCAAAGGAAGATGTCACCCTTGCCTCCGCCTTGAAAGAGGCCTCTGCCACAGAGAATTATGAGAAGGAAGAGCTCAATGCTAGTGGCAAGACCACGAAGCTGCGGGTAGAGGCTGCCCATGCCATGGATGAGCCAGAGGCTAGTCCAAGCCAGAGCCCAGTCCGGGGTGTCGAGTTGGTTCGTCAGGCGGATGCACGGCCCAAAGATCGCCGAGGCGCTTGCACAGGCTGTGGCGGACACCATGAGTGGAAGAACTGCCGTTTTCGTGATGCTACGTGCAGGGCTTGCGGTAAGACAGGACACATCGGCCGGGTCTGTCAGTCAGTGGCAGCTGCAACAACGGAATCACCTAGATCAACGCGTCGCAGATCATCCACCATGGCTCATCTCATGGACGACTGCAATTATCTCACAGAGATCAACGGAGAGATCATGCAGTTTCCGGCGCAGGGCAAACCATCCATCAGAGTGAAGATCGAAGGTCGACCGTGTGACATGGAGGTGGATTCCGGATCTGGATTCACCATTGTCTCAGACCAGACTGCAAGGGGGCTCTTTCCTGGGGGTAAGTTCCCCTCTCTGGAACCATTCCCAGCAACCTTGCAATCATACACGGCAGGCTGCATCTACATTCTAGGAATGTGTGCGGTGAGGGTACAATTCCGGGAGAAACAGGCTGTGCTTAAATTGGTGATTGCACAGGGGAGTTGCCCCAGTCTTTTGGGTACTGACTGGTTTCCTGCCTTGGGGCTGAGTATATCAGGGCTCAACTCAGTCCAAACTTCCCCAGAGTTGGGCGAGGTATTAGGCCAAGAATTTGCTGAACTCTTCAATGGAAAGCTGGGTTGTTATAAAGGGCCTCCAATTGACTTTGAGCTGGACCCCAGGGTGGCTCCAATCTGACTCAAGCCAAGGCAAGTGCCTTTTGCGCTGCAACCCAAAATTGAGGCGGAACTGGACAAATTGGTCAAAAAGGGAGTTCTTTCACCTGTGGACTCTTCTAAGTGGGAGACTCCTATCGTCACACCCCTTAAGGCGAATGGGGAAGTGAGGATTTGTGCACACTACAAATGTACTATCAACAAGGCACTCAGGGGAAATTCATACCCAATCCAGTCATCTCACAGCTGTTGGCAAAATTGGCTGGGGGGGAAAGTTTTCGCCAAACTTGATCTGGCTCAAGCTTACCAACAGCTGCCAGTGACTCCGCAATCTGCGGAAGCACAAACAATCGTAACGCACAGAGGGGCTTTCAGAGTGAACAGGTTACAGTTTGGAATTTGTGTGGCTCCAGGAATTTTTCAAGGGCTAATGGAGCACCTGTTAAGGGGTCTGCCAGGGGTCTTGCCATTTTTCGATGATGTTCTGATTGCTGGGAAAGACCCCCAGGAACTAGTGGGGCGTATCCGTGCTGTGTTACTCAAATTTAAAGAGGTGGGGCTGCAGCTAAAAAAAGGAAAAATGCAGTTTTGGGGTGCCATCTGTGGATTTTTTGGGGTTTAAAATTGATGCAACGCGCACCCACCCCAATGACTCTAAAATTAAAGCCATTACTGAGGCACCACGCCCACAGAACAAGACGGAGTTACAGTCATTCCTGGGACTTATTAGCTTTTACCATTCATTCCTACCTCAGAAAGCTTCAATAGCGGAACCGTTGCATAAACTATTGAAGAAAAAGAGTGTGTGGCGTTGGGCTCAGGAACAGCAGAAGGCTTTTGACACCTTGCGGGGCATGCTGACTAGCAGGAGTGTCCTTGCTCATTATGACGAGTCGAAACCTCTTGTTCTGGCATGTGATGCTTCTCAGTATGGGCTGGGAGCAGTGCTGAGCCATAGGGAAGCGGATGGGTCAGAAAAGCCCATCTCGTTCTATTCTCGTACGTTGTCGCCAATGGAGCGCAACTACGCACAAATTGACAAGGAAGCCCTGGCAATAGTGGCAGGGATTAAAAAGTTTCATGACTATTTATATGGTCGCCACTTCTTCCTTGAAACTGACCACAAGCCTCTATTAGGATTGTTCAACCCGAACAAACAGACGCCGCAGATTCTCTCCCCCAGAATGCTGCGATGGTCTATATTCCTGAATGGGTTCCAGTACACCCTGACCCATGTTCCAGGGAAAAGGTTGTGCCACGCTGATGCACTAAGTTGCTTGCCCCTTCCTGGTGTGTGCGCTGCAGATCCTGCCCCAGCTGAACGAGTGATGATGCTGGAAACACTTCCGGGGGCCCCTGTAACTGCCACTGAAATAGCTGAGAGAACAAGGAAAGATCCCGCTCTCTCCTGTGTGCTCACTTGGGTGGGGAGGGGCTGGCCAGGTGGCCTGCATGAGGAAAAAATTAGACCGTACGCAACAAGGCAACATGAGCTATCCCTGCATAAGGGCTGTCTCCTATGGGGAGACAGGGTAATCATCCCAGCACCACTGAGAAACAGGGTTCTGGATACACTGCACTTGGGGCATCCGGGAATGGACAGGATGAAGTCGCTGGCCCAGTGCTGTGTATGGTGTCCTGGGATGGACCAAGAGGTTGAACGATGGGTACGGACATGCAAGGCATGTCAGGAAGTACGCCTAGAAGTGGCCAGAGCACCAGTCCACTGGTGGGAGCAGACCCGGACTCCCTGGAGCCAGCTGCACTTAGATTTTGCTGGGCCATTCCAAGGAAAGGTTTTTTTGGTTATCGTTGATGCGTATTCTAAATGGTTGGAGGTGGCTATGGTTCCCAGCATGTTGTCAGCTGCAGTCATCAAGGTGCTGAGACAGTTGTTTGCAACCCATGGGTTGCCCGAGACCATTTTCTCAGACAATGGAGCAGCCTTTGTATCCCAAGAATTCAGGGCATTTCTGGCTGATAATTTCTTAAGAGGGGTCACCTCAGCTCCTTTTCATCCCTCATCCAATGGGCAGGCTGAGCGCATGGTGCAGACAGCCAAAGGATCCCTTGCACGCTTGATGGAGGGTGACTGGTCAACGCGCATTTCCCGAATGTTGTTCTTGCAGCATGCGACGCCGTGTACTACTACGGGCAAGTCGCCAGCAGAGCTGCTTCTAGGTAGAAGACTGGTGACGGTGCTGGACTATGTCCACCCAGACAAAATGCCAACCCGCAAGGCTAGAGCACCTCCACAGGCAGAGAGCGACTCTACAAGGTATTTTGCTCCTGAAGATTTGGTCTGGGTGAGGAATTATGCCAGAGGTCCCCTGTGGGTGCCAGGGGTGATTACCAGAGCCTCTGGGCCAGTCTCTTATTACGTGACCATTGAAGATGGCAGGGTCTGGCGTAGGCACGTGGACCAACTGAGGCGCAGAGCGCCCAGTAGAGTTGGTACCAGTATGGGTGAATTGCAGCCTGAGAGTGACACTACCCCCATTAATGAGTCCCAGCTGCAAGACCAGAGCGGAGATGCCCCAGGAATGCAGGTACCAGTGGCGTCAGCAAATGAATCTACTCCTGCAGGTCCTCATGGCACCGAGGAACAGATCAGGGACACTGTGCTGTCTGAAACCCCCTCCGTGTCAGATGAAATGATTACAGTAGATTCTCCACCACAGACACTGCCTGCTGAAGCCCCTGCAACACCCGTAGTCAGGAGATCAACTAGAAGTCGCAGGGCCCCACAATATCTAAAGGATTACGTGTGCTGTGCCCACCAGGGGGGAGGGGTGTTGTGTACTGATCTGGAATTGCTGGTTGAAGTAACTGCCTCCCTGCTCAAAAGGGAACAGGCCTATTGGTTGATTATAGTTGCTGCATTTGGATCTTCAATCCTATTGGTTCCCGCCAAAAGGCAGCCTTGTGATTGGTTGTAATTGTTCCCTCCAAAATGTATCTTTTCCTAGCCAGTCCTGGCCCCTATAAATGTAACCTCCTCTCCCCAGTCCCCAGTCTTGTCTGTCCTTGATTAAAGAGCTGTTCACTAGAAGCTGTTTCCAGCCTTCTTTGTCTCAGAGCTGAAATCACTGCTGAATCACTAACCCCATGCTACAATAAAAATGTTGAAGAGCACTGGGCCCAGGACTGATCCTTGTCGGACCCCACTTGTTACTTGTTCCAAGTTTCAGAAGAAGCCATTGATAAGCAATCTCCAAGCATGATTTGGCAACGAATGGTGTATTCACGCCGCACTTGTTCTATCCAGCCCACACCTAGTTAGCTTTCTCATCACTATATCATGGGCCATTTTGTCAAATGCTTTGCTGAGTACACATCTCTCTGAATAAATCTTGCTGAGTAAATATCTCTCTTCCATTCATGACTTATCTCTAATGCCTGTTTCTAGCCTCAGGTTCTTTTCTCTTAGGTCTGCTGAGGAAGCCTGCTGTGACATTCAGTTTTCTGTTTGCATGCTGGATTGGGCTGCTCCATCCAGGTCAGCAGAGTTATATTCCCTTGAGAAGGGAGGACTTCTCTATTTCTTATGCTTTCTTGTTTGCCTTGACTTAACGGATAGTGACTTGAAAGAAGATGCTGGTTGTGAAGCAAACCTGGGTGAACAGCACAGAGCTGTAGCTACACCTGCACTACCTGAGCCTGCTGAGGTGGCCACCCTTCCTATCAGACTGACATCATTTGGTGTTTTCCAGAAGAGGGACACCCACCATCAATGGATGTCAGTTGCAGAACAATATCCTGCTGAGATGGCCGAAAGAACAACTAGAGGACAGAAGAGGGAAAGGAAAGCAGTGCATACAGAGGTGACATCATTATGCTAAGGAGATGGGATGTGTTCTCTTCTGCTTCCAAATTCAGGACCCTGCCTTTGTCTACAAATTCGTCCAAATGTGTTCAAATGGCTGCTTTTGTGACTGATCAGCAATCTGTGACTGGTGGCACATGTATATCTCCTCTGGAGGCAGGGTCTCCATTCTATTCAACAAAACTTTGGGAATCGACATGGAGCCACATGGCAAAGTTCTGTACTGACAATGTCTGTTTTTGTAGAAAAGGGGATTATTGGAATTTTGATAGGTATACACTCATTTCAGGTCTATAGCAACAAGCGATGCAATCTGTCCTGTGTGGTTTGCTACACTTCCATCTGAAATTTCCAATATACAGTACTGTATATGAGCCGTTTCTACCTGACTTGTTAGAGGGGGCAATGTCAAAGCAGGTGAATCTGTGTCAAGTCAGATTTGGCTGTTTACATGCTTGTCTTCCCAACAGGATCAATTGGCAGAGGATGGATGACAGAGAAGGAGGACCATGGAGCACCTTGCAGTGTGTGAACATGCATTTAGCTATAACAAAGACTGTGGAAGAAAAATAAATGTAAATACCAGAGAAAAACAAGGATAAAGAGTATAAGGAAACTGTTAAGATGAGTACTGAAGACCACACAGGTGTAGGCAGTAGAGAGCACAGCATAGCACATGGAGAAAGCAACAACAGCAAAAACAATTCTAGGCTTTCTCCAGGGAAATAAACTGAGAGAAGGATTTGAGAGGCTTCTGATGCTGCAAAAAGATAGCTAGCCTGAGGCCCTGGTCACATCAGGGAAATGCTCCCTAGTTTTCCAAATACTTTTCATACCTCTGTTATACTGATTTGTGGTCATATGGTATATATTCTGGGGAAATAAATCCCAGGAACTTTTGACAGTAATGATTATTTCCTCCTATTTAAATTATTTTGATTGGCTCTATATTCTCTCTCCCCCTCCCTCTCTCTCTCTATGTGTGTGTGTGTGTGTGTGTGTGTGTGTGTGTGTGTTAGAGATGGGCACGACTCAGAAAAAAATTTGTTTTCATTTTCGGCTAGGGTCCGTTTCGTTTCGTTTCCGTTTTCATGAGCTAATTTCAAAATTTTTCGTTTTTGTTTCGTTACGTAACGAAAACGAAAAAACGAAAACGAAAACGAAAAATTTTTCGTTTCTCCCCATTTAGCTCCATTATGTGTTTTTCCAGTAACGAAAAACGAAAATTGGCTCAAAATTAGTCATTTCGTTTCCGTTTTCGGTCCATTTTTGAACCGTTTTTTGTTTTCGTTTCGTTACGTAACGAAAACGAAAACGAAAAACGAAAACGAAAATACCGCTAAGTCGTGCCCATCTCTAGTGTGTGTGTGTGTGTGTGTGTGTGTGTGTGTGTGAGAGAGAGAGAGAGAGAGAGAGAGAGAGAATATGTCCTCTGTCATATTGGATGCTCCTGCCA